>CM064515.1:1946795-2281795 GCA_032716605.1 Paralithodes platypus
CAAATCGTCATTGTACCATAAATATCATTAATACTTATCCATATATGCCTATTTTACGTTGATTATAAAGATATTAACCTGTAACAACAATAAAACAAGTGGAAACAGCGTTTAGATGGTCAAAATCGGCAAATTAGATCGGGAGTTACATAACTGAAGGCTGAGCCAGCCTGCCAGCCTGCCACCCCTAACGACGTCTGGAGCGACACTGTCGTCTAGTTCCCTCTCTTTCTCTCTTTCATTCGCTGTGTAGCATACAAGCACAGCTTGCTTATAAATCGCTATTGATAGCACGAAAATATACCGATGAAATACGGAAATAAGAGAGAATAGGTGATAATTGAAGGGGGGGGGGGGAAGGGGGGAAGTAGGGGATGTGGAGGAGTGATATTTGGCATGGCCAAGGGGCAATAGAAAAAAAAATAGAAAACAAAATTATACTTGGCTGGTTTAAATGTTTTTTTTTTGGGCCTTGGATTATATAAGGAGTTCCGCAGTGCAGCGGTAAAACTCTTATTAGTGTTTCAGCAATTGCTGGGTTAAGGAGCTATGTATGTGGTGTATAAATTATGTATTTGTTGGTAACTATTTTGGAGCTATGTTGTGGTGTATGTTACGTATTTGTGGGTAACTATTAATAAGGAGCTATGTTTGTGGTGTATAAGTTATGTGTTTGTGGGTAGCTATCATGGAGTTATGTTTAAGGTGTATAAGTTATGTATTTGTGGGTAACTATTATGGAACTATGTTTGTGGTGTATAAGTTATTGTATTTGTGGGTAACTATTATGGAGCTCTGTTTGTGGTGTACAAGTTATGTATTTGTGGGTAACTATTATGGAACTATGTTTGTGGTGTACAAGTTATGTATTTGTGGTTAACTATTATGGAACTATGTTTGTGGTGTATAAGTTATGTATTTGTGGTTAATTAAGCCCTCTCTGGGCTTAATACTAAGAAGGCGTACGGTACGGACGGTGTTCCTCGTGTTGTACTTAAGAACTGTGCTTCCATGCTGATCCCCTGCCTAGGCAAACTCTTTCGTCTCTGTCTCTCCTCTAACGTCTTTCCTTCTTGCTGGAAGTTTGCTCTCATTCAACCTGTCCCAAAGAAGGGTGACCGCTCTCAACCCTCCAACTATCGTCCAATTGCTCTCATCTCTTGTATCTCTAAAGTTTTTGAAACTATTCTTGCTTCCAAATTTCTTACGCATTTCTCTTCTCATAATCTGCTCTTAAATTGCCAGTATGGCTTCCTTAAGGGTCGCTCTACTGGTGATCTGCTTTCATATCTTACTAACTCTTGGTCATCCAATTTTCGGGACTTCAGTTAGACTTGTTCTGTTGCGCTAGACATATCGAAGGCCTTTGATAGAGTCTGGCACAAATCTTTAATTTCCATACTGCCTCCTTCGGCTTCTGTCCCTCCATCTGTGCCTTGGCTCTAATTTCGTTTCCGGTCGTTTCATAGCTGCGATTGTGGACAGCCACCGCTCAATTCCTCATCCTATCAACTTCGGTTTTCTTCAGGGTTCTGTCCTATCTCCTATTCTCTTTCTAATTTTCATAAATTAATGATCTTCTCAACTGTACATCTAGTCCCATCCATTCATATGCAGACAACTCTACTTTACACCACTCAATTAGTTTTCCAGAATGCCCCAGCCAGCAGTCCCTCAAAAGTAAACGTAATGAAGCCATAAAAGGCTTATCTTCTGATCTAGCTACTATTTCCAACTGGGGTAGAGAAAACCTTGTTACATTTAATGCTTCCAAAACTCAATTTATCCATCTTACTACCCGTCAGGAATATCCAGAGGACTATCCCTTATTCTTCAACAATACAAAAATCAACCCTTCATCTTCCCACAATGTTTTCGGTGTCTCTTTTTCTTCTGCTCTCACTTGGAAAGAGATTATTACCAGTCTCGCTAAGGCAGCCTCCCAGAAGCTGGATGTGCTCAACCGCCTCAAGGGGTTCTTTACCCCTGCGCAGCTACTTGCTCTGTACAGGGGCACCGTGCGTTCTTGTATGGAGTATTGTTCACATGTGTGGGGAGGATCCTCTTACACCACACTCCTAGATAAAGTAGAAAGGAAAGCTTTTCGTATCATTAACTCCCATCCACTCACCAATTCTCTGCAATCTCTCTCTCTTCGCTGCAATGTTGTATCTCTCTCACTATTCTATCGCTACTACAATAATCACTGTTCCTCGGAGCTTTCCCAGTGTATACAACCTCCTCTACGTAGGGTACGTAGTACCCGCCTTGCAACACAATCCCACACCTACTCTGTGCAACTCTCAACCTAAGAGTGAAACGCTATTCTCAGGCTTTCTTCTATTCAACTGCCGAGCTCTGGAACTCTCTCCCAGAATCAATCTGTCCCTCTTCCTATGACTTAAATTGCTTCAAACTCAGTGTGTCCAGGCATTTTAGCTCGAATGTCGAATGGCCTTGTCACTCTTTGAAATTTGGGGGAGGCACTCGCTGCAGGCAGTTATGCCTTTTATCTCCCTCATTCACATAGAAAAAACAAATATTATGGAACTATGTTTGTGGTGTGTAAGTTATTGTATTTTTGGGTAACTATTATGGAGCTCTGGTTGTGGTGCACAGTATAAGTTATGTATTTGTGGGTAACTATTATGGAGCTATGTTTGTGGCGTATTAGTTATGTATTTGTGGGTAACTATTATGGAACTAAGTTTGTGGTGTATAAGTTATGTATTTGTGGGTAACTATCATGGAACTATGTTTGTGTGTGTTTTGTATTATATGTGTTCTTGGGATATACTGTATAATATGTTTTCGTGTTTGAAGGGAATTATAATGTGTGGATGTGTTATATGTGTGTCCAATAATTGCAATAACCGAATGACCTGAAGCAATTACTACGACTAAAATGTCAACACTACACACAATATCAATCACCTTAATGAAACCCATATAACCGGAAGCCTTTATATATATATATATATATATATATATATATATATATATATATATATATATATATATATATATATATATTGTGAGGAGAATCAGAGAAGAGGAGAGAAAAGAAGCGCTAATCTACACAAACCTTGGTATCTGGCGGCTTTGACCACCCAGGGGTACAGAGCCGATCGGTACCTCTCGACTACCAAGACCAATCATGGGAAGGGTAAAGTTTATGGTCGAGTCGACATCTTGACACCATGAGAAAAGATTTTTCCCACGGAATGAGAGGCGTTCTAAGGAGCCCGTGTGCCTCTGTTAAAAGACTCGTGTGACTCTATTTTGCTTGCCGAAAGTTGGAGGGTAGGAAGGAGATGTGAGTTAGGAAATAAGGGTGGGAAGGCAGTGTCACCCTGAGTCAGGCGTAGGACGGAGGTAAAGAATCTCCCTCGCTCCGGTCTGGGCCTGTCTGTGTTTGTTCGTGCTTGCTGACTCCTACTTTCGTGAGTTGAGACACTTAGGTGAGTGTAAATGTTCAGTATCCTTAGAAGGGAGATGAGACAGCAATAATATATATTGTGTATGAGTAACGAGCACTAGTGTGTGTGGTGCTCTATATGTGTTGTGTGTGTTTTACGTGTTTGTTTAGTGGACACTGATTCGTGTCTTTGAGTAGATACGTCGTCCGAGCGTTATCTGACGATAATTATCTAAATGCGGTAGCCTGTCAATCAATGTTAATTAAATATCCGTGAGTGGTGTTTTGTGTTTTACACCGTGGTGATATTTTACTGTGTCGTGTGTTAATTTGTGATTGAGTTGTGATTCAGTTACTTTTAATTTTATTACGTGCGTTGAGTCACCGTTTTCATTCGATATTCTATCATTGTGTTTATTCCTTTTTACGAGTGCAATTACTTAAATTTTCATCATTCGGTGTCTTTAGTAAATTCTTATTCACTGTTACTCTTGTGTTTCTTCTGGTGTACTTTGTGTTAAAGATCATTGCTTTGATTAACTGTATTATTGTGCTTGTCAACCTGTTCGTTTATCCTAGTTAATTATAGTTTAATTAATACGAAATTAATGGTGTTTGATGTCATCCTTTTCTACATTGTTTATATTTTAACAATCATTTTGGAGTTATATACGTAGTCAGATTGTGCGTTGCCGGTGTTTGAATTTTATCTCATGGGTTCAGAACCGTAGGGCCGTGACAATATATATAATTTATATATATATATATATATATATATATATATATATATATATATATATATTTCAATCAATATGCCCTGAAAGTAAAATAACTACATCAAAACGAATGGCAGTATTTGACTTTCCTAAGTGTAACAAGGAGACAAAGTACCAAGAACAGCTATGCCTGATAAGTGTTTTATCTGGACACTTCAGATGACTTTTATTACAAACCTACAGAGCAGCACATTTTCCCCATTAAACTCCATGGAAATTTAACAATATAATGCTAGACCACAGGAATTAGTGCAGCTAAATGAACTCTCTTACAGAATGATGAGACAGTCAACCCTCCATTGATTTTGGTTCAGCTTTCACAATTGTCTTTCAGTAATGAAATAGAAACCACTTTGTTAAGTTTCGTAGGATTAGTTTGTGCATTAGGTTAATTTAAGACAAATATATGGAATCATTAAGCTAAAGCCATTGCAAGTACAATATTTATATATGTAATTATAAATATTTTCTATATCAATGAGGTCTCCTATGACCTGTTTAACCTTTCTTGCCCGGGCTGCCTTTCTAAATGACATCGCTCGTCTCCGGGTGATCTGGCTAAAAAACAACACATGTAAACATTGACCTATCTCTGTAAATGCAATAGCTACAATATTCAAACAAACATACAAATTTAGCCCCTACTTTCATCTGTAGATTGGCGTTCAGTAGAGCTCTCTAGCTCAACTGGTTCAGGAGTGATGGCGATATTAGTGGAAGTAACTTTTGCCACTTATTTACCTAGACGTGTCCGAACGCTGCGGCCCCGGCTACGACGTACTGCTGCACTCGTCGCCCCACCCGCAATTATGCCGGGAAGCGATTTGAGTGTTTTTATTGTTTATTTTGCCATCTAGTATTATGTCATTTTCACTCAATCAAGTTACTTTTATAAAGATATTTTTGTGTCTCACTTGTACTTTTATTGTTAGGTAAGCTATAATATAGATTTTAGTGTCACTTTCACATGTTCATTTTGTAATGAAGGCAGTTAATATTAGTTATTTGTGTCTCTTTCACTTTTACTCAGTTTTATTATTATTTTTAGTGTCACTTTCACTTGTTCATATTGTTATGAAAGCACTTGTTATTAGTTATTTGTGTCTCTTTCACTTTTACTCATTATTTTATATTATTATAGACTACATTTTAGTGTCACTTTCACTGTCATTGTCACGGGCACTTCAATATTTCACTTGAGTGTGAAAGTCATTGAAGCACTGTCCAGCGCACAGTGCCACTTCACAATCGAGGCATTCCCATGCCTTTGTTTTGCTTTATTGGGTCTGCGGGTTGTGTGGCTACATACATGGCACCTCTTCTGACTCCTGGCATTACCACCTGGTACTTTGGGAGGAAGGGGGTTGAGCTGGTGCTTCCGGAAATAGTCGACACATGCCGTGGTGTCCATCCGGCCTGGTCCTTGTAGAGGTCTCCCAGCTATAGAATGTTTTCCCAGGAGCTCTAGTATCACCTGTTTATGGAGTTTGCGTAGTAACTTGTACTTCTTTGCTCCGGTAGTATTCAGTCGGTAGTTATTGTATGCATTGAGGGCTGACATGTCTACCGTATGCAGAACACCTGCAGGATATTCGCAGGCAGTCGATGAAGCTCATCTGCATATCGGACTTGTCTATGAGGCGCATGTTTAGGTTGTAGTCCAGGACAGCAGTTGGTTTCTGGACGGGGTTTTTGGTCTTCCTGTCCACTTTCCCGGTGGCGACCATCTCTGCCTTGTGGCATGTGGTGAGGAGGTTTACTTTCAGCTGGTCATCCTTGTGGATAGAAAGGATGGGGCTACACTGGCATGCCCTTCCTCTTTGCCTTGACTGTGCCGACAGTTCCGGTCTTGCGGTCATGGAGGTACTTGGTCAGGATGGGCGACGTATAATAATTATACGTGTACAGTGTGTGGAAGTGTTGCTCCATCATCTTTTGTACAATGGCACCACCAAATCCGATGTCTGGGTCAGTGACTATCTCTCCACCACTGCCGCTGTAGACCACAAAGTCCAGAGTATATCCAGTCTTGCAGTCGCACAGGACGAAGAGTTTGATGCCAAATCGGTGTCTCTTCGACGGGATGTATTGTCGGAAATGCAGCCTCCCTCGTAACAGGACCAGAGACTCGTCGAGGCACATCTTCTGGAATGGTATCAGGTAGGTGGTAAACCGATGATGTATCATGTCATACAGCTTCCTGATTTTCCAAAGCCGATCGGGAAGCTGGACATGCATGTTGTTGGTCAGGTGCAGATAGGAGTGAATGTAAAAATATCTGTCCATGGACATATATTTACCAAATGCTGAAGTTGTGATGAGGTCGGCAGTACTCCAGTAATCTGCCAGTGCATGTTTTCTGACGTAGGTCATCAGCATAGTCAGTGCCAGAAAAACTTACATTTCTGGCACAGTGACAGGTCGCCATGCCACCATCTTGGCACTTGTTTTTCTGCCAAGAAAGTTTTCAAAGATTTCGTGATGGTTGATGGTTTCCTCGACCAGGTATTCCATGACCTCGACGTCATAGAAGCCACAAACAAAATCACTAGCGGTTGCATCTGGGCCACAGGGATATGCTGCTGTCACCCCTGATGGCTCAGGGGTGACAGCAGCATATCCCTGTGGCCCAGATGCAAACGCTATGTTATCTGCTCCTCGTCAAAAGCAGGACGATCTGGCTCAAAATCTGCCCCATCAGTCCATACAAACAACTCTGATGAAGGCTGACGCCCACGCCCATGCCTACATGCATGCCCACGCCCACGGGCAGTGGCAACGGCATCGACAGGCTGAGCCGCACGCCCACGACCTAGCCCTCGCCCTCAAACCTGCCGTGTTGGTCTCTCTTCTTCTTCCACTTCCTCTTCCTGCTGCCCCTCAGGTGATGTCAGGTCATCTGGGGCAATGTCAGGGTCGTCCATCTCGTCTTCGGGGGTTAATTCCGGCAAAGAAGTGACCAGGCGTTGGGGGCGTGGGGGGGCGGGAAGCTGCGGGGGGTGGAAGAATGGGAGGCTCAGCGTCGGGAGTTGGACTCCTTTTGCGGCGAGCTGAGGGTTTCTCCGCTCCAAATAATGCTCTTCGCTGTGATGAGGGCTGTGGCACACTGTGGGAGGACAATGCCGCACCATTAGTACCACATGAAGAGGCCCTTTGCTCATCGTGAGGGAGAGATGAAGTCAAGGGCTGTAGGTGAACTGAGCGACGTCCCGGGTCAAGGCGACGGGACAAAGGAATGCGGGTGGTCGCTAGAGCAGGGTCGGCGTCATTGTCACTATCACTTTTGCCTTCCCTTGCTTCCTCTGCTGCCCTGCGTGCTTTTTTGCCGGCACTTTTCACTAATGTCTTCTTGTAAAAGTATTTGCCCACTTTCAAGGGCGTACGAGCAGGCAAGGGGGAAGGTCCCGGGGTAGGCCTAGGCTGACCAAGTAAAGATGGCGACTGGGTAGGCCTAGGCACTAGCAAAAATTTCACCTTCCTTCAACACTTATTTATCAGATTCCTCAGTACTGTCTGCTCCCTCAAACAAATCAACACCATCATCACCCTCAACCCCACAAAATCATCTTCACTTTCACTTATGAACAATTCTTTGTCAACCAAACTTTCACCACTGCTTTCTTCAGTCAAAGTGGCCAAAAGTTCTCTCGCAATAGCAGTATCACTCAATAAATGCTTCACTTTCCTACGTTCAGGCTTTTTAGCGATTGCAACAGGCGTCAACGTAGCTAGCGAGGTAGCAGTGGGGCGCGCAGGAGGTTGCAGGGATTCGGATGCGTCGGAAGATATTTTTCGCTATATCTCGCTATGGCGGGCACGTACAGTCTGATAACGGTAATAGTTGAGGCTTGGTGGCGCTGCGATCGCCCTTGCAAAGGAAATTTTCACCGCCCGGCTTTCAAAGCACGCTTTCAAGTATACAGATTTTAAAATGACACCCGTGCTCCGGCCCATCAGCCACGGTGTCATTTTCAAATGACACTCGGGCAGGAAGGGTTAATAATTAGGTTGCTCTGTGCCTAACATAACATTAACCAACATAACTAACTTAAAGTTTAAAACAATAAGGCCGAATGATTCACAATAATACTTGTTCTATATATCTTCCCTATGCAAACACCACTATGTGCTAATAGAAATGTGCTTCCACAATACAAAACAAATACAATTTTGTGAACTTTGTTTATACTTTTCAGCAAAGGTGCTACTAGCCTATATATGGTTCTGTACACCCTGGTGGTGCAAGTGGTAATGACTCAGGATTAATGTTAAACGTCTGGTAAGTACCCTGATAACATTATCATTATTATGCATGGCGACGTTTGTATTAGTTTTCTGTTTTCTATTACCTTTTCTAATCTTCTATATTGATATGCACCACTTTATCTTCTTTTGTTCGTCTAAATTTGCTGGTTTTCAACAATAATCTGGCTAGAAAGTACCGGTATCTTACGAAAATGTGATTGGGATAAACGTTTACGAAATTGTACAACAATTTCCTCCTCATGAAACACAAAGGAGCAAAAATTCCAACACAGAAAATTGCGCCTCCATAATTACAAAGCGTGGATGAACCCAACATTTCCTGTGATGAGGTAAAAGATCTGATTGGAGACAAAGAGTGTGGAACGATGTGGGAAGGTTATCAGAGTTGAATGGAGAAGTAACATATTCTTTATTAAATCCAGAACAAGTTAAAAGTGGTAGGTAATAGGATTACAGGATGTTTAAGTATTATTAGTGGTGTCAATGTTGGTGGTAGAGATGTGTCTGTGATAATGCATATGTAAGCTTTGTGTATTTTGGTGATGCTAATGAGGTTCTTAATATGTAATAACAGAGTTGTTCATGTTGGTTACTAATAGAAAGAAAAAGGAAAATATCACGCTACTACCACCAAGCGATATTCCCACCCATACCACCACATCCTCGAGGAAGGCAGGCCTAACCCCCACACCACCAAGATATGCCCGAGTCGCCTCAACATCGCCCGCAGTCCCTCCAACATCCGGCAAAGATCCTGTCATCACCATCAGCAACATAAGTGACGACAGGAAAAGGAAAAGTGGAAAGGAAGGCAAGGCAAGCCAAAACTTGCATAAGTCCTATTCTTCCATGCACCCTTCTTCCTCACAGCCGCATCACCACCACAAGACGGAAATCCAGAGGGGCTACCCCAGCCCCCCCAGATCCTTCTCCCAGCACAGCTGCCATTCTTACCCGGAGAAGGGACACTGGGAGGAATGCCAGAAGAGGTAAGACTATGACAGGCAAAGTTGAGATATATACTGTAGAGTTGGAAAGCTCTTAAAATATACTGTACTTCACAGGAAGATAATTTAAGAGCTGGAAGATTTGGGTATATACTGGATAAACTTTTAAAGAACAGGCAAATAAAGGTTTATTCAGGATTTTTAGATCTTGGCTCATCAAAGGAATTTATTATTAGATCCCACTGGGGGCAACCTATTATTAGTTCCTCTGCATCGATTACCAGGAATTACTGTCAATAAAGAATGCTGTTTTGACATGCGCTTTATTGGTAGTAAACCGACCTCCTATTTACTCTTTTAAAAGTTCACTCACTTGCAATTGGCTTTTAGAAGGTAGGGCTCTGCGAGATACCGTAGCTTTAAGCATAACGGCACTTCTATCGTAAACATTTCTGCATAAGAGTCCTTACTGTACTTGATCCCAGGAAATCGCATTAAGACACATATGCATTAACCCTTGTTTAGCGGGGCCCGCCTTAAGTCGGTCTAAAGAACCAAGGACTATGTGGCGGGGACCGACTTGAGGCGGTGTGCAATTTTGAGCAATAGTTGGCTCTGAGAGAGAGACGAGCGGTGGGAGGAGCGTAGGGCGGCTCTGACCGTTCGGCACGGGTCCCGCACTACAACTGCTCTCCCCTCCACACACATCCACACTCCCTACCTCGCTACACAGTGTTGTGTTGTCAGTGTTGTCAACGCCACCCGAGATGGCGCGGACGAGGAGGACCAGGCTTCGGCTGAATTTGGATGAAAGCGATGCCGGCCCAAGCTCTCCTGATTCGCCTGAAGCCAGGATATCCCTGGTGCCGGAAAGCGACTCTGATGGCGGGCAGGCACAGCCACAGCAGGGATAGCCACAGCCACAGCAGGGACCGCCCGGGGAAGGGCACGTGCCAGAGGAGGTGCCCGAGGAGGAGCACGAGGGGCCGGGAGGGGCAGGAGGCCGGGTGATGAGCCACCTGTCTTTCAGTGGGAGGACTGCCAGCCTCGGGATATGCCTGGTGTTCCACCCATATTTGACAAGACAACGAATGGCATCCAGCCTGCCTTTCCCTGCTCAGAAAATGATACCCCTTACGACTACTTCCGGGCATTCTTTGACGACCAATTGCTCGGGGACATTGTCACGGAGACAAACCGGTATGGACACCAGCACGCCGAAGAAATGAGCTCGCCCCACATGCGGAGATGGACACCCATTGACATAACTGATCTCCTCGTGTTTTTGGCCCTCACCATGCTTATGCCCCACATGAAGAAGCACAACATGTTGGATTATTGGGTCATGCATTACATCATATCAACGCCAGTGTTCAATACCTACATGCCAAGGGACCAGTATAGGCAAATATTTAAGTGCTTGCATTTTGTGGATAATACTGCGCCACACGGAGCTGACAAGATCTGGAAAATACGTCCATTCCTGACCTCCCTCCTGAACAGGTATTGCCGGTTTTTCAAACCTTTCCAGAATGTCGTGATCGATGAGTCCTTGATCCTCTTCCGTGGACGTCTCTCTTTCCGCCAGTACATTCCGTCGATGCGTCACCGCTTCGGGGTCAAATTCTTTGTACTGTGTGACTGCGAGACAGGATTCGTGCTGGACCTTATCATATACACCGCTACTGATGTGGACATTCCGAACGACCCTCTGGGTTTTTCAGGGTCGGTTGTGAAGACACTGATGGAGCTGTATGTAGATGCCAACCGTATCCTGTTCACGGACAACTTCTACATCTCTCCTCTCCTTGCCAGGTATCTCCTTACAAGGAGAACGGGAAGCTGTGGAACTGTTTGGTCAAACAGGAAACACTGGCCCAAGTTTGCTAAGACACAGAAAGGAGACATCATCCAGAAGAAGAGCAGCAGTGAGAACATACTGGCTATTTGTTGGCACGACACAAAGCCAGTCAATGTCCTCTCCACCTACCACAAGTCCGCATTACGAGATAGCAGGAAGAGGAGATACCAGCAGGACCCTGTCACAGGTAACAGGACTCTAGTTGTTGTCTCCAAACCTGACACTGTTCTGGAGTATAATGTTAATATGCGGTTGGTGGACAAGAGTGATATGCAAATCACTGCTGTTGACTGCCTTAGGAAGACCTGTAAATGGTACAAGAAGGTCGTACTCCAGCTTCTTGATGTTACTATCCTGAACGCATACAACCTGTGGATGACGCGGACAGGAAAGAGGAGCTCTCTAAGGCTGTTCGCCAAGGAAGTTATCGAGGCCATCCTCCGTTAGCACGGAACCACAAGTGCGGCACCACTTCCGAGGGCGATTTTTTTTTTTTTTTTTTTTTTTAAGAGACAATGAACGGAGGAAGATAAAACAAAAAGGTCCATGTGCCTAAAGGCATCCTCCATTCATAAAATGTTTGTAACAACTGGATTTAAACATTTGTAGATTGTAAGTTTGTGGAAAGCAATTAGAGGGAAGTGAATTCCAAAGAGTAGTAGCTCTGGGGATAAATGAATTCTGATAAGCAGAAGTTCTGCATTGTGGAGGAGAAAGTGTAAATTCATGGGCGCTCTCAGCTGCCCTAGTTCTACGGGGAAAGATGTGGAGAGGCGGCACAATTGAAGCAAGTTCCTCGGAACAATTGCTGTGAAAATATCTGTAGAATAATGCAAGGGATGCAACGTTTCTTCGTATGGATAATGTAGGAAGGTCCTGTGTGATTGCAGGGTTATTGATTAATCTAATAGCTTTATTTTGAATTTTGTCCAACTGCCTCAATGCAACCACTCCACTTCCACCCCACAGAGGTGAACAGTAATCCATCTGAGAACGCACATGACTTTTATATATTACGGCCAACTGCTCGTCAGTGAAGAATTCTCGAACTCTGTACAGGAGTCCCAGTTTTTTAGAGGCATTCTTAGCAATGCTTCTAACATAATGTGTCCAGCTCAAGTTAGTAGTTAATGTTACACCGAGAATGTCAATACTAGGGGAAGTGGGAATATTTACATCATTAAAAAATATATGGGAGTCAGTGAGATTCTGTCGGTTAGAAAATTGAATGTATTTGGTTTTCTGTGCATTAAAGGAAACTAGATTCTTTTGTCCCCATCCATTAATTCTAGAAAGGTCCTGGTTCAGAGAAATTGCAGTGTTTATTTTTGAATTTATAAGATCAGGTTGGGTGAAAGATTGTCGATTTGCCCAGCCGCCTTGAGTGCAGGGACTACCTCGCGACCCACAGGCTTGTGCATGTAACCCGCACAGCTGCACAAGTTGAAGCTGGCCGGCAGGGCGGAAAGAAGGTGTGCCACATCTGCAGTCACACGACAAGGAGACCCCGAAGAAGGAGGGAAGACGCGTCCAAGTGTAGTCAGTGTGATGTGGGACTCTGTCCTATTCCTTTCTACCACAAATACCACACACTGGAACACTTCTAGACCTTCACTCTTCTTGCCAATCATTCATAACTTCATTCAATCAATCATTCATCTATTTCATAGTACCTCAGGAATTCATGTCATTCAATCATTCATATGGTGGAATAGCACACTACCCAAACACAAGTGCATTCATCATCATCAGCAACATCACCCATTGCATCAAATAAGTTTCGAATCTCATCCATCCATCTGGTTCTTGGTCCACCTCATACATCTATGTCATTCATTCATACATTCATTCATACACTCTCTATAGCAGTTCTGCCTTTTGCCTACCTCAATCAAAAAAAAAAATTGGATTACACCTCCTGGGAACACTACAAAAACAAAATGAGTCGATAACCCTACCCCTTGGGTGATTTGGAAACGTGTTGAAATAATATATATATCACCTTACAAACAAACAAATATTTCCATAAGGCGAGCAAGCGAGAGAGAGAGAGAGAGAGAGAGAGAGAGAGAGAGCACGCGAGAGAGAGAGAGAGAGAGAAACATACAGGAGGAGTGAGAGAGCGGGCATGAGAGAGAGAGAGAGAGAGCGAATACAAAAACTGAAGTAAAGAGAGGGAAAAAGCAAATAGAAGAGAATACAGGGATAAGAGAAAATAAAGATAATTACATATACGGGTGGGGAAGAGAGAGAGCGCGAGAGGGAGAGCGAGTGAGAGAGAGAGAGAGACAGACGGGAGGAGTGAGAGAGAGAGAGAGAGAATACAGAAATAAGGAGAAATAAGAGAAAAATAATACTGATAACCAAAGGAATAGTCGACGCGCGGGAGGCCCAAGTCAGGGCTAGGCGAACACATCCGAACGCCCTCGGGAAATTGACTAAAGAGTACACCCTCTTCCTCACTTCCTACCTCCCTCCACACTCACTCCAACATCCTGACTAGATTTCTATGGGGAGACGAAGAGTTGCTCGTTCCAAAAATTACAGTTTCGTTCGCATCTGAGCCATAGTTACGGCGCTAGGGCGAGTGAAGTTGAGCGAATATTTCGGGATTATGCCTGCTGGGCGGCTCGGTGAAATATACTCCACCACCCGCTCTTAACACTTAAAGAGCGGGCCCGACTTAAGTCCGTATCTAAAAAGCAGCAAGTTAGGAGCATTATTAAGGCTTTTAAAGGGTTAAAATCGAGTGCAAATGGCCGGGAGCGCAGGCCACACGGCCGACACCCAGGGCTTACCCGCCGCCCACTGACTCACGCTCCCTCTGTTCTCGAGAGGCCGGCAGTGTAGTAGCGTAGCTGGAAAAAATATGCCGCTATATGCTAAACTCCCATGTTGGTGGTACCACTGCATCAAAACGACGACTGCTACGTAGCTCGTTCTGGTCTCATTTTGAAGCTTGTAGCGCCTAGTTTTTTGCTGAATAAATTTCCTTTCATGCAGATACTTGATTGATCATTCAGGAGGGCCTGAATATGCCCAAAATAGCCCAAAATCCCCCCGCTAGACGAGGGTTAAGGTGATAAAGACCGAAGCTGAAATCAAAATTATACAAAAACAATCATATATTGTTGTTAAAAGTTATTACAATATGTAATTATTAAAAATACAATGTATTTTCTGCTGTAATGGTCAAAATAAATGTGAACCATGTTAATATCTAGGCAACTATACACACCCAATTTAATTTACGCCTCTCTCTCTCTCTCTCTCTCTCTCTCTCTCACACACACACACACACCTTTGATCTTCCCCTCACCTCGTTACATGCCTTTGTTATTATGTCCCCAACTGTGTTAATCAGACGTGGGGGAGGAATAGGATATTTTGTATGCCAAATATATTCTGCATTACTGGTGTATTAGCTATATATATATATATATATATATATATATATATATATATATATATATATATATATATATATATATATATGTATAAAGAGGAAGAATAGGGATAGAAGTGTGCCATACAGCATGTTTATTAAACGAATTTTCTGCATCAACAAGGTGCCATCCTCAGGTTATACAGACTGATCCTAAAAATATACAAAATGAGTATTATACTATAGGAAAGAAAGTGGATCTAACTAAATACATTTTATCACTTAACAAGCTAATAAATACATAGTAAAATAGCTCCCAAATACATACAAAATATCAATAACCATAACCCACTAGCCTCAAACTCCATCCTGTAAGCAATGAACATAAACAAGCTAAACATTCTTTGATCATTGATTAGCATACAATCGAAAAATCACAAAAGACACCCTTGTACAACACCTGAAAAACGTAAGTACATCATAGGTAAATCACAAAAGACACCCTTGTACAGCACCTGAAAAACGTAAGTACATCATAGGTAAATCACAAAAGACACCCTTGTACAGCACCTGAAAAACGTAAGTACATCATAGGTAAGTGTTGGTTGATGTGCGAGTCACTTCATCACTATTACTAACAACTAATTATTATGGTCAATAACACTGATCTGGCAGCTTCTGATATACGCTAATAGTCTACCTCCAGGTTAGTTGTTGTTGTTGTTTTTCCCCAAGCTGCCTGGCCGAACAGCCCCAAGGCCCCGAGCAAGGCCAAGGCCATAACCGAGCGCCCCCACAGAACCCTCCCTGCCGACCACAATAAAGCCTGGGTGACCGAAGCCACTCCATGGCGGGGAGCTGAGGAGGGTGCGGAAACGCCCGGGAAACCAAAGCCCCACCCAGGGCCCTGTGCCCCTCAGCAATTATGAAGAGAAAGTTGAGGGGCAATGGAAAGATGTGATGCTTTGGCTTCCAATCTTGGTAGATTTGGAGGTCAATCCATGCAAGAGACTTGAGATCTAGAAAATATATAAGTAAAAGGAACAGTCAGAGTAACCTATGGGTATGGCAGAGATCGCTCAGTTCTCACTCTGATAGACCAGCCCATCACCACCTCCAGGTTAGTTACTGGTACCAGTGTAAAGTAGTGTTTTTCATTAAAAGATGAGCATCAAATTCTCGAACACACATTAAGCTTGCAACTTTTCATCAGCAGCTCAATTACATTAGTTAAACTTCAGGGATTTTGTGCAATGTTATCTGCAACTATTGTAGACTGAACGTTGTTTACTGCATGTGGAGGCAAGTACATCAAACATACATTCCAAAGCTGTGAGACGGGCCACATACACGGGTAAATGATCCTGGGACTCCACCTTTAATACTTCTTTTCCAACGCAGTGTGAAAACTCTTGAGTGTGTGCTTGCACTTTCTTTTCACTATTATTAAAAACATCCTAGGCAAGATATTATACCTCACAGTAGGCGAGTCATGTTTTCATAGCGTCGCGATGAGAGAGAGAGAGAGAGAGAGAGAGAGAGAGAGAGAGAGAGAGAGAGAGAGAGAGAGAGAGAGAGAGAGAGAGAGAGAGAGAGAAAGAGAGAAATCATTATAGAATTTGGCATCTCTCAGTAAATGTAATATTGCATCTAATGAAAACTAGAATTCGCCCATTACTAAATCACTCGCCCATTCCCGCACAAATGAAATCCAACACTCAAATGCTAGAACTAGAGAGTTCAAACAAAGCATTAGGAAATGTTACTTGTCAATGATACCCATACACAGACACTACAATCCAGCAACACACTAGAGTTGTCATCAAACTCAACCACCTTCATATAAGAAAAGAGGCAAACAAAATATAAGTCAGACTAAAATACAACCAACACGAACAATGTGAATTACATTATACAATTATACGGAACAATAGACGTACAACACAAGTGGTTTCAAGGAAACCCCATAATTCCACTCTTACACATACAATTACTACAATCATAAAAAATACATAATACCAAGATAAATAATAATAACCAGAATAACTCGAACACCACACTAGCCTAATTCAGGTATTATTCTTTAAATATCACAAAAACACGACAACACTGAATCAACCTAGACAAGCCAGCCATGTGTATCTTGCAGCGGGGCCACTGAGAGGTACCCGTGGTGCATAGCTTGGATGTGCATCCAGGAAGCAAACAGCGAACAAAAGCAGAACATAACTAACAATTTAAACCATTAAATCTAACCCCTTTATCTCCTCCTGATTAAATGTTTCACCCTTTAGCTCTTCTCTTACTATCCCCTAACCCTGTGTTAAATATACATATACAATATAAAACATAAAATAAACACAAATAGATGAAAACAAACAGAAAACGTAGACAATTGCGAGAGAGAGAAAGAGAGAGCGAGAGGTGGTAGTGTGTAGGAGATAAATAAACCTTCAAGTTGAACCACTTACAGTACATCTCTCCCTCAGTCTCTCTCTCTCCCTCAGTCTCTCAGTCTCTCAGTCTCTCTCTCTCTCTCTCTCTCTCTCTCTCTCTCTCTCTCTCTCTCTCTCTCTCTCTCTCTCTCTCTCTCTCTCTCTCTCCAGTCCGCATAAGAAAATCCCTCCATTTATTTGTGACCACGGACAAATTTCTTACCCATGCTAGTGAGAAAGAGAAAGATGGTTGAAGTATGAACACGGAAGAACTTTGAAAAGATTTGAAACAATAAATATAAATACAGTAAACTAGAAGACAACACGGTTAAGAAATACAGAAAGAGTGTTATAAAATAGGATTACGAGAAACTATAATGTTGATAACAAACATTGGCGAATATATATAAAGTGTTACAGAGGCTAGATAGATACCTGGTGATAAGTTGTAACGAAGATGACATGCAGATAAAACATTTAACATGTTAAAATGTTGCATTACAATACAAATGAGTTAACCTGACAAGCGCGATATAGACCTAGGTGCTAGGGTAGTTATTTGTGCATTTCTAGCCCTGGATTCTGACAGAATTCGTTATATTTACAATATAAAGCATTATTTGTTTTCGGTATGCTTTTATTTTACATATATGATGTATATATGAACCTTCAAGAGTGCTAAAATAAGTGGAAAAAGCATTTGGGTGGTGAAAAACGAAGATATTGGCCACCCGGTCATAATCTCAGAAGAGAGAGAGCCACAGGCAGCCCTCCCCTCTCGCTGTCTGGGAGTCAACTGAGACGAGCGGGGCGGTGTGTGCCGGTGTCTGGGTGTTGCATAATGATCTTTTATGCAACCCACTTGTGCTACATTATCGCGGGAGAGAAAAATAACCGATCAATGATGATAATAAGAGGAAAATAGGTGATAATTGAGGAGGGGGGGAGGGGGGAATAAGGTGGGGAAGGAGGGGAGGGGGAGGGGTGAGAAACACATGGATGAGTACTAGAGGGGAATTATCTCACCTCGAGACAAAATCCTTTGTTTTGATAGGCCCTTTTTTTTTTGGAAGGCTTTTTTTATGGTCTTGCTTCCGTGAGGCCTATCGCGTTCCCTATAGGAAGCCTTCCGTGAGGCCTATCGCGCTTGCCGGGTTAACTGAGAACTAGCTGAGATGACAGGTAAGAGATGATGCAAAATGTAAGATAGATGATTATGAAGTGGTGTTAAAATGAACACTGTTGAGCACTGACAAATCTTCATTGTATATGTAGAAAAACACTACTTGTATGTAACATTCCAAGATATATTGGGCAGCAAACAGAGCACAGTTGTGAGCATTAACCCATTAAGCGCGAGATATTGGTAGTGCACACCCTACCGCCAAGCGACAATAGTAGGTTTCATTCCCGCCTAAAATCGTCATTTTACGATAACTATCATTATTACTTATTCATATGTGCCTATTTTACGTTTAATATGAAGATATTAACATGTAACAGCAATAAAACAAGTGGGAATAGTATTTGAGAGGTGAAAATGACAAATTATTGCTGACCCTCCAGTCATGAAGTGTGAGGCGAACGAGACATAATTATACCCTCTCTCTCCGAGGCCTGGAGGCAGACTGAGGCTCTCTCTCACTTTCTCTCTCACCATGCACTGGATATGTGGGTTGGAGAGATTGGCGCGATAAATAAACCGATAAACAAGGAAATAAGAGGACAAATAGGTGATAATTGAAGGGTTGGAGGGGGGGGGGAGGAGGGGGTTTTGACATATGTGGAGGAGTGATAGAAGGTATGGAGGGGAATTATCTCACTTATTCATATATTCCTTTGTTTTAAGTGCTACGAGGGCCTTTTAAAAGGCTTTTCTTAGGCCTTGGATCTTAAGAAGTTCTTTGCCTTTCACTACCACAACCTCTTGGAGTCTTCTCGCCATTCTCGGGTTAATAAGGAAACACCCATTTAAATCTTTGAACCTTAACCAAGTTTGAAGCATCAATTCACCGTACACTGAAATAGTTACTAAATTGTATGTGATTGACAAAAATAACCTTATTAACCCACTGAGCCCCAGCGACGCAGTGTTTGCGTCCACAATGTATGTAACGCTAAACCCCAGCGACGCAAACCATGCGTCCACCACTAAAAAATATATTATTCGGCTCGTATGGTAGGAAATGGCATGAGAATTGGAGGGCAGGTACCGTAGAGTGTTGGCGAACAGGAACGGAACGCGTGAACCGGCCAGCCAGGCCGCGCGGGTGGTGGTGGTGGGATAGTGGCGCCACTTTACCCACTTATTTCACCGCGAATTTGGACCTTATTTACTCCTGTCATATAGGAGCTAGAGGCTTGAGATTTGTGTGAGACACTCCTTAGGATGTACGCATTACAATGCCATACTCAGTTGTCACCCTAGTGCTGCCGGGCAGGTGGTCATGCGGGGAGGTGATGAAAAACACTGTACCCACTTATATCAAAACGACTTTCGACCTCATTTACTCTTGTCCTATGGTAGCTATTGGCTTGATATTTGTGTGAGACACACCTTAGGATGTACGCCTTACTTGACCATGCTCAGCTATCCCCCAAGTCCTGCCGGGCGGGTGGTCATGCGGGGGAGGTGATGAAACACACTGTACCCACTTATCTCCCAACGACTTTCGACCTCATTTACTCTTGTCCTATGGTAGCTATTGGCTTGATATTTGTATGGGATATTCCTTAGGATGTAGGCAATGTATGGCAACCCACAAATCTCGGTTTGTTGGGACAAGAAACGTGCGTGACAAAGGAAAGTCAGTTTACCCATACATCTCCCGAGTGCAACACCATGTCGGATTTACCACGCCGTTACCTACGCAGGGGAATATCCCTGGCCGATGCCTTGGCCATACTTGAGGAGAGTGATGTGCCTGATAGTGACACTGGATCATCAAATGACGATTCAGAGGACAAATATAGTCCCACTGTGGCCAAGTATGATGAAATGCATGAGGAGGAACCCTATCTCCCCATCATTGAACGGTACACCAGGTTACAACAAAGGGAGGAGAGTAGCTATCGTTCCCCTGCTCCCCCCTGTGACATAGTGGACTCCCCAGCAAGTGGGGAAGAGCAAGATGATGAAGAGGAAGATGACCCACACCCCATGGCCTTCCTCAACATTCCACCTTCTCATCGTAGGGCAGAGAAGAGAAGAGATTAGGATTTGGAGGGGGACGAGGAGGAGGAGGAGGGTGAGGTGCGCCAAGATCCGACACCAGACGTGCCTTGCCGTGGTGCTCCCCCACCGCGTTTACCTTCCCCACCACCCCTCATTCCCTCGCCACTCAAAGCGCCAACCCCTCACACTTTCTATGGGTTGCGCAAGGGTGCAGCCATATTAGCAGCGCAGCCATTGACTTCTTCTTCAGAAGCAACAGATGAGGATATGCCTGCCCTAGAATCATCTCCACCACGCCACCCACGCCGCCACCCACGCCCTGCCGCACGCCGCCTGTTTCCCTCATCACGCCGGATTGACTCGCCCCCACCATCACCTCCCGGAGCACTACCATACTCACCTGTACCTTCTCCTCAGCCTGGGACCTCCCACAGACACGACACTCAGACACCATCACCGCCTGCGTCGCCACAACACCCTGATCGTGCGCAATGCCCTATAAACATACGTGGGCGTGCCCGTGGTCCTGTGCGTGTGCGTGGCCGAAGGGTGTCTAAGGTAACCCTAATACGCCCCACCCCTGGCGGTGCGAGAGCAAGGGCTGGGCCGGCTCGACCAAGGCCGAGGAAAGGGGCAACAGGGCCAAGAGGGGCAAGAAGAGGGGCAAGAGGCAGGGCAAGGCCCTCCCGCGCTGATGGTGACTCCCCTCCTGACGACTCTGACGACGAAGGTGCCGCTCAACCCGACGTGTGGGATTGGGTCGATGGAGACAACTTTGTGCCTACCGACTACAACTTTGTGGACGCTGGGATTGCTGGCCCTACGCTCCCAAACCAGGGGCGGCAGATCACGAGACTGGAGATCTTCAGGCAGTTCTTCACTACAAATCTCGTGGTTCTAATTGTTGACCAGACCAACTGGTACAATTATTATTTCATGGCTGGGAAGGAGTAGTCAAAATACTCTGCAAGGCTGTCATGGTCCTCCCTAGATGTCCCAGAGTTTTACACAATCTTGGCCATTGTAATGCTGATGGGGGTCACAAGGAAATCCTCCATAAAAAAGTACTGGTCCTGGGATCCCCTCGTCCGAACCCCTATTTTTGGCCAAATAATGAGCAGAAATAGGTTCACGGCCATAATGGGGAACCTCCATTTCATCGACAGCCTGGCAGCCCACACCAGAAATCAAAGTCAACCCAGAGCAATGAAGGACCCCATGGAGAGAATAAGACCCATTTTTGAGTACCTGAAGCTGAAGCTTGCTACCGCCTTCAAACCCCATCAGAAGCTCATTATTGATGAGAGTTTGCTGCTGTGGAGGGAGAATATTGGCATCCGGCAGTACATGCCCAGCAAACGACATCGATATGGCCTGAAGACCTTCGTGATGTGTGACTGTCGAACTGGTTACATCCAGGACCTAATTCTGTATATGGGCAAGAAAACAGAATTGGTGGAAACGAGGACATACGGAATTCCTGGGGCCGTCGTCATCACCATGCTGCAGGGCTACCTGGACAGGGGCCACATACTGTACCTGGTCAACTGGTACACCAGCCCCTCCCTTGCCAAGTTCCTGCATAGCCGCACTACAGGAGTCTGTGGCACCGTCAGGAGGAATCGGATCTTCATGCCCGAACTACCACCAAGGCGGGAAAAGGGCTCCATCATCCACAAGCAGGCTAACAATGTCCTCATGTTGTCCTGGATGGATAACCGGGATGTGAACGTCCTCACAACAGTCCACCTTCTCACATCTTCCAAGACAGCAGACTGTCATACGACAGAGCAACAGAGCAACTGGCATTACGACAGAGCAACTGGCGAAGTTTTCAAGAAACCTTTGGCCATCTGTGATTATAACATCAACATGCGGCTGGTGGATAAATCAGATGCTGTCATCTCGTCATGTGAGTGTGCAAGGAAGACGATGAGGTGGTATAAGAAGTTATTCTTCCATCTCCTCGATCTCACCCTCTATAACAGCCATATCCTCTACTCAACAATCACCGGCAAGCAGGAAACGATGGAGAACTTCTGCATCGAGTTGTCCAGGGAGGTGTTGAGGGAATACATGACTGCCCCCAACTTCCAGCAACCCCCCACCCATCGACGCCCAGCAGCAGAAGGGATTGCCAGGCTGACACAACGCCACTTCCCTGAATATGTGCCGCCCACAGAAAACAATGACAAACCCCGAAGACGGTGTCATGTGTGCCTCAACACGACACAGAGGGAGCCTGAGAGATCAGATACCAGGTGGATGTGCAGAGAATGTGATGTTCCACTGTGTCTCTCGGACTGCTTCAGGGAGTATCACACCCTTGACCATTTCTAAAACTGTACTCAAAGACTGCGATAAAAGACGCTATAAAATGTGAAGTGTGTGTATAAACGTAGTGTAAATAATGAATATATACAACGTGCCGAACACAATATGTAAGTGAGATTGACACTCAAATATACGTAAAACAGTGACGGACACCAATAAGTGTAAATATTATAAAATATTTCTAAGTCAAACGTGCGTAAAACAATGTGTGAAATCATATTGTATAACTATAAAACATATGATAAGGTAATAAACTGAATAAAGAGGGGAAGAGACATGAAAACTGAATAAAGCAGGGGAGTAAGAGAGAGAGACGCAAGAAAAGGGAAAGTGTTGGTGGCGCGTGTCAGTCAGCTGGGTGTGTGACAGTTTGTGCGTTCTGTTATTGTCCGAGACCATAATGGCCGCCAGTATCCATGGCAACGAGGACGCGCCACGCTCTTGCCACTCGTGTGCACTTACAAGATTTATATCTAAGCACTTTTCACACTGTAACTTCACTTACAATGACATTATGTGATACATGTTGCTAATATATGAACTATGAAGGCACAAATGTTTTTTTTTTTCTTTTTTCTATGTGATTGAGGGAGGCAAAAGGCATAACTGCCTATAGTGAGTGCCTCCCCCATAGTTGAAAGAGTGACAGGGCCAAAATCAAGGGACGTTCGAGCCAAAATGCCTGGACACACGGAGTTTGAAGCAATTTAAGTCATAGGAAGAGGGAAAGACTGATTCTGGGAGAGAGTTCCAGAGCTCAGATGTTGAGTAGAAGAAAGTTTGAGAGTAACGTTTCACTCTTGGGTTGGAGAGTTGCACAGAGTAGGGGTGGGATTGAGTTGCAAGACGGGTACCACGTGTCCTACGTAAAGGAGGTGGTATGCACTGGGATAGCTCTGAGGAACACTGATTATTATAGTAGCGATAGAATAGCGAGAGAGATGCAACATTGCGGCGGAGAGAGAGAGATTGCAGAGAGTTGGTGAGTGGACGGGAGTTAATGATACGAAAGGCCTTCCTTTCAACTTTGTCTAGGAGAGCGGTGTGAGAGGAACCTCCCCACACATGTGAACAATACTCAATACAAGGGCGCACTATGCCCCTGTACAGAGCAAGAAGCTGTGCAGGGGAAAAGAACCCCCTAAGGCAGTTGAGCACACCCAGCTTCTGGGAGGCTGCCTTAGCAAGACTGCCACTCTTGCCAAAAATGATGCTCGGTTGGTGTAAATAACCGTCACTCGAAAACTGGCCGCATCGTACACCTGCCATGCTGCTGCGCTCAACTGTGGCTGGCCGGGCGGGAAGTTTGAAGGCCGCCCTGCACCAGCTGATGTATGAGGCTGCCCCCCCCCCCCCCACACCCCCTATACGACCCCCAAATGACCGAGGTGAGTAATTTGTTTTTTTCTTCATTTCTCACCTATTTCTTCCATTTTAGCAAAAACAAATTTTTGGCCAAAACGGCCGGTCCCTGGATGTACATTTATTCTAAACTAGCTGGGGCTCAGTGGGTTAAAGACAACCTTTGTTTTGTTTTGCAAAGACAACAAGTGTTGACTCTATGCAGAGTCCTCTTCAGGCCTGATGTGTCTTTACAGCAATGATAACGTTTTCTGCCATGTTAGTATTTTCCTCCATGTTTTCACGCCACCTTGAACTTCTCCACCTATACGGGATGGTATAGTAGAATGATTGGGGGGGGGGGGGAGCTGAAGATCCTAAACACTTAACTGGAATTTGGCTGTGCAGTGTGTAAGGGAGAGCTTGTGTTGAATGACATGCCCGAATGTGTCTGTTAGTGTGTCTCTGGAGGGTTCAAATAACGTGTGTTACTTAGGTTATGCAATACATACCGAGGGTTGGGCTGATGCTGACTCTGTTCGTTAGAGTTGGCGATAATACAGTGAGCTGTTGTCTCTCTTTAACTAATATGTTAACCTTCCTCTCAGCACGTGGGATATATATTTATCTCAACGCTTTCGGATGGGTTAGGATCCGTGACTTGAACCCTGAAGGGGTTATTAATTATATTTCACTGGTTGAGTGGGGTCGTGGGAGGTCAACATTATGAGGGATGTATGGTCATGTTTGCCTCATGATCAGGTTTAGCGTTGTATTCATGTGAAATGTAAGTTGCGTGATTTAGAGAGAGAGAGGGGGGAGGTAAAACAAAATGAGAGTTTATACCATAATATAAGAGGTTCATGTTATCTCCCCTTTAGCGGTGATGGAGGCTTACGTGCAGGCAAGCACACAAAGACAGACAAGCAGGCAGATAGGCAGACAGATAGATATACAGACAGGTAGGCAGCTAAGCTGGTAGGTACACAGGCAAGAAGGTAAACAGGAAGGCAGGCAGGGAGATACAGACTGGCGGGCAGACTGGTAGGTATCTAGGCAGGAAGGTAGATGGGAAGACAAGCAGGGAGGTAGCTAGGCAGGAAATTAATTACGAATGCCGGTAAATATAGGCATGCAGGGACACAGACACAGAAAGGCAGACATAATAACAGACAAAGAGGCAAATAGACTGACAGACCGCGGAAAGAGAAGAAGCAATAAATAAAAACAATCAGCAAGAGAGACAGCCAAACACACATAGTTATGTAAGCAAATACAAGCAAGACATAAAGTCATAAACGAAGGGACACCAAGAGGACGTCATAGATATAGGTATAAAGAATAGGTAGAGACGTGGGCAACGAGGAAGTCAGGTATAATATATTTGTTTTATATATATTTTGTATTAATGAATTTATTATATTATATTTTGTACTTATACTTTTTATTTATTACTGTTTAATTATTTATTTGTTGTATTTTTATTTCTTTTGTATCGGGAACAGGGTGACAAGTAAAATTATAGTCAGATAGGAAAGGGGGCAGTAAGCTAATATCCCAATCTATAAATATTATCCTTGATCCCTTATTTTGATAGTTTATAATTATTTGGATATAATTAATCGGCTTTGTTTCGATTAGGAAGGTTATATGTGAGTCAAAGAGGGATATAAATAATATTTACAGTTGTAATTCTCGCAAATCCTTCCCAAGCTGTATACAAGTGTCTAATAATAGCTTAAATGTGTCATAGTATAGCAGCCTCTATTCATGAAACATGTGTAACAATTGTATTTGAACTTTTGTAAATTGAAAGTTGGTGAACTGTAATCCTAGGGGAAGATATTATGGTTCGGGTTATTAAATAATTATACAAAAACAAAACATATTTCCGGTACTATTTGTGATATCGTTTGAAGTGGTATAGGGACTATAGTTCATTCATTATAGGTAGGCTAGAAGTCGTGGCCAATAACCTCTGCAATTAAAAAATACGACTAGAGTAATCGAGCTAATGTTTTGACCATTTAGGAAGAGTCGGCCATGGATAAATAGGTGTGGACATTTGCAGCCGATTTTTCCTAGCCCATTTTGAGTTACAGATATTATAGATTACATTTTTTGGTGTACCAATAAAGAATGGACTATACATTAAAATGCTAGTGTAATTTAGGAAATTAGTTGACAAAATCAATTTAAATGTAGACCCTGTAACTGCCTGACCACTATTAAAGACAAAGATTGAACGGAAGAGCATACCAGCTTATCACAATACGGTGATATGTTCATTGAATAATTTAATTTCTTTGGCCTCCAATAAATATTAAAGCCTCACAGATGTTACCAGCCAAGAACAGCCTCTTGTAAGACTGGTGATGAAAAGTGTGATGTCACAGTACACGTGTCATATGCTTCATCTTGTAGCTTAATGCTGGTGCTGGTGCTCTCTCTCTCTCTCTCTCTCTCTCTCTCTCTCTCTCTCTCTCTCTCTCTCTCTCTCTCTCTCTCTCTCTCTCTCTCTCTCTCTCTCTCTCTCTCTCTCTCTCTCTCTCTCTCAGCGTAACACAGTCCACAACCTATATCACGGTTGGGTAGAGGATTAACGAGTATAAACAGGGAGAGAGGACTTCATTACAGATGCGACATTGATGGGTACAGTTATCCCAGTGTTATTACAGTACCACCGAATAAATAACAGTTGTTGTTTTCATGAAGGGTTATACATGAAATTAACAAACAAAAGGTCTATTGAATCTCACTAATCTGCTTATTTGAAGGTTATGAATTGGCTAAGGGAAGACTGTCACCTAAAGCCACTTAAGCTGTTAAGCATCGTTCAATGGAATATAGTTTTGATATTTTACTGTTCTTGTACTTTGTCGCATATCAACATGAAAAACACAGTAAACTGAACAACTTGACTGAACTAAACAAGTGGTAAGCAACATGGTGATTATATAGTAAACTATATGGTTAGTGACATACTGTATGTATGTTTGTAGAGATACCACTCCAGTTCTCTGTGTATGTTTGGAATACGTTTACAGGTAAGTATGTTTGACTTACGAGCGGAATTTGTTAGTAAACAGTACATTGTTGAAATGCATTAAGTACTGTATTACAAACAACAGGTGTCATTCAATATTGCACATGTTTACAATTTGTCACAAATTCAACGAAATGGTCATATGTTACGATTCACTTGGATTGTGCTTGCATTGTTTGAACCTTTAGCCTTATATTTTCCAATATTATTGATATTATAGTTATTGTTTAGAAATATAAATATGACTAACATATATAGTATATCATTATCAGTTGAACAAACGCAGAATCCTATAAGCATTTAACAAAAATCTATGTTATATTTTCTAAAAGCTCAGTATTACTAAATACAAACAGCAATATTAACAACGAATACAACTACGTATTCTAACGTTAAATAAGTATATACACAAGGCAAGAAAAAACATCAATAATATATCCGTGAAATATGGCTGCAAATCACTAAGAGAAACAACGAAACAACAAGAGTAAAGAAAGCAACACCATTACCGAGTGCCACATGCATCATCATTACCGCATAGGTATTCATCCTACACAAATATAGTCCTTAAATACACGATCCCGCATTTTATGGAGAGCGGTATTTTGGCAGTGGTTTAAACGAGCTGGTAAATATTTATGATGTCTTATGAAGCGCCGAGGGAAAATGGGGAGAAAGACAGATTGAAGAGGGAAGGAAGAGAGGTAGGTTGTAGGTAGGTGATAATGAAGGAAAGAAATAATGAAAGGAAAGGTGGGATAAAGGATAGATGAGAAAGTATGAGAGAGGACAGGTGTAGGAAGTGAAGAAAGAAGGAAGTAAGGGATAAGAATAAGAATGTAGAATTGGAATTAAAACGGCAGGAAGGGGGGGAAGAAGAGTACTCCCTGGTTCGATATCCGGGCAGTGTGGGATGGTTGTGTAGTCTTCTTACACCCTATGCCACTGTTCACCTAGCAGTATAGAGCACGTCACAATAAGAGACAGTTGGGTAGTCTCCTTACACCCTATGTCACTGTTCACCTAGCAGTATAGAGAATGTCACAATAAGAGACGGTTGGGCAGTCTCCTTACACCCTATGTCACTGTTAACCTAGCAGTATAGAGAACGTCACAATAAGAGACGGTTGGGCAGTCTCCTTACACCCTATGCCACTGTTCACCTAGCAGTATAGAGAGCGTCACAATAAGAGACGGTTGGGCAGTCTTCTTACACCCTATGTCACTGTTCACCTAGCAGTATAGAGAACGTCACGATAAGACGGTTGGGCAGTCTTCTTACACCCTATGCCACTGTTCTCCTAGCAGTATAGAGAACGTCACAATGAGAGACGGTTGGGCAGTCTCCTTACACCCTATGCCACTGTTCACCTAGCAGTATAGAGAACGTCACAATAAGAGACGGTTGGGCAGTCTCCTTACACCCTATGCCATTGTTCACCTAGCACTATAGAGAACGTCACAATAAGAGACGGTTTGGCAGTCTCCTTACACCCTATGCCACTGTTCACCTAGCAGTATAGAGAACATCACCCCATGATCATCAAGGGGTTAGTCATTCATAAACTATCGCCTCAGGTTCACACACTAAATATAGATTACATAATTAACTTTGTATTATTTATTTTATATTTATGATATACTTGTTTCCTTTTTGTCTTAATAAGGTTGCCGATGCGTAAAGGAAATTAAGAGTACATAAAACATTAATGACAGTAGCAAGTTGGGTCCTTATTCTGCTACTGTGTCTCTACCCATGACAAATACATAACTCATATCATCACAAATATATAACTACTAAAGAAGATACATTGAAACTCCACATTACATTTGATAAAATAAATATAAAAAAATAACCGAGTGGCGTAGAGAAACAATAGTGTACGAGTGAGGCGAGGAAGGGTTCGACATGTCAAGTGAATGATTGAAGTGAAAAAGAACACATTGGAAATATAAGAGTGAGAGTAAAACTAGTGCTACACGACTGTATTATAACTGGAATTAACTCTTTCTGTACTGGTGACATCTTTATTATTTGTTACCAGCTACATTTACATTGTTTTATGAAGCTCAGGAAGGAAACATGGTAAATAAAAGGATTCATTGAGAGCCTGTAGCAATGGGTAAAAGTTCTTCCAAAACTGAATAAAATCGAATACAATGTACTGAATGGGTTAAATCCCGTTAACTTCTCGGACATTATGATTACACATTCGATACATGTTGTGAAATAAGCCACACCAATAAATATATATATATATATATATATATTATAATGTACCCTAATATAAATATGGCTGACAAGCGTGGCTTAGTATCTTGAACAGAAGGAAGGCAGTGTGTAGATGTGTGGGTGTGGGTAGATGTGCGCGTGTGTGTGTACATTTTTGTGAATGGGTGTGAGAATGTTGTGGTTTTGAGCATAATTATGCATGTATGTGACTGTGAGTACTGCCAGGCCTCAAACATTCAAGTTTATGTAACCCATTCAGTACCAGTGCCGTCCTTTTAACTTTTTGTAACCCATTCAGTACCAGTACCGTCCTTTATGTAACCCATTCAGTACCAGTGCCGTCCTTTATGTAACCCATTCAGTACCAGTGCCGTCCTTTATGTAACCCATTCAGTACCAGTGCCGTCCTTTTAACTTTATGTAACCCATTCAGTACCAGTGCCGTCCTTTATGTAACCCATTCAGTACCAGTGCCGTCCTTTATGTAACCCATTCAGTACCAGTGCCGTCCTTTATGTAACCCATTCAGTACCAGTGCCGTCCTTTATGTAACCCATTCAGTACCAATGCCGTCCTTTATGTAACCCATTCAGTACCAGTGCCGTCCTTTATGTAACCCATTCAGTACCAGTGCCGTCCTTTATGTAACCCATTCAGTACCAGTGCCGTCCTTTATGTAACCCATTCAGTACCAGTGCCGTCCTTTATGTAACCCATTCAGTACCAGTGCCGTCCTTTATGTAACCCATTCAGTACCAGTGCCGTCCTTTATGTAACCCATTCAGTACCAGTGCCGTCCTTTATGTAACCCATTCAGTACCAGTGCCGTCCTTTTAACTTTATTCTAGCTACTATTAGACGGTTTTATTCTGTTCAGAAAGGGCCTCAAGCAATTAGCAGGTTCCAAAATATCTCACTTAACCTTGTTTCTACTACAGATCCTTCTTAAACTGCACACATTCGTCTAAATATATCATGTATTAAGACCCTTCAGTAGGCTCCTGACCTTTGACCAGTGAGGACGTACCCAGTGACCGCTCGTGACATACCTGTTTATCCCCTAGTGAGGTGAACATTCTTAGTGATGGCTTGTGCTGATGAGATTGTCACCTCTTCCCATGTTCTCCAGCTTTGTCTTGCTTTGCAAGAGAGGCTGGAGAATGTTGAGCTCGAGGTCCAATCTCTCAAGGACGAGAACTTAGCATTGAAGATGGCATTTGAGGAAAACAAAAATGCCACTGGTGTAGGAAACCCGGACTCTTCCTGGAAGGTGGCATCTTCAAGAGGAATGAAATTAACCTTCCAGAAGCAGTATGTGACGGTTAAAAACAAGTATAGCACCCTGGATGACGAGTGTGATGGCAGTGAAGGGGGAAAGGAGGAAGGAGATGACCCGTCTTACAGCGGGGCAGTGAGAGGAGAGGGGAGGAAATCTGCAGCTACTTCTGCTGCTACTACTTCTGCTACAGGCCGGCAACAGAAAACAGCTAGTCTATTTTAATTGTAGGGGATTCAATGGTTAAATACCTTGGCAGGGCTACTAACACACATGTTGGTAAAGTTGTCTGCTGCCTGGTGCCGGAGTCGAGAGGGTGGCAGAAAAGCTAGATGGTGTCATGGAAGCGAGTGGAGAGGACCCCATCATCTTCCTCAACGCAGGGAGCAACGACATTTGGAAATGCAGGACTGAGGAGTTGCTCACCACGTACCAGGAAATGTTGGAGAGGATCAAGGAGAAGGGTGGAGTTCCTGTGGTACACAGTATCCTACCAAAAAGAGGGGTAAGGAAGGAATGGTCCTCCAGGGCTATTGGTGTAAATAGCCGGCTGGAGAAGTATTGCGAGGCAAATACTATTCCATTCCTGGATAACTGGACCCTCTTCTACGGTAAGGATGAACTGTATGCCCAGGATGGAGTACATCTCTCTCGACTAGGAGTTTCGACCTTAGCCAGCTCACTCGACAAGTTTGTTGCGGGGTTTTGTTAATAAACCATAGGTGTGTAAGTAAAATAGAATCCCAGCCACATGAAATTGATAGTAATAACGAACATTCTGATAGCGTAGGGGTCGAGACGTTTCGCAGCAAGTGACGTTTCGCCTCAGGTTCGGTCAGAATCGGTTATTCCTGTTCGCAGCAAATGAATGAGACGGTTCGGTTCGCAGCAGATTCGTTTAACTGCAATGAGACAGTTCGCAGCAGCTTAGGGAACAACAACTATCAGAGTGAGAACTGAGCGATCTCTGCCATACCCATAGCTTACTCTGACTGTTCCTTTTACTTATATATTTTCTAGATCTCAAGTGACGGCGTCTCTTCCGTGGATTGACCTCCCAATCTACCAAGATTGGAAGCCAAAGCGTCACATTTTTCCTTTGCCCCTCAACTTTCTCTTCATAATTGCTGAGGGGCAGAGGGCCCTGGGTGGGGTTTTGGTTTCCCGGGCGTTTCCTCACCCTCCCCAGATCCCCGCCATGGAGTGGCTTCGGTCACCCATGCTTTATTGTGGTCGGCAGGGAGGGTTCTGTGGGGGCGCTCGGTTATGGCCTTGGCCTTGCTCGGGGCCTTGGGGCTGTTCGGCCAGGTAGCTTGGGGAACAGCAACAACAACAACAACTACAATAGGATAGGCCTATAAACTCAGCTTTTGTCACTTGTCTTACAGCAGTGTTCCCTACCAATACTGCTGACTTTTAAAATATGGACCGGTACCGGTAAGCAGTCTTTTTAGTTCACCATCCAAAATACGATTATGCATTCAGTTCTTCCACACCTTTTATTCTGAATAATTTTTTGTTTTAACTTTCTTAGTAAATACATTTATATTTTGTATTCCAATACAAAAGATACTAAGCGAAAAAAAATGTATAGTGTAATTATGCAGGTATTACCGTACCGGTACTATCTAGGATACATTCTAAGCGCATTCCTTAAGGCTATCCCTCAACACTATCGCATCGCATTCCTAATGTCAGTGTAGAGTATATTTGTCTCTACCATAATTTTACACACAATTTCCTAATTGGTGTAGTGTACTGGGTTTAGTGGTAATTATATATCATATAATTAAATTTTTGGCTAGCTGACATTAACCCGTCCAGTAGGCTAAATTATGTTCTGGCAACTATTAGACCCTTTGATTCAGTTTATTAAGAAATACTTAGGCTAGCAATGGCCGATGGGGGACAGGAAAACGTCATAAAAATATCACTCATTTCTATATGTATTAATGTTACAGACATATTAGGCCTACTCTCAAATTCGACGACGTTTTTTCTGTCTCCCATTATAAAACAATCTATGTCCAGGTCTCTCGTGGTGCTGACAAGTTTTAGTTTTTGTGTGAGTTATCCCAGGTTCGAGTCCCGGGACCTCGTGAGCTTTGTAGGCCTATTTAATTCGGGACTTTGTCTTCTGATTTGAGACTTATCATCTCTGTGTGTTATAATTTACTGTATATGTTCATTTGAAACATTATTATTATGTGTATACTATCTATGATACATTCTAGCACATTATTATTATGTGTGTACTATCTATGATACATTCTAGCACATTATTATTATGTGTGTACTATCTATGATACATTCTAGCACATTATTATTATGTGTATACTATCTATGATACATTCTAGCACATTATTATTATGTGTGTACTATCTATGATACATTCTAGCACATTATTATTATGTGTGTACTATCTATGATACATTCTAGCACATTATTATTATGTGTATACTATCTATGATACATTCTAGCACATTATTATTATGTGTATACTATCTATGATACATTCTAGCACATTATTATTATGTGTATACTATCTATGATACATTCTAGCACATTATTATTATGTGTATACTATCTATGATACATTCTAGCACATTATTATTATTTGTATACTATCTATGATACATTCTAGCACATTATTATTATTTGTATACTATCTATGATACATTCTAGCACATTATTATTATGTGTATACTATCTATGATACATTCTAGCGCATTCCTAATGTTAGTCTAGCGTATATTTGTCTCAATTGACCACTTGCGAGTTTCGTTCTATAAGGAAGTTGGAGTTGTAGACATCGATATTTAGAAGGATTACCAGCTTAAATACGGTTGAAGTTCATTTATATATACATAAAATCCAATTCAACGTATACCCTTTAGCCATCAGAAACCTACATTATTATTGCATTTCTGTTTACAATCGATGTCTACAGCTTCAACTTCCTTATAGCCTGAAACTCGCAAGTGGTCAAATTCGTAAATTGGTGTAGTGTAGCCTACTGGGTTTAGTGGTAATTATATAGGCTATCATTATACTTATATGTTTGGCTAGCTGATATTAACCCGTCCAGTAGGCTATATTGTGTTCTGGCAACTATTAGACTATTTTATTCAGTTTATTAAGAAATACTATTACTTTTTGTGTCTGTGATCAAAAGATTTCTACTTCTCCAGTTAGGAAGAATCCACTTATTCAAACCAATCAACCCCAGTAAAAACCTGGCATAACAATATTAATACAAACATAATAATAATAAACCCGTGTTGGTCAGTGTCAATTTAGCTACTTTCCCACGACACTAGCGGTATTAAAGTTAAGCATCTTGATTTGGTAGCTGGTGTGGGACGGTTCGCCGCAGTTCCAATTATCGTCCGGGCTCGTTCGCCGCGGTAAGGCGAACCGTCACTTGCTGCGAAACGTCTTGCTCCCGAAATGTTGGAGAGGATCAAGGAGAAGGGTGGAGTTCCTGTGGTACACAGTATCCTACCAAGAAGAGGGGTAAGGAAGGAATGGTCCTCCAGGCTATTGGTGTAAATAGCCGGCTGGAGAAGTATTGCGAGGCAAATACTATTCCATTCCTGGATAACTGGACCCTCTTCTACGGTAAGGATGAACTGTATGCCCAGGATGGAGTACATCTCTCTCGACTAGGAGTTTCGACCTTAGCCAGCTCACTCGACAAGTTTGTTGCGGGGTTTTGTTAATAAATCATAGGTGTGTAAGTAAAATAGAATCCCAGCCACATGAAATTGATAGTAATAACGAACATTCCGATTTTCCGACTAGGTCCAGTAGTTCAACAGGTAAAAATAAATTAGTTAAAAACAATAGAAAAATAGTTGCAAATACAAGTAATAGTTTGAGGGTTTATTATACAAATTGCAGGAGTTTATGTAACAAAATGAACGAACTTAGAGCACTGGTTAGCAAAGAAAATATAGACATAATAGCGCTAACTGAAACATGGATTAATACAGAAACCAGGATTTTTTTAGCAGAGTTTGATATACCGGGATATAGTTTGTTTAAATATGACCGAACAAGTAGGAGGGGCGGCGGTATAGCAGTGTTTGTCAGGAGTTCATTAAAAAGCTGTACTAAATCAGGTATTAGAGTAAATAATGAAAATTAAAGTGTTTGAGTAGAAGTTAACGAAGGTAGTGAGACTTTATTTATTGGAGTTATGTATAGACCGCCAAATATGAGTAGAAATGACGGAACATCATTATGGGAGGAAATTAAAATAGCATCAAGGCTTAGCAACGTGTGCATTATGGGGAATTTTAATTTCCCTAATATAGATTGGCAGCAACAAATAGGCGACTCTGATTCAGAGGAGTTTATTGAGGTAGTACAAGATAGTTTGTTATCTCAATTCATAGATACGCCGACTAGAGGTGATAATATTCTCGATTTAGTTTTCAGTAACAATGAACATATGATAAATAGTGTAGAAATCGGGGACCACCTAGGAAATAGTGATCACAATTCTGTGTATTTTAATATACAATGGAAAGGTAATATCAGAGAGAATACAACATTAATACCTGACTTCAGAAAAGCCAATTATGGTGGGTTAAGAGAAGCCCTGTTAGCGGACCCTATGGTCAAAAAATTAAGTCGATCCAGGTGTCCAAATGAGTGTATCCCTTCTGAGGCACCTGTCATCTTAAGTCAGGAAGAGACGTCAAACTTGGTAGATACATATGATAATTGTATCAAGTCAGTATTCAATGCGCAAAATAAATATATCCTCCAAAAGAAAATTTAGATCAACACAGAACCAACCCAAATGGATGAATAATAGACTATTAGATTTTTTAGGAAAAAAGAGAGGAATATATAGAAAAATTAAAAAAGGCGAAATTCACCTACTTGCTTACTATCAGAATCTATCACAACAGGTACAAAAGGATATTAGTAAAGAAAACAGAAATTATGAAATTAAGGTTGCCAATGACTCAAAAAATAATCCTAAAGCTTTTTACCAACTATATAAATCCAAGGTTAGAGATGTAATTGGTCCCCTTAAAACTTCGATAGGAGAAATGACAGAAAATTATTTAGAAATGTGCAGTACATTAAATAGTCAATTTCTTTCCGTTTTCACTAATGAAAATTTGGCACAGTTTCCAGAAGTCCGTAAGGTATACAGCGATAGTATAGAAAATAGGTTAAGTACGGTTACTATAAGTAGAAATGATGTGCTTAAGGAAATTGACAGACTGAAACCTCATAAATCGCCTGGTCCTGATGAGGTATATGCTAGAGTATTAAAAGAATGCAGAGATGAGTTAAGTTACCCATTAACATTTCTATTTAACAAGTCATTAGAAACAGGTATAGTTCCAGAAGCTTGGAAGCTTGCAAATGTAGTTCCGATCTTCAAAATAGGTGATAAATCAATAGCATCCAATTACCGTCCCATTAGTCTCACTTCAATCATAGGAAAGCTACTAGAGTCAATTATTGCTAGGAAAATGAGAAACCACTTAGAAACATTTAACTTAATCAATTCTTCTCAGCATGGATTCACTCAGGGACGGTCTTGCCTTACTAATTTGCTTAGTTTTTTCTCAGAGGTATATGAAGCAGTAGATAATGACAAGTCATATGATATTATATATTTAGATTTCAGTAAAGCTTTCGACAGAGTCCCTCATGAGAGATTGATGAGGAAGGTTGAGGCACATGGAATAGGTGGGGCGTTGTTAGGATGGATTAGGTCATGGCTAATTGGTAGGAAGCAGAGAGTCAGCATAAATGGTACCAAGTCAGAATGGGGAGCAGTCGAAAGTGGTGTCCCCCAGGGATCGGTATTAGGTCCCCTGTTGTTTCTTATATACATAAATGACCTAGATTTAGGTATAACTAGTAGGATAAGTAAATTCGCAGACGATACTAAAATAGGGAGATCAATTGATTCTGATAGCGATATAGAGTGCCTCCAAAGGGATCTAGATACCTTACATGAATGGTCAGTAAATTGGCAGATGAAGTTTAACATTGACAAATGCAAGGTATTAAAGATAGGGAAGATGCAAACAAATGTTAAATATAAACTAGCTAATTTAGAATTAGAAAATTCAGACTGCGAGAAAGATCTAGGTGTGTTTGTTAGCAATTATTTGAAGCCTAGAAAACAGTGTATAAGCGTTCGTAATAAGGCAAACAGGATTCTCGGGTTCATCTCTAGGAGTGTGAGTAACAGAACTGCTGATGTTATCTTAAAACTTTACTTGTCATTAGTGAGACCCCATATGGATTATGCTGTCCAATTTTGGTGTCCTTATTACAGAATGGACATAGATTCATTGGAGAAAGTACAGCGTAGAATGACAAAAATGATCCATAATATTAGAAATCTTTCGTATGAAGAAAGGTTGAAGAAATTAGGTTTACATTCGTTAGAGAGACGCAGAGTTAGAGGGGATATGATAGAGGTGTTCAAGTGGGTTAGTGGGATTAACAAAGGGGACATGACAAATGTACTAAAGCTCAGTGATAGCGAAAGAACTCGTACCAATGGTTTCAAATTAGATCAATTTCGTTTCAGAAAAGATATAGGCAAATATTGGTTTGGTAACAGAGTTGTAGATGGGTGGAATGGACTACCAAGTGCTATAGTGGGATCTAAAACTGTAGGGAGCTTTAAGAAAAAATTGGATAAGCATATGGAGGAGAAGGGTTGGGTGTGAAGGGGGATCAGCCGGGTTGGGCCAATCAGCGCTCTGCAGACCCCCAGAAGCCTGCGTTAATCTCTAACCGTTTTGGTAAGATGATCCTCTGGGTATTAGAGTGTGGAGCCTATAATTGGGCTTTGTAATTGAATTGGGGTTGTGTGGGACAGGGATCTGCCTTGCTTAGGCCAATCGGCTTTCTGCAGACTCCCATTTTCTTATGTTCTTATGTTCTTAACTCTGTGTTGCTAGAAGAGGTAAAATGGTAGGAGTCCAGGTATGGGATTTCCCAGGAGCCTTGGAGGTGTGGCTTGTGAGTAGTGGCTGGGGGCGGGCTTTGTGTCCTCGGTGGCATCACAGAGCATGGAGATGTACAGTAGGGGGACTGGGTTTGTTTCTCTCCTGGTTGTTGTAAGGCTGCGATGTGTATTGGAGGTCCTTCCTTCTTACACTTTCAATGATTACTGTGCATTTCATAATCTCTCTATTTAAATTATCCCAGAATGGACCGACCACAAGGTTTTTGAGATACCAACTATTCATTGTGACTCTCTCTTTATCTCTCTCCCCCCACCTCCCTTTTACTTTACTGTCCTATTCTTCTACTATAAACTGTCACTGTCTAGTAGTATTAAGGCCGGACCACCTAGTAGGGACCGCAAAGTCTGTGTGGTCTGAGCATCTGTGTAACTCTCTCTCTCTCTCTCGCTCTCGCTCTCTCTCTCTCTCTCTTTCTAATTCCCATTGTCTCACCTCCCATCCCGAGGGAATACCCAAGGCTTATGAAACTCCTTGCGGAGAGAGAGAGAGAGAGAGAGAGTCACAAGAAATAGTTAGTATATAGTTAAGTGAGGAGGGGGGGGGGGGGTTATGATTACAGTTTTTATCCTATTGGAATATTGGAACAAGTAAAGTGTTTTAAATATCTAGGAAAACCGATAAGCAGGAGTGGAGGTATGGAAATGGAGGTAAAACAGAGAGTGTGTGAAGGAAGGAAGGTTTTCAGAGCAATGGCAAGTATGTGGAAGACGAGAAATCTCGGAATGAAAGTAAAAAGTGCAATGTATCAAGGAATTGTTGTGACAACAGTGATGTATGAGGCTGAGAAATGGGCTCTGAAGGAAAAGGAGAGAAGAAAGCTGGATGTGATGGAGATGAGCTGCTTAAGGAGTATGTGTGGAGTTACTCGTAGAGACAGATTGAGGAATGAAGAGATACGTGGGAGAGTGGGGCAGCAGTAACATTTGTCAGCCAGAGTTAGTGGACAGAAGGGTGCTGAGCTGGTATGGTCATGTTGAACGAATGGACTATGAAAGGCTTACAAAGAGAATATGTGAGTCAGATACAAGGGGAGATGGCAGGGCAGCAAGACCCCCCATTGAGATGGAGAGACTATGTAAGACAAGCATTGGATGATGGAGGAATGAATATAGAGTATATGTGTAATGGTAGATGGCCTTTATTCTCAATTTCACTCAATAAATGCTGGTGTTCCCCAGGGATCAGTTTTGGCCCCAACTCTGTTCCTCATTCATATCAATGATCTCATATCTACCACTCATAATCCAATACATTCCTACGCAGATGACTCAACACTCCACAGTTCCTTCACATTTACCAATTCTTTCACCCAACCCGATCTTATAAATTCAAAAATAAACACTGCAATTTCTCTGAACCAGGACCTTTCTAGAATTAATGAATGGGGACAAGAGAATCTAGTTTCCTTTAATGCACAGAAAACCAAGTACATTCAATTTTCTAACCCGACAGAATCTCACTGACTCCCATATATTTTTTAATGATGTAAATATTCCCACTTCCCCTAGTATTGACATTCTCGGTGTAACATTAACTACTAACTTGAGCTGGACACATTATGTTAGAAGCATTGCTAAGAATGCCTCTAAAAAACTGGGACTCCTGTACAGAGTTCGAGAATTCTTCACTGACGAGCAGTTGGCCGTAATATATAAAAGTCATGTGCGCTCTCAGATGGATTACTGTTCACCTCTGTGGGGTGGAAGTGGAGTGGTTGCATTGAGGCAGTTGGACAAAATTCAAAATAAAGCTATTAGATTAATTAACCCTGCAATCACACAGGACCTTCCTACATTAGCCATACGAAGAAAACGTTGCATCCCTTGCATTATTCTACAGATATTTTCACAGCAATTGTTCCGAGGAACTTGCTTCAATTGTGCCGCCTCTCCACATCTTTCCCCGTAGAACTAGGGCAGCTGAGAGCGCCCATGAATTTACACTTTCTCCTCCACAATGCAGAACTTCTGCTTATCAGAATTCATTTATCCCCAGAGCTACTACTCTTTGGAATTCACTTCCCTCGAATTGCTTTCCACAAACTTACAATCAACAAATGTTTAAATCCAGTTGTTACAAACATTTTATGAATGGAGGATGCCTTTAGGCACATGGACCTTTTTGTTTTATCTGTGTTTTTCCTTCCTCCGTTCATTGTCTCAAAAAAAAAAAAAAAAAAAAAAAAAAAAAAGATCAGGCAAGGGATAATAGTCCATCAGGCGCCTGGCCCGGTGAGACGGTTTATATGAAGGGTGCGCCTGGAAGTGTGGTGGCCGGGCTTGTGGTTTCGGCTCTGCTGCATGTCTGCCTGCCGAGATCGGAACCTCTCCGTGTGGTCGGGGGTCGGGGAAGTGATGGAGGAGCCTTGTTGACCCTGGCCTCTGGGTTTTCTCCTGGATGACCTAGATGTGTGTGAATTTGTATTTTGTTGTTGTGTGTTCATTTTTTTCTGTTGTGTTGCCCCCTTTCCCCCAAAAAAAAAATAAAGGAAAAGTGAGGATTGGGCATGATTATATAGATAGATAGATAGATAGATAAATCATATTAGCATGACTATCTGTAAAAGCAGATTGAACCGACAGTGGTGATGGTGAAGGTTTGTTTGGATTAGGAGATACTTCAGTATGTATCGGCGACAAAATTACTGTTTGGTTTATTGTCATTGAAGGTATTTGATATTCCTCATTCAGCTGACCTTCCTCGGCCACCATCACTCAACCACCCTTACACAATCAACCTCAATCAACCAACGTCGTAATACCAACCTCACTCGGCCTCCCTAAACAAGCTTCCAGAATGGGCTAAAATCTGGCAAATGTGCTTCAATGAAGATAAGTGTAAAGTATTTCATATAGGATACCGCAATGGAAAATCAGGCTTCTTGATGAATGGCAGCCAGCTAAAGAGTGTAGACAGAGAAACCGATTTAGGAGTAACAATATCCAGTAACTTAAAACCAAGTCAACATTGTGCTGAAGTTGTTAAGAAGGCAAACAAAATTATAGGTTTCATAGGTAGATCATTTGAACATAAATCAAAAGATATTATCCTCACCCTTTACAATTCATTAGTCTGCCCACTTTTGGAATACTGCATTCAGTTCTGGTGCCCTTACTATCAGAAAGATATAGACAAATTGGAACGAGTACAACGTAGAGTTACCAAGATAATACCCTGTCTTTGGAACAAACCATACGATGAGTGTCTTAACACTCCAAGAGCGGCTAGGTCGGTAACTTCTACTACCTGGCAAGCTGGTGGTTTTACCCTAAACGACCTTGTTTCCGTGCTCTTTTTCATGCACAAACAAGAGCCAGAGCGTAATACAATTATGTATCCCTGAAAGTGCGATAATTGAGCTTTCCAATGACACCACAACCATCCTTCTACGACTACGCGTTCTCTTGCAACGAACGTGCAAGACGAGTGCAAAATCTCTAAAATACGGTAATATCCTTACATAATTCCCTGTGTAGCGAGGCAGTGAGTGTTGATGTGTGTGGAGGGAACGTCAGTAGTCGCGCGGGACTCGTGCCGAGCGGTCATGAGCCGACCTACGCCCCTCCCATCGCTCGTCTCTCTCTCAGAGCCATTATTGGTCAATAATTGCACACAGACTTAAGTCGGGCTCCGCCACTTAGTCCTTGGTTCTCTAGGTCGACTTAAGTCGGGTCCCGCTAAACAAGGGTTAAAGAACTAAATTCATATCCATTAACCAAGTGCAGATTGAGAGGTGACCTTATTCAAGTTTTCAAGATCATTAAAGGCATCGACAACCTGAAATGTAATAAATATTTTATGATTGACCGATCAAACTACACGTGGGGAAATGGCTGCAAAATAATTGGTAAATCATTCAACTGTAACAAATCCAAGAATTTCTTCTTCAATCGAGTCGTCATCTTGTGGAATGGGCTTCCCAGAGATGTCATAGACTGCAACACCGTTGATTCCTTTAAAGTTCGCCTAGACAAGCATCTTGCCCTGAACCCAAGGTTGACTGCATTTGTAATTTAATAAATAGTTTCTTAAGTAGTGTATGTTCAATAACCTAATAGATCATAATATAATTTCCCCTGCCATGAACTAAGCCCCAGGGCAGCACTTCCTTCTCACATCTTTCCAACATTCTCTCCAAAATTCTGTTGCAACACTTGGAACAGCAGTGTTTTGGAGGGCAAGTAACCTGGAGGGGTCGCATGACCTGTCATTGCCTGTTTACCTTTGTACCTATGTACTCACAGTCAACCTCACACAGTCCACCTCACACAGTCCATCTCACACAGTCAACCTCACACAGTCAACCTCACACAATCCACCTCACACAGTCCATCTCACACAGTCAACCTCACACAGTCCACCTCACACAATCCACCTCACACAGTCAACCTCACACAGTCAACCTCACACAGTCAACCTCACACAGTCCACCTCATATAGTCAACCTCACACAGTCAACCTCACACAGTCCACCACACAGTCAACGTCACTGTACCTCCCTCACTCAGTCTCTCTCAGACAAATTATCTGGGTCTCCATTCTACGGTTGGTCACATTTAGGTGATCACACTTGGTCAACACTGGAACTCCACACTCGGTGGACGTGATTCACTCAGCTGTGAAGGTGGTACAGTGCTGCTTGTTGCTGGAAGATCCACTACTTGTACATAATGTTTGTTCCTGGGGTGTATATTAGACGGTTAGATGTTGTGTTTTCTACAAAAATGTGTTTATTGTGTATCCATCTATCTATTGCCAGACGCCTTGATCCCCGAGGTCACCACAAACGAATATCCTCCATCCAGGCAATTCACTCAATTACCTCGTTTTTATTGGGGGAAAGGAAACAAAACAACAAATAAGCAAACAAACAAATATATTTAATCCTGAAAAAAAACATTGTCTAAAAAAAAAAAAAAACGCACAGAAGCAGGGTATGAACCTCGGTATAAGTGATCAGTTTGTGCCTGTTGATAACTAGATCAGGAGTTACGGCCTAATTGTGATTACTCTCTTACATACTTAACCAATAATTAGCGGCGAGCAACATAAGTCGAGTTAAATAAAGCTGGACTATGTGGCGGCGCTCGACATAACTCGAGTGGCTGTAACGTAATGTGGCTGAGAGAGAGAGACAAGTGGTGGCAGGAGACTAGCGAGCGTATGACTGCTCCAGACCACCGCGGCGAACCTACTGACACAAATCTCAGCTCCCTCCTCCCTCTCTCACTCGCTACATACTCAATTATGTACCGAAAGTACCGAATTACCTGCTTTTTATCGCGTTGCACGGTTATTGCAAGAAAACTATCCATCATACAAGGATCGTTATGGTGTCATTCGAAAGCTCTGTTTATGCCCTTTCAGGGATAGGTACTTGTTTTACGTTCTGGGTCTTATTTAGGCATGAAAATGATCACGTAAACAGCCCTATTTTGGCTAAAAACACCCCGCTGTGCGGTACACATAAATAGGTGTTAAAGTTATTTTGTTATTCATATAGTGATAAATGTAATATTTGTCATTTACTTTCTGGAAGTCAATACGAAGCAAAAGATCATTGAGATTATTGATGGAACTGAAAAATGTAATTTGCTAGAGACGGAGAAGGTAAACACGGAGATGGAGTTAACTGAATTACCCTAGCCTCTTTCCCTCTTTCTCCCAATCTGCCCTGACAGCCATAGTAACAACGCAGTATAAAGGTAACATAGGGGACAGTGTTAATACAGTTCTTCCCTTCCAATATTTTGTTTTATTCTACTGTGATTCTGGTGTAGTTAGTATCCCTTTCCTTCCATTCATTTTCGAAACGTTTCCGCATATCCTTTCCATGATTTTATGTTTGTAAGTAAATGAGTATATCTGATAAGCATAATGTTTTCATGAAGAAGTTTATTGATAAGATGAAATAACTAATACAAAACAACTACACCTCTAATTCAATCTTACACATTTCATGCTTGTACATAAATACCATAGAAAGGGGAATGCCCAGTTGCGAGATTGTACAAGATCACCGAGTGTAAGGTTGGTCATGTTCTTCACAGAAAACATCTTTCACATACCTCCTCGCTCAAAAATATATACAAAGATTAATAATAGGCCAAACCAAGTTCTTGTTTGCAATTTCACACGTTGTAAATTAGATACATAACAGGCATGTTCCACTAAACAACTGTCCTAACATAACTCCAACATCTGCACTCTACCATCACCACCATCAACCCCACTAACAACCTGTGTTACACATTAGCATCAATCATATCCTACATATCAACGGGAATTTGGTTTAAATCATAATATATAACGCAAACAATATGATTGTAATTATCACCACAACAGCATCATCAACACAAAAACTAACATCATGTAACATTATAACATTTGCTCTCTGCCACACAACTTAACACGCTTTACTAGAGACTCCTTTATATGAACGTGTAGTTTAGTAAGTAACACTGCACGATATTTCGCTGTGTATTGACTGATAAACTTTGTGTTTATCACAAGACTCCTGCTCGGACAGGGCGCCACTAGCGCCATCTGTTGTTTTGTTTTGTTTGTAAACAAACGCTCTCTTCTTAGTTGATATAAAATCGTAGCCCCTAATTTTACCCATTACCTACTGTAGTAAGTATCAATTTAACTGCCTTGTATGTAAGTAAAGCTTTGCATATTAATTTGCTAATAAACAATATTGTGTACTAACTAACCTGCCTACAGGAACGAACGCCGACGCCATTTTGTAAACAAACTTTTTTTGGGGATTATACATATTAAATTCCAGCCAATTTTGTAGTAAATTTAAGTGCATTCATTTATCTTTTCCCCCTAGATATATTCTTGACTTTTTCTCCTCAGAGTGATTTTACTTTAAGCTAAGGGTGGTATTTGTACAAACTAACCTAGCCTAACCCAACCTGCCAAGCTTTTAACCTAATCCAAACCTAGCCTAGCCTATAGCCAGCCAATCTGTTGTTCTTATTAACTCTAGTAGATATTGTATTTAGTACTGTAGCTATATATATCTGTAATTTTAGTTGTTGCTTGCACGATCTTGTAGTAACCTTTGACTGATACATTTTATTTTGTTTGATCTAAAAAGAGTAGACTACTGCTTTACTAGGCTATAGTGACACCAGGGCCATCTGTTGATACAGTATATTAACCCCTTGTGTGCAGTCACACTTTATTTTTATATAATCTCTATTTGGTGAATTGTATATTTAGTTACATATTCTGTTATATATATATATATATATATATATATATATATATATATATATATATATTTGTTTAAGGTTAGGTTATCACACCTGGTAGCCTATTTCTGCGTATTTCAATTTTATTATTATTTCAATTTTATTATTTTTGGTTAGGCTATTCAACGCTGGTAGCCTATTGGTGCGTATTTAAATTTTTAAAAAAACTTTTGGTTAGGCTATCGCCCCTGGAAGCCTAATTCTGCGTATCTCAAATTTGTTGTTTTCGGTTAGGCTATCACCCCTGATAACCTATTGTTGTGTATTTCAACATTGTTTTCGGTTGAAGTGATTGAAGTGTTTCTAAAGTGAGTGAAGTGTTTTAAAGTGAGTTAAGTGTTTTAAAATGAGTGAAGTGATCTGAAGAAACTGACTGTTACCATGCCTCGCACTTGTACGAACTGCGCCAGTAGGTTTGGTGAGTCCATGTTTGTTACTGTCGATCTTCAAGTCTGCCGTTGGAGTACCACAAACTTCAATTGTCACCGCAACTCCAGCAGCCACCAACGCCCCAATGTCAACTGCCAACAATTCAACGCCTGCAGTAGCCATTTCATCTGATGGTTCCGATACTCAAGAAACAAATAGTAACTCTCTTTCCCCTCAAGACAACTTCCGTGTTGTGAGGAACAACGTTTGCCCCAAGACCAGGAAACCCATACCGATTACCGAGTGTCAAAACCGCTTCCAGATACTCGCAGACTCAGATGACGAAGCGGAAATAGAAGAAGTCCGGCTCGTGGGAGACTCGATGATACGTGGTCAGCTCACAGAGTTTTGCGCCAGAGCACCTAAGACCAGGAAGCGTTTTTGTATCCCTGGTGGTGGTGTGGACGACGTAGTTGCTGCAGTTGACGAAGTATCTAAGCTGGCCCCTGCTAATACAATGTACGTCATCCACGTTGGATCCAACGATGTACAGCGAACCCGGTCGGAAGATTTGCTTTTAAAGTACCAGCAGCTGATCAAGTCGTTTAAGGAGAAGTCATCAAGGATCATCGTCTCAGGAATTGTCCCCCGGCTTGGTGTAGAGAGCCGATTTTACAACATAGCCACCAGCACAAATCGTTGTCTAGCAAACCTCTGCAGGAAGGAAAACGTGGGATTCGTCGACACCTGGGACAATTTCTACTACGATGACTATTTGTTTTCGGACGATGGAGTTCATCTGAACCAGGTGGGAGCAGCACGTTTTGGGCGTCTTCTCAACGATGCGGTGAAGGATTTTCGGACAAGAAATCGACTCAGCACAGGACAACCAGGAAGGAGGACCGAAGACAGCGAGGGCGGCAACCTGCGAAGGAATTAAATGCTAATCTGTCAAGAACCGCGAATTTGGATAAAGCTCCACCAACACGACCCAAATTCAAAACCGCCAGGGATAACGACCGAGGACCGATGTCAGCCATAAATGTAAATGTAGATCCGATCAGAACCAAAATTTGATTAAAGAACGTTCTGTGAGTTCTAAAACCGCAACTTTAAAGGTTTTCTATGCAAACGCTCGTAGCATACGCAATACATTTTCAGATTTAGAGGAACTAGTGTTTACTGAAAATTATGATGTGATTGGTATAACAGAATCTTGGCTCAATACAGTAGATAGAGACTTTTTAGCAGAGTATTCACTTCCCGGTTATGTAATGTTTGAGAAAAGCAGAATAAATAAAAATGGAGGTGGCGTTTTATTTTATATCAAAGAAAGTCTTAACCCGACCCTCTTGTCAAAACCTCAAATTGTGAACGTCGACACATCTTTTGTGCTAATAAAGAATAATAAAGGTACAAAAATAATACTTGCATTAATATACAGAACTCCAGCTCAATCAGTGCAAACTGACCGAGAAATTTATGAACAAATTGCAGATGTAAGTAACTCACAAGATACCGTATTTTTTGGCGACTTTAATTTACCTGTGACCAAGTGGGGCGATACTCTTACTTCACACTCCGGACATGACTTGTATACGAACTTGCAAGAGAGTTCGCTTTATCAATTTGTTCGAACACCGACCCGTGGTAATAACGTTCTTGACATTGTACTTGCAACAAAAGAAGAATTAATAGATAATTTGAATGTTGGTGATGAATTCAGTAACAGCGACCATCGTACGATAACTTTCACTTTAAACTTTACTAGTAACGAACCAAATAGTAGCATCGAAAAAGTCCCTAATTTCAAAAAAGCAAACTTTCATAAACTAAGAGCTATGTTTAAAGAAACTGACTGGAGCTTTTTAATTAACAATAACGACATAAATACATCATGGAAGTTATTCTAAACCACTTACCTAAAAGCAGTGCAAGACTGCATACCATCGAAAATACGGACTCCAGGCCATAATAATAAGCCCAAATGGTGGAATAAAGATATTTCAAACTGCCTGCTTGCTAAAAAATTTGCTAATGATAGATTAAAATCCTCACAAAATGACGAAGAACGGGTGAAATTTGTAGAGCTACGACGCAAAGCCAAAAAGTTAATTAAGCAAAGTAAAAAGACCCTAGAGTTACATATTGCGAATCAAAGTAAAACAAACCCGAAAGAATTCTATAGTTATATCAGAAAGAAAAAAGTAGTTACTTCAACTGTTGCACTGTTAGTCGATGAAAATGGAGAATACACCAAAGACGAAGTACAAATGAGTAATGCCCTCAATACCTTCTTTGCATCAGTTTTTACAACAGAAGACCTCAGTGATATCCCTACACCATTGCCGATTCAGATTGATAATTCAGATGTTCTAAGCAATATCACCGTTACAGAGAGAGAAGTATTGAATTGTTTAGATAAACTCAAGGTAAATAAAACGCCTGGACCTGATACAATCTCGCCTAGAGTTCTAAAGGAAGCTAAGGATGAGCTCTCCAAACCACTGACATTACTATTCAATAAATCCTTGCAGTCTGGAACTATGCCTGATCAGTGGAAGATAGCCAACGTAACACCGATATTCAAAAAAGGCAGCAAATCCCTACCCAGTAACTATCGTCCAATTAGCTTAACCTCAGTTGTATGTAAAATGCTAGAAACGGTTATAAGAGACAGACTCGTAAATCACTTAGAGGAAAATAACATACTTAAAGATACTCAACACGGCTTTCGTAAAAAACGTTCCGGTTTAACAAACCTCTTAGACTTTTTCCACGATATCCTCAACCTCTATGATGAGAGTAAAGCTGTAGATATTATATACCTTGATTTTCAAAAGGCCTTTGACAAAGTTCCCCACAAACGTTTACTGCTAAAACTAAAAGCGCATGGAATACAAGACGGTGTGTTGAAATGGATAGAAAATTGGCTCAGCGACAGAAAGCAAAGAGTAGTCATAAACGGTAAGGCATCTAAATGGACCAATGTAAGTAGCGGGGTACCCCAGGGATCGGTACTAGGACCAATTCTCTTTCTAATTTACATCAACGACATAGATGAGGGTCTCACCTGTACAATCTAAAAGTTTGCTGACGATATAAAAATTGCAAATAGCGTACTCTCAAAAGATCAAGTTGACGATATGCAACACAATCTAGATAAATTGTCACATTGGGCCCAAATTTGGCAAATGAGTTTCAATGCGGATAAATGTAAAGTACTACATATCGGATACCTAAATGAGAAAGCAAACTATTCGATGAATGGCACTCAGCTTAAGAATGTAAACAGAGAAACCGATCTGGGAGTAACAATATCGAGTAACCTAAAACCGAGTCAACAATGTTCAGAAGTTGTTAAGAAGGCAAACAAAATAATTGGCTTTATAGGCAGATCATTTGAGCATAAATCCAAAGACGTAATCCTAACCCTTTACAATTCCTTAGTCCGCCCTCTTCTGGAATACTGCGTTCAATGCTGGTGCCCTTATTACCAAAAAGACATAAACAAGCTAGAACGAGTTCAACGTAGAGTTACCAAAATGATACCTAGCCTAAAGAACAAACCATACGAAGAGCGTCTTAGAGAATTAAATCTATTTCCTTTAACCCAGCGCAGATTAAGAGGGGACTTAATTCAAGTGTTCAAAATCATCAAAGACATCGACAATATGAACTGTAGTATGTACTTCACTTTCGACCAATCTAATTACACGCGGGGAAACGGTTGCATAATTATTGGTAAATCTTTTAACTCACACGAATCTAAGAATTTCTTCTTCAATCGAGTTGTCAACTTGTGGAATGGGCTTCCCCGAGACGTTATAGACTGCAGCACCGTTGATTCATTTAAATTCCGCCTAGACAAATATCTCGCATCAAACCCGCGACTGACTGCGTTTGTAAATAAATAACTTTATTTTATCCTCCCCTCAGTTACTAACCCATATGTCCCCTACTAACTTCCTAGTCCTGCCACGTTAGTGGCAGGGCAGTAGTTCCCTTTCCAATGTTCCCTTACCCACTCTAAACCACTGTTTGGACACTTGATCCTCAGTGTTTTGGAGGACAAGCAGCCTAGAAGGGTCACTAGATTGTGTCACTGTTGTTGCTTGATTTCCTTTGTACTCCTTTGTACTCCTTCCTTTGTGTACCACATTGAAACCATAAAGAAATAATACATAGTGTACCATGCACATAGTACATATCACCACCACCAACACTAACAACATATGTATAACTCACAATGACACCATACACAACCATAGTTATTATCTTAACTATATACCTAAATATCATCTTAGAAAATGTACTCTAGAAATATATACAGTATACAGTATATATATATATATATATATATATATATATATATATATTATATATTGGCACTCCCAAATGAGTTTTGTAACCTATGTCATTTGTGAGTGAGTTACAATTACGAAGCCTACAGTGAGGGAGCCCTGCGAGAAGCTAGTCTCTGTCTTTCTTTCCCACGAGCGAGCCCTTGGTGGCGCCCTGTAGTTATGTTGCCGTTTGGCTAGCAGTATAATTAATTAGTTTATTTAGCCTTTGTGCGATTGTTTTCGTTATCGTAAGTTTACACAATATTGTCATATGTTTTATCTAATTACTTTTGTGAAGTTAATGAGAGTACAGGTGCCCGAGATAATTAAGCATTATAGCGACGCCTGGAGCCCTTCCTTGCCACGTGGCCCCTGGTTCGACTCTGGGCCGCACGAGCTCACCACTTCAGTCCGGGCGTTCACACTGACAACATCAACTGTCTGATGCTGTTAGGTTGTGTTTCCTAGTTTCCCTTACAGTACCGCATTGTTTCTTTTGGTTGTTATAACAGGGTTGGAGTCATCTTTAGTTTAATATTAATCACTGCATTCCCTGCTTGTCTCGCAATCTTAATTATAAGATTCTACACTGTTTTCTTCCATTTCTCTTCCATTATTCTGCTGCATTGCTTGTTATTATTACATGTATTTATCCTGTATTATTGAAGTTGGTATTCACAGTGTTTTGGCGGTATGCTCAAGGGCAGCCTGCCCCAACCTACTGGAATACCAACTATTGTGTTTCATATGTTAGGATAGTGCTCAGACTTTCCCCATGTTTCTGCTTCATATTATTCCCAAGCGATTGGGCTTACTATGAAGTGTCTGGGAGTCTGGCAGTGTTATGTTTTCTCATTTATGTGCAGTCTAGAATAACCATAGCAGTACTCTTAAAAACTACACGCATTATCAACCAGACTCGGGGACAATAGATATTTTTGTGTCTCCTTGTTACTGCTTTAATAGAGCAAAGAGGAAGATAACCATTTTTCCTAGAGAACCTGCGTGTCTTGGTGTTTGAGTCAGATATTAAGAGAGTGTCTGTTGCAGGGTTGTACAGTACGGTGGACAGGGTTGGGTGCAGGCTTACAGCATTGGTTGTCTTTTTGCCACGGCGTTTCCTTTTTGCCAGTACTGTGGGCTAGGCTTTTTGAGCATCTGTTTTCCCCGGCTCCCCTCGTAACAGTGGCGACCTCGCCAGGATAGTGTGATAGCATAGAGTTCTTGTGGTGTGAAGCAATTAAATTTAGATTGTTCAGTATTTTTCTTGCAGTTGAAAGTCTACGGACATAGTACTCTTATTTCATTAACTTGTGTCCACAACTATTGCTAAGATGTCGCATGCTGATTACATTCCTGTTCATATTGTGGGGAAGGAGGACGTTTGGCAGTTTATTACAACCCAACCTAGTTAGAAAAAGGTTGCTAGCAGGAGTAGTGATGAATTAAGACGTGTGTTGGAGGTGTATGGTTGGAGGTGCAGTGGTATGGTTAAGGGAGAGTTAGTTCAGGAGGTGTGTAAGTTAGTTGCACAGCTTAGTGGTCTTCAAGAAGCTAGTGCTCGTATTGTGGATGATAGCATGTGCCACAGCGTCCTATCAGTCAGGCTAGCTATCATTCTACTGGAGACCGGAGTGGAGCAACAACTCCAGAGCAAGGTGATACTGTATTTAGGCAGTCTTCTACTATTACCACAGCACCTGCCACCACGCCTCCACCGTCAGCATTTAACCCTATCAGTACGGCCCCTTCATTTTTACAGGGCTATGTTCATGCCCCTATGGCCAGTACATTTGTTTCAAGTTATGCTATCAATCCTCAGTAATCTCCTTTTTTCCCCCATGTGTCGTGGGCCACACCCCAGCATTTCACTGCCACTCACATGGTGAGTGCTCAACAGCACAATGTTCCCCCTTATTCCCAGTTTCTTCCTATAACCCCGATAGGGTCGAGAAGGAGTCCAGAGGTTGAGCTGCAGCTCAAGAGATTGGAGCTAGAGGAGAAGAGTATACAGGCAGAGAGAGAAGAGAGACAGAGAGATAGAGAAGAAGGAATTGAGTTGAGGAAGATAGAGATGGAGAAGAGAATACAGTCAGATTTGGAGAAGACGAAGTTGGAAACTACTGGGCAAAGACGACAAGGGAATAATGCTGGTCATATATCTAAGGAGGAGGCAGAAGAGGTGGTGTTGTCTTAACCCAGCCTCGGAGTCCCCAGAGGGGGGGGGGGGGGCGACTATGCCCACTCGACCTTTTCCTGACGACCCCTCTAAATGCTCTGGACCACGGCCTGTCACGGTTACTATCAACTTTTGCAATATTCTCGGCCTTTCCTCTAATTTTCACTCAGTTGAACACCATCTCTCCTCCTCCAAACCTGATATGTTTTTCATCGAAACTCAGGTGTCTGAGGCAACTGTCAGCAGCCCGTTTTCTGTACCCTACTACTTTTCCTATCCTAGTTTCAAAGCCAAAGGTGAATGTTGTGCATACGTGTACAACAAACCTACTTGCTCTTGTGTTCCCGATTTTGACACCTCGTAATTCTCAATTTATGGCTCAAACTATCCTGTCATTCTCATACTAAATATTTCTGAGCTGTCTATCTTTCCCCTAACTCTACTGACTTTCCCAAATTCTTTGACTATCTAAACTCTAAGGTGGAACACATTCTATCCATCTCTCCCTTCTTAGGAGATTTTAACATTCACCACCGCCAATGGCTCTCCCCTCTTAATACTGACCAATCTGGTGAACAAGCCTTCGTTTTTTATTATCCTAAATGACCTAGAGCAGCTGGTTCAGCAACCCACCCATATCCCGGATCGTTTCGGAGATCGGCCCAACATTCTCCATAGATATTACACCGCAAGTCAGTCGTACGTCAACAACCTTCTTGTTTAGTCTAGCACTGTTCCCATGACCCCTGAAGTGATCCGGGAACTCCTAGTGATATTGCTAGTAATGGGCCGGAGTCACACTACACCATAACACTGATCTTCAACCAGCGCCCTAGTGAGACCTGCTGAGAGCAGTAAGTAGCAGTCCAAATCTCACTCAAGGAGGGTCTCGTTACAACTTCCAGAAACTGATTTAGTGATGCAGTGTCTCTCATCAATATAATAGTGCTTATATTATCTACAATACTTCGAAGTATTACTTGAATATATATTTACATTAGTATTTTCTTATTTCAGAATACTTAAGTTTACAGGAAAAAACCCTGTCTAAGTTCCTTTTATTGTAGAGTATACACAGAAGACTAATTTCCAAATTAAACCAAAGAAAACCCAACCAAGTTTTTGCTAAACCAATAATTGCTATATATACATATTTAAACATACCAACATAGACAAAAACAGAAGTGATTCAATTTAGGAGGCAATCCGGAGGTTTTCACTATATTTGGTAGGCAGATAGGATGTGCGCCAAGGAAAAAGCGAGTTAATTTAGGAATCATATCCTGGATCCTAGATCCAGATGAAAAGTTAGGCCTATGATAATACTGGTAAAGAACCAGCATAGATAGATGTATATGCTCTACAGAGTGCCCCTCTATTTTCTAAAAGTGATATAGAGCACCCAAAGCAATTACATTCATTGAAAATGCCGAATATGCTTCTATGTACTAGCTGCATCACATTTAAGAACATTATTTAATCGAGCTCAATTTTCTTTCAGTCGTTATTGCATCAGTCTTGTGTACTTGGGCCCATATACACAAACACGCACACAAGACCACGCCACACACAGGTAAGCTCACACACAGGTAGGAAGCGGAACAATATTTCATAAGTAATAGCACTTCTGGGATTTAAGAGAAAGGTATTGGCTTTTATCTAGAAGATGCAAATTTGAATTTTGAGTTTGTTCCACTTTAGCAAGTTAGTGCATATGGTTAGGTTGTTTCAGAAGCAAAATTTCAACTACAGACGATAATGTTTTGGTTTCACACACACAGAACGTCATAATAATTAATGCCACAGAAGAATGTGTGTGTCAACACACACAAGCATACAAACACAGTGATTACAGTACTACGCCACCCCTACGGGGATGGGAAGGGGGCGGAGGGGGAGAGTTTTGCGGGGTGGTGGTAGGGGTTTGATTGTAGGGGAAACATCCATTTGGGATGGGTCCCTGTGAGTTGGTGGAGAGCTGTCCCAGGGGGGGGGGGGGGGGAGAGGAAAGCATATTTTTTACCTAGGACCATAACTATTGGACTGACCCACCACATCTACATGTGAAGATTAGTGAAAATCCGTTGTACGATCTAGGAGGAGTTTTGCGACAGACGAACGACGACGATGACGATGTCAGGGTACCACTATAAAGGGGGCGATACCACTCTGCTTATGAAGAGTCGATAAATACAAAATACTTATTTTTTAATTAATTTGACTGTGTTCTACTTTAGAGTTTAGATAGTCAAAGAATGTGGGAAAGTCGGTAGATTTAGGGGAAAGATAAACAGCACAGAAATATTTAGTATGAGACTGGCAAGATAGTTTGAGCAATACAGTTGAGAATTCAGAGGAGTCGAAATCGGGAAAACAAGAACAAGTTAAGTGCACGTATGCTCAATATCCGCCTTTGGTTGTGGGTAGTTGTGGTTGTGGGTTTTGGTAGTTATGGTTGATGGTGGTTGTTGGTGATTAGGGTTGTTTATAGTTGTGAGTATTAGTGGTTATGGCTGTTGTTAGTTGTGGTTGTGGGTAGTTGTGGCTGTGGGAAGCAATAGTTTGACGCGGTTGTGGGTAATTGTGGATGGTGTTGGTAGTGTGCAAATGTGGCTATTAGTTATAAGTAGATGTGAGAGGTTGTGGTTGTGAGAGGTTGCGTTTGTGACAGGTTGCGGTTGTGAGAGGTTGTGGTAGTGGTTTAGTTATTAAAGTTCAGATTATCACAACATTCAAATCGCACCTAAAAACAGGAACAAAACAATAATTCGCTTAAAAGTCTATAGAAAAGGGAAATAGCGAAAACATCACAAAATAATGTATCCTGCTTGATTTGGAATATAATTTAATAATTTGCCACTTATATCACCATACAATTATAAGTATTACGATTGTGAGAGTAAAAGAGAGGAACTCCTGACGAAAGGAGTGCTCTGGGGTGCAGCCAATTAGGAGGCTGTATTTAGGGTTACAAAGCATGATATGAGTAAGAATGTTAGTGCCAATACGTCGCGCGCTCATTGATCAGCTTCGTCCAAGCAGTGCAAAGCGCACTCCCAATTCGAAATAAAGTACTTGATACCTTAACCTCTAAGCTAATTGAAAGTGCCCGCCATGCAAAGGTATTCTGATTAATTCCTCACTAAAATTGTTAATATACCATATATATACTGTAATTAATACTTATCCATATATATACATATTTTACTTTAAATATGAATATATGAACATGGGAAAGCAATAAAACAGGTGGTAACAGCAATTGGCTGGTGAAAATTGTATACTATAGCCCCGCGGTTGTAATCTGACCTTGAGCGGTGAGAGACAAACACCCTCCCTCTCTTGTCTCAGACGGTACTGAGAGACAAGGGGAGCTTTCAGAGTGGCTTAGAGGGTCGGAGATACACTACTCCACCACCCCTCTCTCTCCCACCCATTCTCGCATGAAAATAATTGGTAAATATCGGGAAAAATAGAGAAAATACCTGATAATTGAGGAGGGGGGAAAAGGGGGGGTAGGAGGGGAAAGGGGGGGGGGGCACATGTGTAGGAGTGGTAGCAAGTAATGGAGGGAAATTATCTCACCTAAACACAAATTGCTCTGTTTCGAGTGCCACTGAGGTGTTTTAAACATTTGTTTTTAGGCCTTGCATCTTAAGAACATAAGAACATAAGAAAATGGGAGTCTGCAGAAAGCCGATTGGCCTAAGCAAGGCAGATCCCTGTCCCACACAACCCCCATTACAAAGCCCAATTATAGGCTCAACACTCTAATACCCTGAGGATCATCTTACCAAAACGGTTAGAGATTAACGCAGGATTACGGGGGTCTGCAGAGCGCTGATTGGCCCAACCCTGCTGATCCCCCTTCACACCCAACCCTTCTCGTCCATATGCTTATCCAATTTTATCTTAAAGCTCCCTATCGTTTTTAATCCCACTATAGCACTTGGTAGTCCATTCCACCCATCTACAACTCTGTTACCAAACCAATATTTGCCTATATCTTTTCTGAAACGAAATTTATCTAATTTGAAACCATTGGTACGAGTTCTTTCGCTATCACTGAGCTTTAGTACATTTGTCATGTCCCCTTTGTTAATCCCACTAACCCACTTGAACACCTCTATCATATCCCCTCTAACTCTGCGTCTTTCTAACGAATGTAAGCCTAATTTCTTCAACCTTTCTTTATACGGAAGATTTCTAATATTATGGATCATTTTTGTCATTCTACGTTGTACTCTCTCCAATGAATCTATGTCCATTCTGTAATAAGGACACCAAAATTGAACAGCATAATCCATATGGGGTCTCACTAATGACAAGTAAAGTTTTAAGATAACATCAGCAGTTCTGTTACTCACACTCCTTGAGATGAACCCGAGAATCCTGTTTGCTTTGTTTCGGACGCTTATACACTGTTGTCTAGGCTTCAAATCATTTCTAACAAACACACCTAGATCTTTCTCACAATTCGAGTTTTCTAATTCCACATTAGCTAGTTTATATTTAACATTTGTTTGCATCTTCCCTATCTTTAATACCTTGCATTTGTCAATGTTAAACTTCATCTGCCAATTTACTGACCATTCGTGTAAGGTATCTAGATCCCTTTGGAGGCACTCTATATCTCTATCTGAATCAATTGTTCTCCCCATTTTGGTATCGTCTGCAAATTTACTTATCCTACTAGTTATACCTAAATCAAGGTCATTTATGTATATAACAAACAACAGAGGACCTAATACAGATCCCTGGGGGACACCACTTTTGACTGCTCCCCATTCTGACTTCGTACCATTTATGCTGACTCTCTGCTTCCTACCAATTAGCCATGACCTAATCCATCCCAACAACGCCCCACCTATTCCATGCGCCTCAACCTTTCTCATCAATCTCTCATGGGGGACTCTGTCGAAAGCTTTACTGAAATCTAAATATATTATCATATGACTTGTCATTATCTACTGCTTCATATACCTCTGAGAAAAAACTAAGCAAATTAGTAAGGCAAGAACGTCCCTGAGTGAATCCATGCTGAGAAGAATTTATTAAATTAAATGTATCTAAGTGGTTTCTAATTTTACTAGCAATAATTGACTCTAGTAGCTTTCCTATGATTGATGTAAGACTAATGGGACGGTAATTGGATGCTATTGATTTGTCACCTTTTTTGAAGATCGGAACTACGTGTGCAAGCTTCCAAGCTTCTGGAACTATACCTGTCTCCAATGACTTGTTAAATAAAAATGTTAATGGGTAACTTAACTCATCCCTACATTCTTTTAATACTCTAGCATATACCTCATCAAGACCAGGCGATTTATGAGGTTTCAGTCTGTCAATTTCCTTAAGCACATCATTTCTACTTATAGTAACCGTACTTAACCTATTTTCTATACTATCGCTATATACCTTACGGACTTCTGGAAACTGTGCCAAATTTTCATTAGTGAAAACGGAAAGAAATTGACTATTTAATGTACTGCACATTTCTAAATCATTTTCTGTCATTTCTCATATCGAAGTTTTAAGGGGACCAATTACATCTCTAACCTTGGATTTATATAGTTGGTAAAAAGCTTTGGGATTATTTTTTGAGTCATTGGCAACCTTAATTTCATAATTTCTTTTTTCTTTCCTAATATCTTTTTTTACCTGTCTTGATAGATTCTGATAGTAAGCAAGTAGGTGAATTTCGCCTTTTCTAATTTTTCTATATATTCCTCTCTTTTGTCCTAGAAGATCCAATAGTCTATTATTCATCCATTTGGGTTGGTTCTGTGTTGATCTAAATTTTCTTTTGGGGATGTATTTATTTTGTGCATTGAATACTGACTTGATAAAATTATCGTATGTATCTACAAAGGTTGACGTCTCTTCCTGACTTAAGATGACAGGTGCCTGAGAAGGGGTACACTCATTTGGACACCTGGATCGACTTAATTTTTTGACCATAGGGTCAGCTAATAGGGCTCTTCTTAACCCACCATAATTGGCTTTTCTAAAGTCAGGTATTAATGTTGTATTCTCTCTGGTATTACCTTTCCATTGTATATTAAAATACACAGAATTGTGGTCACTATTTCCTAGGTGGTCCCCTATCTCTACATTATTTACCATATGTTCATTGTTACTGAAAACTAAATCGAGAATATTATTACCTCTAGTCGGCGTATCTATGAATTGAAATAAAAAACTATCTTGTACTACCTCTATAAACTCCTCAGAATCAGAGTCTCCTATTTGATGCTGCCAATCTATATTCGGAAAATTAAAATCCCCCATAATGCACACATTGCTAAATCTTGATGCCATTTTAATTTCCTCCCATAATGACGTTCCGTCATTTCTACTCATATTTGGCGGTCTATACATAACTCCAATAACTATGGTCTCACTACCTTCGTTAACCTCTACCCAAACACTTTCATTATCGTTATTTAGTCTAATACCTGATTTAATACAGCTTTTTAATGTACTCCTGACAAACACTGCTATACCGCCACCCCTCTTACTTGTTCGGTCATATTTAAACAAACTATATCCTGGTATATCAAATTCTGCTAAAAAATGCCTGGTTTCTGTATTAATCCACGTTTCAGTTAGCGCTATTATGTCTATATTTTCTTTGCTAACAAGGGCTCTAAGTTCGTTCATTTTGTTACATAGACTCCTACAGTTTGTGTAATATACTCTCAATTTACTTCTTTTCTTTATACCTAATTTACCTTTGTTTCTAACGACATTTCCATCTTCCGTTGCACCATCACTACTATCATTTGCATTATAGTCATCATTTTTAGCATGAGACTGAATATCCTTATCGCTTTCGCCTGACGCTAAAATTGTTCCATTTAACCTCTCATTTACACTCTCAATATTTCTGTTCAAAACCCCACAACCACCCTATCTAAAGAACTAGCTAATGTAGAAACCCCTAACCGTGAAAGATGAACCCCATCCCTTGCGTACATCCCATCTCTCCCATAGAAACTATCCCAGTTATCAATGAATGGTATTGCTTTTTCTTTGCAATATTTCTCCAAACGGCAATTGACACCAATCGCCCTGGATGTCCATTCCTTGGGAACTCCTCTTCTGGGTAGGATACAATGTACTACAGGGATCCCTCCCTTCATCCTAACTTTATCTAACACATCCCAATACTGCTGCAGCAGTTCCTCACTTCTACCCTTACCAACATCGTTACTCCCGGCACGGAGACAGATAATGGGGTTATCTCCACTATCTTCCAAGATGTGGTCCATCTTCTCTAAAACCCTCCCAACTCCATGGCCAGGCAGACACACAACCTTCCTAAGTTTAGTGCGGGTAGCCCTAACTAAATGTCTTACCATGGAGTCGCCCACAATCGACACAGACTTACCTTCTCGGGACACAGACTTACCTTTCCCTCGGGAGGATCCAGCAGCTGCAGTTGGAGAACCCCCGGTGGTGGCAGAAGCTCCCTTGGTGGTGGTGGTGGTGGTGGTGGGGGTAGTGGTGGTGGTAGGTAGCACAGCGTCAGAGGTTGGAGCTGAGTCGGCGGCAGGCACTTCGGTTATCCCTCCCTTATCCTGACTATCTTTTCCCTCGCATTCGTCTCGCAAAGGAGAGAATGTATTTGTCACACTCATACCTATTCTACTATCCTGCTTCTTGAGTGTGACTTTCCCACCTGTATTTTTAACAACCTGCCATGAATACAATTTTTCATCAACTTCCTCCCTTTTCCCCTTACTTGATTTTATTTCCTCTTGGCTAAGCTTCAAAACTAGATTTTCGTATTTAATCAAATCCACTTCCCTCTGAATTTTAACATTAACCTCCCTTAGAGCCAAGACCTCTTCCTTCACCACAACCATCTCCTCTCTTACCTGGAGAATAAGATGATGCAGATCAGTTAGAGACTCGCACTCCATACCTGCCATGATCCCAATAAGCTTAGCGAGGAGCAAGAAACTAAGTACAGAAAAACAAAAACAAGTAAACTAACAGCTAACAACTGAGCTATAACACTTGTATATAACACGAGTGCACTGCCCCCAAACACAGGTAGGTGTAATGGTCACTAAAGGTCACTGGTAAGTGGTCCGGGCAGGAGCTCAGATTAACACAACCTTCTCCTGTCACTGACTGAACTAGACTGCGTCACTGACTGAACTAGACTTAAGAGTCTTCCCGCAGCCGCCCAGTAAAATCTCTTAAGAGTCTTCCCGCAGCTCCCGGGTTAACATTGCACAGGCAGTTATTACATGTTAGATTCAGTAAAAATTATAGGAATCATTCTTTTACAACTCTCATATAATTTTAAGATGATTTACTTACAGTGTCTATATATTTATGTGGGTGACTGTACATCTTGAAGGTATTCATTGTGACTTCCTGGTCTTTTTGTATCGTTAGATTTATCTACTCATCACTCTTGAACTCCCCAGGCCCTGAACATGGGATCGGATGTTGCATGGGAATTTTCCATCAGCTCAGGAAGGGTGTGTGGGAGGGCAGGAGAGATAGGGGGGAAGGAAGGTTTTAAGGCAGTTAGAAACAGGCTTCCCTCACGACAAGAGGTCGGGAGAAATTTTCTCTATTTGAGGAATATTCTCTGTTATATTTCATTAGTACATCTGTTCCTGTATTTCATTTAATAAGTTTAAATCTAAATTTGTTTGAATAAATCAACGTGGATTGAATACAGAGGTTTTTTCCTTTACCTAAATATAAGGGTGGCGGCGGCGATTATCAATTGCATCTATTTATCTATCAATCAACGAGCAGAGCCGGACGGACGCAGATCAGAGAACCTACCTACTTCAATCAACCTAAAACTAAATTAAACCATACTATAACACCATAAGGAATGACACCCTCAGTCTTCCTAACTTGTGGTTAACCCCTTCCGAACATTTTGGCTAGATGCCGGGCGGGTGTCCAACCCCGAAATGGGTTGAAAAAGGGGAGCTATCCCCCTGCCAAAGGCGGATTTCTAGGGTCTTTCCTAGCTGATGCTGAGAGGATTGGGTTCTAGTTATGTGGTGATGGGCTGGTCTATCAGAGTGAGAACTGAGCGATCTCTGCCATACCCATAGCTTACTCTGACTGTTCCTTTTACTTATATATTTTCTAGATCTCAATTGACGGCGTCTCTTCCGTGGATTGACCTCCCAATCTACCAAGATTGGAAGCCAAAGCGTCACATTTTTCCTTTGCCCCTCAACTTTCTCTTCATAATTGCTGATGGGCACAGGGCCCTGGGTGGGGCTTTGGTTTCCCGGGCGTTTCTGCACCCTCCTCAGCTCCCCGCCATGGAGTGGCTTCGGTCACCCAGGCTTTATTGTGGTCGGCAGGGAGGATTCTGTGAGGGCGGTCGGTTATGGCCTTGGCCTTGCTCGGGGCCTTGGGGCTGTTCGGCCAGGCAGCTTGGGGAACAACAACAAGATGCCAGAAAGCTTGTGAAGAGCTAGAGTTAGATAGTTCAGTGCATTTGTTATAGTTGTTGGCTAGTCGACGAACGGAATCGGCTTGATTCCAGGCAGAAACGTAACAAATACAGGATTCTTGAGTTTTAAAGTGATGGTACCGTCTTCATATTTTCTCCATATTGTGAACAGCAGTAGAACAAGTGTGAGTAAACCAAAATTTTATTTGCATTAGACTGAGGGAAAGAAAATGGAATGTATGCCTACATGTCTGACAAGATTACCTTGGTTATGTGCTCGGTACACTCCGAGGGTCCCCGGCCATGGAAACAAACTTCTCCAAGCCTCCCAGTCGGCAGCGCCAAAGTGCCACAAGCATCGCCGGATGGGAGGATCGGATGGCCGTACAAGAGAGATATGACAGGCAACAGACATAAGGTTTTGATCGGAGGAGTCCAACAGAGAGACAAGGTTTACAGTGTAAGTAGAAAGATTAGAAGTTAAAAATATGTTAAGAATGTTGGGCCGATCTCCAAGGCGGTCAGGAATTCGATTAAGGTGCTGGTAATATGTAATATAATTATATCACTAGCAAAGGCATATCTATATACAATATAGATATACAGTATGTGTACTTCCATTTGTAACATCAAGATCGGAACTGGTAGTATAGTGGGTCAGAATCCAACACTGTAAACACTTTTCCTTACACAGTGAAATGTTCTGTAAGTAAATCAATATACGGAAGTACCTGATTACTGCATCATTCATACTGGCCAATGGGTGTACGCCAATATACGTACCGATATCGAGCCCTTTATTTACATTACCTTCTTCAATATTAGGAAGATGTAGCATGTGAGAAATTATTGTTTTGTTTTGTTTTTAATTTAAGGCAAATATATATGCACTATTCATACAGATAACACCAGAACATATTCATAACACTCTATCTCTCTCTCGTCATTAGTTTTTACTCTCCTCATTGAAAGAAAACGATATCATATAACAAATTATAATCCCTCTGAACCTGAAGACAGCCAGGAATTTCTTTGAAACTACCAGGGTTTTTGTACGACAACTGTGACAAAATTAAATTAAAATGTGAATACGTTTTAGACGGGGCATAACTTTAAGAACGAGATGACAGAATACGATAAGTTAAATCCAGTGAAGCCAGGTGGTCATATGTGAGGTAGTTAGGTATTATGTGAGGTAGGGGGGTATTATGTGAGGTAGGGAGGTATTATGTGAGGTAGGGGGGTATTATGTGAGGTAGGGAGGTAATTATGTGAGGTAGGGAGGTATTATGTGAGGTAGGGAGGTATTATGTGAGGTAGGGAGGTATTATGTGAGGTAGGGAGGTATTATGTGAGGTAGGGAGGTATTATGTGAGGTAGGGAGGTATTATGTGAGGTAGTTAGGTATTATGTGAGGTAGGGGGGTATTATGTGAGGTAGGGAGGTATTATGTGAGGTAGGGGGGTATTATGTGAGGTAGGGAGGTATTATGTGAGGTAGGGGGGTATTATGTGAGGTAGGGCGGTATTATTTGAGGAAGAGAGGTATTATGTGAGGTAGGGATTAGGTATTATGTGAGGTAGGGATGCATTATGTGAGGTAGACGGGTATTATGTGAGTTAGGGAGGTATTATGTGAGGTAGGGAGGTATTATGTGAGGTAGGGAGGTATTATGTGAGGTAGGGTGGTATTATGTGAGGTAGGGAGGTATTATGTGGGGTAGGGAGATATTATGTGAGGTAGGGAGGTATTATGTGAGGTAGGGAGGTATTATGTGAGGTAGGGTGGTATTATGTGAGGTAGGGAGGTATTATGTGGGGTAGGGAGGTGTTATAGACACTTTGTTTTGTTATCTCACATGGCAGGCGTGGCTTCCTGCAACCATGAGAGTATTGCATTTTAACCGCTTCTACGTATTTGCATATTATTATAAGGCATTTTAGTTTGCGTAGTGTTGGACACCGCCCTCCACTCTACTCTACTCTATGATATAATTATAGTATATGCATGATAAAACAAGAATTAGAGCGAACATAACAAGAACAAAACAACAACAACGAAAGTGGCTATGAGTGAAAAGTGTCCTTTCAAACCTTATTTTTACTTTTAGTTCTCCTACTGATGCAATATTTATTATCAAGCTGCTAAGATAAGGTTAAAGATGTTTTCACCTCGTGTTGGCTGGTTTACAAGTTGTACAAGAGAACTTTCTTGCAAGTTTGAAAATAGCCAACCCCAAACAGCTCGCACTACATGATGTTACTGGCAGACCATGGTGGGTTCAGTAGCAGAAAAATCTGTGAAATCATTAAGTTCATATTGATGTAAGTGTTATTGATAATTATGAGAATTCACTTTACGTATTTAATTTAACTACTACATATACAGAGATTTGAGAACATTATGTATAATGTGAATAACGCGTTTCAAAAATATGATAGGATATATTATGTTTTAGGCTTCAAGAATAATTTGTCAGATTATCAATTGGCCTGGGAATAACTAGTTACGATTCATAACTGTTTTATTGTACAAAATACACTAACAAATGAAGGAAACAATAATCAACATATATTGTCAATGCAGGAATGACAGATTGATACTATTATAATGCAAATAATTATTGTTTTTGCTCTAATAACTTTTGCAGTGCATGTTTTTAAATTATCTTGCAAAAAACGACATTACTTCCACATAAAGAAAGTACATACGTACACAATTATTCCTTGCCACTCATTTTTATAATATTATAAATGTTTGATTGTGTGTCAGGAAGTAATGTACAGTAAGTATTTTCCTAAGACAACTCGCAGAACAGGCAGAGAGATAGGCAGTGTGTATCAAATATTCTAAGAGACAATCTAATGTGTAGCAATAATAGCAGATACATCTTAAGCACACCAACACGTATGGACATATTTAAGTTGGAAATCACCTACTGATCACTATCATTATTCGATTGACAGCATTTGTTGTAATATACAGTATATGATATTTGTTCAGGTGTCTGCGATTCAACCCCTTCACCCCCATTACGTAATTTACATAATAGTCTGGTTTTCATTAGACGAATGTTTTAGTATATAATCTACGTCTACGACTTAAATGGGTAAATACATTCTAAAACAAAACAAAAAAGGCTTAACATCATAGGTCCTTATACCACATAAAATAATCAAATTTTAGCCAAAATCAATCTTAACAAGACGTCATGGTGCTGAAAGGGTCAAGTAAATAATGACATTCGTAAAGAGTAGAATATGCTTTTCAGTAATACTGATTTAAAGAATAATTCAATATCCCCACAAGATGATGTTGCTAACAAATATTGCACGCACACACATGTACACACACACACACACACACACACAGTTGACAAAAAGGTAAACTACAGCCTAGCTGATTGTAGTTCAACTATCTACATCACAGATACACTGATCATACCAACACTATATATATATATATATATATATTCGTTTAATACACCACTCTTTTTTTGCCACCTAAAACTCACAGCACACATTATATTTAGCCTTATATAATATATTTATCGGCTAATTTATCAGCATTAAATGACCCCTACAACATTGAAGCGTGCATAGTTAACTAGCACCAATTGAAGCATAGTTAACTAGCACCAATTGAAGCTACCTTTTCTACTGTCGTCAAACCTGAAATAGGACATTTTGGCTGTGTCCAGAAATGCAAATGACCGCTAATTATTTACAAGTCATTTTTTTTTTTTTTTTTTTTCACCGCTTTACAATGAACAGTGAAGCCCGTGAGGTCTTGTTCCAGTCTAGGGAGTGAGACATGTGAAGCACGTAGAGTACAACGAGCACCTGCCATCTTGCCTTCACATGAGGCACGGTGCTCACTCATGGCCCGAAACGACCCCATCTCTGAAGCCACCTCGTTCCCGTGCTTCACTGTCTCTCCCCCTACACTCGGACTCTCACACTTACACACACACAACGCCACCTGTTGAACAGATAACTCACCAGGCATTGCACCCCAATAGCATATTTTGAATATGGGAATATTCATACAGTGCTATTTAATCAGGGAGCAATGAGGGTATTTTATTGACGTTTCGGTAACGATAGTGTCATTATACTTAGATATATTTGCAAACAAATATTTTATTAAACAAAATAATAGTGGCACTAAGCGAACTATCTTGTATTTGTGCTCTCTCTTTAGTTGAGGCCTCCTCCTCATTAGTTAGTCTCCTCCACTGTCTCCTTCACCGCCTCCTCCTTCCTCTCTTTGAGCACCATCACAAAGAACTGAAACAAAAGGCTTGAACTCTTAGAAGGTCATTGCAAAGGGGACAATGGCAATAAGCGAGAGAGGGAGAAATATTTTCGGTAATTTTGTAACTATTAATGTTTGAGACTGACCATTGCCATTATGTGTGTTATTCAACCTTCCAACTATTGTCCAATTGTTTTCACTTCTTGCATCTCTAAAGTGTTTGTAACTATTCTGAATTCAAAATCTCTTTAGCGTTTATCTTCCCATAATGGACTTTCACATCGTCAGTTGGTTTCCTTAACCCGTTCAGTACCAGCGACGGCTCTATACTGTCAGTAGATAAATCAATCCCCAGTCCCAGCTACGGCAGAGAGCCGTCAGCAATATATTTTCCTTGTAACTAACAGTATCAGGCAGTGCCTGGTACTACGACCGTTTGAGCACTGCTCTAGAGTTTGCAACACTTCTCAGATTATATCCAAGCCTCTGCAGGCTAGGAAAGCCAGTATTCCTCCATCTTTTGAGGTGGGAGGTTGTTATATCTTGCCATTTTGGCCACATTGGTTGGGGCTGGGGACTTTTATTACTGTACCCTATGGTACAGTAGGGGTTCAAGGGCCGCTTTACTGGTGATCTCCTTGCTTATCTCACTACTGTTGGGCATCCTCTCTTTTGTGAGACATTGTCTATTGCGCTAAACACATCAAAAGCCTTCCATAGAGTTTGGCACAAATCGCTTTGTCTTGATGGTGTAATGGATAGAGTGTATAACTTTAAGATCTGTATGTGATAACCCAGGTTCGAATCCCAGTAGTGAAGTGACCTAGAAACGGCACCATACTATTTTTGCCGGCTTTACAATGACTCACAATTACAATTTACAATTTTAACAATCACATGCGAACTGAGTCTGATGCGGAAATTCGCCCCAAATGTTTTTGGGCGCGGCCCGGCCGAGATTCGATCTAGGGCCCGCCACGTGGAAGGCGAGCGCTCTACCACTACACCAAGAGAAGTACTCCACTTGGCGTGATAGCTCAATCAGATTTCAGCATCGAATGCAGTTACAGATACTTTGCCACAATCCAGGCATTACATTACATTATCGTCCAGGTAGCGAAAACTCCGAGGGAGCGAAAGCAAGCGAGTCACAAGTCTGAACATGTCAACTACAGCGAGGCTCCGAGACAACGATCACCAGCGACATTCCTTATATCCGTCACTTGCCAGGCGGGTCACACACCACGGCGAGGAGGCAGTGCAGGAACCCGCTACCATACCTCCCCAACGAACCGGAGTCACTGGGACATCGTCTCTGAGAATTTCTGAGAGCTCTAGCCTTAGCAACTGTTGTAGCCAACCAGTTAAGGCAAGCCAGTACACCATGGGGATTCCCCAACTAAGCCTCTCAGATATCCCTTTACAGCTGCCACCAGTGAAGTGACCTCGAAACGGCACCATACTATTTTTGCCGGCTTTACAATGACTCACAATTACAATTTACAATTTTAACAATCACATCTGAACTGAGTCTGATGCGGAAATTCGCCCCAAATGTTTTTGGGCGGGGCCCGGCCGAGATTCGATCTCGGGCCCGCCACGTGGGAGGCGAACGCTCTACCACTACACCAAGAGAAGTACTCCACTTGTGGTGATAGCTCAAGCAGATTTCAGCATCGAATGCAGTTACAGATACTTTGCCACAATCCAGGCATTACATCAGGATCACATGCTTTCATTAACTTCATTGGGAGGCATTTGGTGCTCGGAGTGGATTCAATAAATTATAGTAATATCCAATGTACCTTTCTTTAGTTGCTATCCTTCTATCTGTGACTTTGTCTCTATTTTCCTTCCTGACGGTTCCATAGCTACAGTTGTGGACGGTCATAGCTCACTTCCTCAACATATCAATTCCAGTGTTCTTCAAGATTCTGTCCAGTTTCCAGTTCTTTTTCTAATATTGATTAATAATCTCATATGTACCTCTAGTCCCATCCACTTGTATGCTGATGAATCTACCTTAGTAACACTATTCAACTACTTTTTCACAATAACCAAGCATGCAATTAATCTAAAGGTTGCATTATAAGGCCATGGAATGCCTATCTCCTGATCTATCAATTATTTCTGATTGAGGCAGAGAAAGTTTTAATACTCTCAATGCCTCCAAGGCCCAATTGTTCCCTCCATCTACCCGTCCCAATTATTTTGCTCATTTTAGGGGCACAGTGCACCCATGTATTGAGCATTGTTCACATGTGTGGGGAAGTTCCATCCATACCGCACTTTTCGAAAGATTAAGTGCAAAGCACTTTACCTCATCAACTCACTTCCTCTTACTTGGTCCCTACAAGGTCTTTCTATGCGCCACAATGTTGCATATCTTTCACTCTTGTATTGCTATTACAACAATCAATATTCTCCAGAGTTCACTCAGTGTATACCCCCTCCCTTGTTGCGAGTACAAGGAAAACGCCTTTCAAAACAGTCCCACTCCAATTTGTCCACTCCAATCCAAGAATTTGCACATTTCTCCAACTTTCATCTACTCAACTAGTGAGCTCTGGAACTCTCTCCCTCAATCAATCGTTCCTTCATCCTATGACTTAAACTGCTTTAAACTTTGTGTGTCCAGGCATGTTGACCCTAACGTTCCTGGCTCTCTGTCACTCGTTTGGCTTTGGGGGAGACACTTGCCACCGGCAGTTTGCCTTTTGTCTCCTTCATACACATAGCAAAACAAAAATGAGATCTAGACTCTTCCAAACAAAATGAAAATAATTGAAATGTGTGACAAATGATATGTAGATGGCATAAACATGTCACAAATCGTATACTGTATATACAGTATATATATATATATATATATATATATATATATATATATATATATATATATATATATATATATATATATATATATATATATATACCGGTATATATACAGGGTGATTCAGTAACCCTTTTCATAAATTTAATGGCAAATTCGGGAGACAAAAATAAGACTAATTTACTCTATGACCCTTAGGGTGAGTCTTTGATATGATGGAGATATTACACCTTTAAAGTTATCGATAGAAAGAAAAGAAAAAACTCTAAGGAGTGAGAATGAAAATGTCGTTGCTAACTGGCAGGGTAGCGTAACCAAGACTTGGTATCAAAATGGCTGCATACGGTAGCTGGATGCAGTTCGTTTCGCAATTTACAAAGGTACATTACTACTGTATTTGTATTATCATCATCATTATTATTAATAATCATTGTATTAGTAGTAGTAGCAAGGGGAGGAGCAGGCGGCGGAGGATAAGTAAGAGGAAGAGGAGGAGGAGTAAGTGGTGGAAGAGGGGTAAGTGGAGGAGGAGGGATCTTCCTGCCGACTTTGAGCTTTGATACTCCGCTCGTCTTAATGAATCTTGAATCAATCTGTACATGAATCTAAAGATTGTTTCTTTGCTTACACGTGGTATGTAAATGGTTGCATATGGTAGCAGTTGTGTCAATGCTCAAAAGAACATTAGCATTTGATCACGATCATCATAATTAATACCGGTACTCTATTCATCATAGCTATAGTAGTAGTAGTAGTAATAGTGGTAGTTGTATTATTATTATTATTATTATTATTATTATTATTATTATTAGGTTAAGTTATGTCATTAGCATGTTATCATTAATTATTTATACAGTATTGTGAAATGTATTGTTATTATTATTGATTGGTGCTGTTGATGGTTTGTACAGTAATTGTTTCATGTGGTGCTTTAATTAAAGCTTCTCATTATGTTGGTTTTTGTTATTATTTTATCATAAATAAATTTATGGTTAATGAAAATATAATGTTTGTACATACTTTATTTACAAATACTTTACAATACAGTATTACAGTATACATTTTGATACCAAGTCTTGGTTACGCTACCCTGCCAGTTAGCAACGACATTTTCATTCTCACTCCTTAGATTTTTTTTCTTTTTTATCTATCCATAACTTTAAAGGTGTAATATCTCCATCATATCAAAGACTCACCCTAAGGGTCATAGAGTAAATTTGTCTTATTTTTGTCTCCCGAATTTGCCATTAAATTTATGAAAAGGGTTACTGAATCACCCTGTATATATGTATATACAGAATATATATATATATATATATATATATATATATATATATATATATAATGTATATGAAGGATCAAAAGGCAAAGCGTCCTGTAACAATTGTCTCCCCGAAAGGTTGAATGACAAAGCCAAAATCAATGTACATTATAGTAAATTTAGATGTTTTGGAAATATATACAAATACATAATAACCAGAACAATACGAACACGATATAACACCGTTGTGGAAAGCAATTTAACGATAATTGGATCTACCTTTATCCAACTAACCCTTATTATAATGATCTATTGCATGCATATCTTTAGAATGTAGTTCATACAAATGTACACTCAATATTCACTCATCAATATATATCCATTACATCATATACTGTACTGTATATAGTTAGTAATATATTGAAGTTTGCTGTCGAAAAAATGTCAGTCCTATCATAATAATTATATTCTCCATAAAATCGTAACTAATACAAATATACGCCTCATGACAATCTCTATTTATATTCATCACAAACACCTGACTTGCTGATATATATTGTGTTATTATCATCATCATCAGCCTGAGTTAGTCCACTGCAAGACAAAGCCCTCTCCCAAACATTCCACTCTAACCGGTCAGATGTTAGCCGGTTCAATTTCACCCCAGCAAACTGTCGTATCTCATCCCTCCATCTGGTTCTCTGTCTACCCTTTAATCTACCTACATTTCCTCTGTTATATAACAATGATAATATTTTATCCAAGACACTCTCATCTTATGTCTCCAAGTTATGGATAAAATTATTCTCTTTAATCCTCTTTGCGCACTCCTAAGTTTACTTTCTAACACTGTGCTATATTCCAAGATTCTGATCCATAAACCTATTCTATTGCACTAGACATATCAAAGGCTTTCGATAGAGTCTGGCACAAATCTCTAATTTCTAAACTACCCTTCTTCGGTTGCTAACCCTCCATCCGTGCGTTTATCTCTAATTTCCTTTCTGGCCATTCCATAGCTGCGGTTGTGGACGGCCATTGTTCACTTCCTCATCCTATCAACTCCGGTGTTCCTTAGGGTTCTGTCCTATCTCCAATTATCTTTTTAACCCTTCTTTAGCGGCCTATGCGGTTTATTTATGTGTACCGCCCAGCGGGGTGTTTTTAGCCAAAATAGGGCTGTTTACGTGATCATTTTCATGCCTAAATAAGACCCAGAACGTAAAACAAGTATCTAACCCTGAAAGGGCATGAACAGAGCTTTCGAATGACACCATAACGATCCTTGTATGATGGATAGTTTTCTTGCAATAACCGTGCAACGCGAGTGCAAAAAGCAGGTAATTCGGTACTTTCCCCATATAATTGAGTATGTAGCGAGTGAGAGAGGGAGGAGGGAGCTGAGATTCGTGTCAGTAGGTTCGCCGCGGTGGTCTGGAGCAGTCATACGCTCGCTAGTCTCCTGCCACCACTTGTCTCTCTCTCTCAGCAACATTACGTGCTGAAATTGCCACTCGACCTATGTTGAGCGCCGCCACATAGTCCAGCTTTATTAAATACGACTTAAGTGGTGAGCCGCTTTTTAAGGGTTAATATGCATTAATGATCTTCTCAACTGTACCTCCAGTCCTATCTATTCATATGTTGATGACTCTACCTACACTATTAAACTAGTTTTTTCAAATGTCTCGGCATGCAATCACTCAAAAACTCACACGATGCAGTCATAAAACATGTATCTTCTGATTTGACAACCATTTCCAATTGGGGCAGAGATAATCTTGTTCCTTTCAATGCTTCCAAACCCCAATGTTTTGATATATCAACCCATCAAGAACTCCTACAGGACTTTCCCTTGTATTCAACTATAACAAAATCGACCCTCCATCTTCTCTCAGTATCCTTGTCTCTTTATCTTCTGATCTCTTTTTGAAAGACCATAATTATTTCCCCTCATGCTAAAACGGCTCCCCAGTAGTTGGATGTGCTCCGCCTCAGGGGGTTCTTTACCCCTGCACAGCTTCTTGCTCTGTACAGGGGCACAGTGCGCCCATGTATTGAGTATTGTTCGCATGTGTTGGGAGGATCCTCTCATACAGCACTTCTAGACGAAGTAGAAAAGAAAGCCTTTCGTCGCATTAACTCATGTCCACTCACCGATTCTCTGCAATCTCTCTCTTCACGCAATAGTGTATCCCTCTCGCTATTCTATCACTATTACAATAATCAGTGTTCCTCAGAGCTCTCTCAGTGTATACCACCTCCTCTACATAGAACACGTAGCACCCGTCTTGATACACAATCCCATCCCTACTCTGTGCATCTCTCTAACCTAAGAATGAAACGATATTCCCTATCTTTCTTCTATCCAACAGCTGAGCTCTGGAACTCTCTCCCTGAATCCATCTTTCCCTCATCCTATGACTTAAATTGCTTCAAAGTCCTTGTGTCCAGGCATTTTGGCTCGAACTTTCCTTGATTTTGGTCCCTGTCACTCTAATAACTCTGGGGAGGCACTCATTACAGGCAGTTTTGCATTTTGTCTTGCTCATCCACACAGAAAAAAACATATACATAGAAATTTGCATTTATTATTGCCTTATCTATATATTTTGAAATATGTGATATATATTTCTGCAAGACCCTGTATATCTCAGCCGGAACTAAATGAAATTATCTGTAAAGGTTACACTGAATAAGATATAGACTGGTGCCTGGGCACTACATTACTTCCATTACGGGTAAAAGGAAACTATATTATTCTGACGTAAGTGCAGGTGGCGGGTTCATGTTTTATGTATAACACAATGGATGGTTCATTACAAAGAAGATCTTGGTTAAAATAAAAAAAAACAATAATTTCAAGCTCTACATGTTTTTCTTTCCTTGTTTGTTCTATTTCACGTTTGCATTCTTCGTGTTTCCTAACATCACCACAATAATTCATTTGTATTTCCCATTTCAGTGACTTAACCCTCCGGATCCAGGGGGCCTTCATATGAGGCGATCTTCGTGTCCGTGGGTATTCCTGAAAAATGGCTATCTTCATAATTCGATATCTACTGATTGAGACCACCTAGAGCAGTCAACTAAATTGCATAGTGTAGAGCCAACCTTCGTCTGTAGACTGCCGTTGAGTTGACAACGCTTCACCGCGGCCCTGGCTAGCACGCACTAAGCACTAAGTCACTCGTTGCTTCGGTGGCTTTGGTACCGGTAGATGATATTATGTTTGTATAGTCATAATGTCATAGTTATTGTGTCATTTATTTCTTTTACAACCATTATTGAGTTATGTGAAACTTTTTAAAACATATTTTCGGCACTTTCACTGTTATTGGATATTATTGTGTCACTTTCACTCTTATTACTCTTCTAGTTATGAATTATTGTCACTCACTGTTATTATTGAGTTATTATTACTTGTTATACATTTGTGTGTCACTTTCACTTACTAGGCTAGGCTACACTAGGCTAGGCTAGGCTAGGCTAGGCTAGGCGAGCGTACGGTACTGCATCTTCACTAACCACTTTTTCATCGTCAAAGTCACTACCAAGTTCACTCAGTTCACTATATTCACGAGTACCGCATTCACTATCGTCATTATCCTCGTCATTTTCGTCCTCATCGATACTAATAAAGCCCAGAAACTCTAATCCATCCGCCACTTCACCCTCATCTTCACTAACCACTTTTTCTTCGTCAAAGTCACTCCCAAGTTCACTCAGTTCACTATAATCACTCAGTTCACTATATTTGCTTAGTTCTTCCAGAGTGTGTGCAACACCATCGGGACTAAGCCCTGTTTTCTTGGTCGTTTTAGCCTTGCTTTTGTTAGGCGTACGGTTCGCGGCGGCGGGCGTCGATTCGGACACAGCGATTTTTTTTTGGATTACCTCCATCCATCTTGGATACACACAAAGAACTGATGCTGCCTGTTAGTTTGTGCTTGGTGGCGCTGCGGTAGCCCACGCACAAACAAAAATCTGTCCGCACGATTTAAACCCTTTGATTTTTATTTTGCCTCATATGAAGCCTCCCGGACTCTTAACCAAAATACGTTTTGCCTCATATGAGGCCTCCCGGATCCCATTGGTTAATCTTTGTTTTGTCTAGTAAGAAGCTATGCCTTCTGTCTCCTTCATATACATAGACAACAACAGGTGTTCCAATATATCTTCGTTTTTTTTTAACGATGTCACCATTGCGTTTTTATTTTCGGTTTTGTATTGCGGGCATTACAATATTTCCTTTGTTTCTTTCGGTCACGTTGTTTGCTCAACTATGTAAAGTAGACTAATTTAAGGTCTATTGTAGGTCATTACACTGCTTCACTAATTAATTCACCAATTTCTCATAACACCAGTTTAAACATAAGTTGCACCTTCCTACCCTTTCTTTTCGAGACTCGCTTGCCTTGTTCAGTCTTTGTTGTTCAGGTTCTAACTTAATTACTGTTTCTTTTAATGTTCACTTAAGCGAGACATGTGGGATAAAAGAAAGAACTCTTTATATTGGTTAACACAACAAGTGTATAGCGTTAGTTATATGAGGGAAAGTGTAGGCACCAATCAAACAAGGCATTACCTATCAGAGGCTTCATAGGCATGTGATAAAGAGTTGCTTACTCGTGGTTTTCTTTGCCAGGCCTCACATACTGATTATGTTTATGCCTGGGACAGAGAGAGAATACATAGGAATACAAAGGAAAGCAAGCAACAACATACCTACTGATCCTTACTAGGCTGCTTGTATGAACAAATCATATATATATATATATATATATATATATATATATATATATATATATATATATATGTATGTATGTATATGCTCAGGCCCAATCCTCACTTTTCCTATTTTTATTTTTATTTTCTATTTTATTATTTTTTTATTTTTATTTTCTTGGGGGTGCCCAACTCAAGACAGAGCAAGAACAGGGAAAACACAAAATTCACACACATCTAGGTCACCCAGGAGAACACCCAGAGACCAGTGTCACCAAGGTCGCTCCAGCACTCACCCGGCCCCCGACCACCCGGAGAGGCTCCAATCTCGGCAGGCAGACATGCAGCAGAGCCAAAGCCACATGCCCGCCCACCACACTTCCAGGCGCACCCTTCATATTAATCATCTCCCCGGGCCAGGCGCCTGATGGACTATTATCTAGTCCAACTTGTGCCCGACCCCTTCCCCCGAATGACCACGTGTTCACTCAACTATTCACAAGCATCCTCCATTCATTCATGTTTATTACCACATCCTTTGCCTGATCTATAGTAATTCCTCTATCATCCAAAGCTTGTCTCACACAGTCTCTCCATCTCAATGGGGGTCTTCCTGCCCTTCTATCTCCCATTGTATCTGACTCACATATTCTCTTTGTAAGCCTTATATATATATATATATATATATATCATAAATACACGTAAACAACTAAATGTGTTATACTCTGTGGGGTTCGAACCGGTTCAAACCCCACTGAGAGTATAAAACATTTAGTGGTTCACGTGTATTTGTGAGTTATACATAATATTAATGACTCTCATGCTTGGTGGGTTAGATTTAAATGAAATAAATTTCGGCCCGAGTTGCGTCGGGACACGTAGAAATCCTTGTATGGTATTCTGGAATATGGATCCTACGACTAGGTATGAATTGAAATTATATTCTCCTAGTGGGTCTCGATTCTCCTTAACATAAATAGGATAGAAGGTTGAGTGTCTTTTAGACTGCCGTGGTGGAGTTGGTTAAAGCGTCGGCTATCGTCCTGACGGTCGGCGGTTAGAACCCCGCTGAGTGTATAAAATATATACTGTATATATAATTATTTTATATATATATAGTATATATATATATATATATATATATATATATATATATATATATATATATATATATATCAGACAAAAGGTCTTCATCTCCACAACATCAGAGACAGTTCTGTGGTCAGAAAAACGAATTTATATTTGTATGTACGATACTCGCACAAGGCAAATATTGAGGAAATGTAATTTCAGTAACAAGAATGTTCTAAACTGTGGTTCCGTGGTGACTCTTTGCCTAGGCAAACTCTTTTGTCTCTGTCTCTTCTCTAATGTCTTCCCTTATTGCTGGAAGTTTGCTCTCATTCAGCTATAGCTACTCACTACTATTGACAATTAGTACAATGAAGATGCATAGAGGGCCTATGAGTTGGACATACCCTAATTTGAGTGATCAATGAAGCTCTTCAATATACTGGCACAGGTTGTCCTTATCATGGGTGACAGGTCAACTTGGGGGCGTTTCGTGTATGGCCACCCTAATAAAGGAGAGTATGGCATTTGTCGGGCATTTGGCATTTGTCGGGTGGATGGGACTCGTTAGCCTTGGTAGGCAACTCATCTAGGGGAGACAACCTTATACAAATCCGGGTGGATGGGACTCGTCAGCCTTGGTTGGCAACCTGTCTAGGGGAGTAAACCTGATACAAATCTGTACTGCTTACCTAAGGGTAAGGCAGGTTAGTGGATGGATTAGCCGAACACCACTGTAGAAAAATAGTGCTAACAAGATACACAGAGGGCCTTGGAGTCGGACGGATCCTAAATTGAGTGGTCAATCCTGTAAGTCCTTCACTAAACTGGCTCGGGTTGTCCTTCTCACAGGGAATAGGTCCGCTTGGGGGCATTCTGTGTATGGCCACCCTCGTAAGGGGAGTAAGGCGTCCGGCAATAGATAGATAGATATATGGCATTTGTCAATAGATAGATAACATAATAATCCATACCTATTCTAATACACACACACACATACAGTATATGTATGGACAAGATAGTCTTCCGTGCTGGCTCCCTGCCTCGGCAAACTGTTCCGTCTCTGTCTTTCCTCTAACATCTTTTCTTCTTGATGGAAGTGTGTTCGTATTCAACCTGTCCCAAAGAAGGGTGACTGCTGTCAACCCTCCAACTATCATCAAATTGCTCTCATATTTTGCATCTCTACAGTTTTTTAAACTATTCTTCATTTAAAATGTCTAAAGCATTTGGCTTCCCATAATCTGTTTTTAGATCGCCAGTATGGGTTTCTTAACAGCCGCTCTACTGCTGATCTCCTTACATATCTTACTAACTGTGGGTCATCCTCCTTTTGGGACTTTGGTGAGCCTTTTTATATTGCGCTACACATACCGAAAGCCTTTGATAGAGTCTGGCACAAATCTCTAATTTCCAAACTACCCTCCTTTGGGTACTCTCCCTCCATCTGTGCCTTTGTCTCTGATTTTCTTTCTGGCCACTTCATAGCTGCAGCTATGGATGGCCATTGCTCATTTCCTCAACTTATCAACTCTGGTGTTCTCAGGGTTCTGTTCTGTCTCCAGTTCTCTTCCTAATATTCGTTAATTAATATCTCGACTGTACCTCTATCCTCTAGTCACTCATATGCTGACGATTCTACCTTACTTTATTCAACTAGTTTTTCACTTCGACCCACCAAGTAATCACTCCGAAACTCAGGTGATGAGGTTATATCATGTCTATCTTTTGATCTGTCAACTAGTTCTGATTGGGGTAGAGATAATCTTGTTACTTTCAATGTCTCCGAGTCCCAATTTCTCCTTCTATCTATCTGTCGCAATCTTCTGCAAGACTATCACTTATTCTTCAACAATATACAAATCAACCCTTCATCGTCTCTCAATACTTTTGGTAAATCCTTTTCTTCTGACCTCTCTTGGAAAGATCATGTTTCCACTCTTACGAAAACAGCTTTCTAGAAGTTATGTGTGCTCAATCGCCTCCGTGGTTTCTTTACTTCCGCACAGCTTTTTTATTTGTTCGTCCATGTATCGAGTATTGTTCGCTGTGTCAGGAGTTTCAACCCACACCGCACTTTTCGAAAGGGTAGAGTCATAAGCATTTTGTCTCATCAATTCACCTCCTCTTACTAATTCCCTAAAATATATCTCTACATACTGCAGTGTTGCATCTGTCTCCCTCTTCTACCACTATTACAATAATCAATGTTCTTCAGAACTTTTTTGGTGTATACTTCCTCCCTTATGGAGAGTGGGCAGCACCCACCTTTCAACACTCTCACTCCAACTATCTACTCCAGTTGACGGATTCTACCAGTCTGTTTTTTACTCAGAAATATAACTGTCTTTCCCTCATCCTATGACTTAAACTGCTTCAAATTCCATGTGTCCAGACATTTTGACTCTATTATACCTTGAATTTGGATCTCTATCACATTTTCAACTTTGAGTGGGACACTTGTCACAGACTGCTTTGCCTTTTGTCTCCATACACACAGAACACAATAATCCTCCAAGAGGTTCACTCCGTTTGAACAACTTATTTCTTCACGTTCTATTCCTACTCGCAACCCTTTCTCTCTAGTTTATGCGCCCCTGCATTTTATGTTTAACTTCTCTTGAAATCTTAATTGGATCACATACCATTTGACATAAAACAGTTATTCAATATAGTCTTGATTATTATACAATATATCATCTCATTTCATTGTAATTGCTCTCACACTTTTTCCTCATTGTCTCTTCCCCCAAAGTGTCCGGTTTCATTACCACAGCAATTTGCAAACTATTTGCATAGAGATTAAGCTGCCAACGCCGCCACTCCTTCCTGGTGCTGCTCCCTTGTTATCTTCATCTCTCATCCTGCATTCTTAATTCAGTTGGCGTAATGGTTAGAATGTGTAAGTTCTGTATGTGGTATCCTGGGTTCGAATCCTGGGAGTAGTCGAGGAGTCGTGGAAGTCTAGCCTTAAGATCTGGGTAAGTCCTACAATACATTGTGGAATGTTGTTCTGAACATAACATACAACCTTCCGGGTTTCTTGTTTTACCACTGGTGGGGTCTTAATATCTCTGGTCACTTCTTGGGTCACTGGAGAATTGAGACGTGAATTTTTTCTCTCCCAAACACCATTTGTTTTTGATACTGTACTAGTTTGATTATTCTGTTGGACGGATGTCACATAGGTACCAACCTCTTCCTTCTTGAACGGTTTTGCTTTTTCCTTAGTCCCTGTTGTAGACGCTTTTGTATATTTAACCTTGTTGTCTCCTTCCTTGATACCGGTATCCTTCTTGGAAACCTGCATGTGTTTGTACAGCTCTCTTAAATCCTCTTCCATCTCTTGATACGTGAAGTAGTTCTTCTTATACCTGTGGTACAATTCATCACAGGTTTTCTGAGAGAGCTTTTGTTGTACAATGTGGTTCAAGAGCCAAGAAGCTGAGTCAAGATCTTTCTGGGTACCAAGTGATTTTAAAACACAATTCAAGCTGATCCGGAATTATTGAAGTTCCTGGTACGTATGCCTAGGTCCTCATAAATCCAGCAATTTGTAAACTAGGCGCTGTAGAGTCAATTCCGTATCTTCAAAATGTTCCTTGAATACTTGTAGAGCTGCTGTATAATTGGCATCTCTTATGGGAAGTTTCTTAACCTCTCCGCTGCGTAGGTGGGGTATTGACCACCCCTCCCTGTGCGGAGGTATTTAGACAGTTTCCTAAACTCAAATCGTCATCGTACCATAAATATCATTAATACTTATCCATATGCGCCTATTTTACGTTGATTATAAAGGTATTAACCTGTTACAACAAAAAAACAAGTGGAAACAGCGTTTGGATGGTCAAAATCGGCGATAGAGGCCGGGAGTTACATAACTTATGGCTGAGGCAGCCTGCCTGCCAGCCAGCCAGCCGTCATGACGGCTGGAGAGACACTGTTGTGTGGTAGTCTCTCTCTCGCTCTTTCCCACGCTTGGTAACACTGATACCACGCCCTGCTAGCAACTCGCTAATGTTAGCACCAAAATATACCTAAGAATAAGGGAATAACAGGGAGAATAGGTGATAATTGAAGGGGGGAGGGTGGAAGGAGGGGATGTGGAGGAGTGATATTTGGCATGGGCAAGGGGCAATACAAAAAAAAAAAAATTATACTGGGCTGATTTTAAAAAAAAAATTTAGGCCTTGGATTATATGAGGAGTTCCGCAGCGCAGCGGTAAAACTCTTATGATGAGATCCTCACTTGCTAGGTTAATAAGATCCAATGCAAAACCCTTAAGTTGACCCAACAAGTATGAACATGTATTTGCTGCAGAAATATCTGACCTGTCATGAACTAAACCCTTAAATTTTTCCCAAAAGGTATTCCAATCAGATTGCCCATTAAATTCAGGTAAGGTTATAGGTGGCAACTTATAGCTTTGTTGTCCCGGAGCCGCAATACCATTACTGGTACCATTACTCCCTGTCCCGGTAACTGTCTCTGTCGCCAAGGATTCAAACCCGGCTAGTTGATCCAAATAATTGTCACAGGCATCTGCATAGGCTTGCTGTATTTCCTCAAACTTTTCAGATTGCTCGTGTTTGATGCAAAAGTCCTCCAATTTATTGAAAGACACTTCATAATTACCCCACCGGGTTTTAAGATCTTGGATTTGAGACTTTAACAGCTCCCTTGGACAGGGTTCACATCTGTTTACCTCCTGGCAATTATTTAATGCTCTAGTTACCCAGCCTAATTTCCCCACCATAGATTTTCTCAAGAGTGTATCAGTCATTTTGGAAAATGGGTAAGTTTTAGTTTAAGTGAGAAATAAATTGACTACATCTTGGTAGTGTTGGTAACAGCCTTCCAATAGGGTAACCTCATTAGAGTGAACCATTTCCTGCCAGAACCTGGTGATTGTAAATATTGTAATGGATAATTATTATTAAGTAATTTTGAACTATAAGATTATCTTTGCCAAGTTAATTAGTTATAAAACCTTGTATGATTAGATTTAGAGGTACTGTATTCAGTATAAGTTTTGAAATTCCCACGCTTGCAGGCGCGTTCCACAGCTCGCTGTAATATCCAGATCGCCTGGATAATATGTTTACTAAATCGTTGTGAAACGATATTTATATTAGTATTTATATAATTAAATACTTATTTCTCATTTATAGGATAAAGTGAAGAGGGAATGAACCCTTGGTAACGAATTAGTATATAGTTTATTTAAGAGTCGGAAATTGAAGATCCGATCAGACGCTAGTAAACTTTCGAACGGTGAAGACGTGTCCCGTGATCTCTTCCACCACACTCCATGTGCCAGGCCCGGAGTCCTGACCCTTTAAGCCTGGTCTACCGAAGCCGAAATCCTCTGAACTACACCAGGACCCTAGTATAACCAAGTCATTGATATACATGGCCATTTATACAATGTTTAGTTAGGGTATCCTGAGAGATAGGCTACCATGGATTAAGACTAGGCTACTATAAACAACCCTCATCTGTTCCTATAGTTCATGCCATAAGGTAGGCGATCTCAGACTTTATTTGTATTTATGTTTATTAATTTTATATTTCGATTGGTGTGGTAAGAGATAACCTTTGGCCATATTATCCCACACATTTTGCGCAGTGGCAGTATTGTAACCAATGAGTGATATACTGAGTGTTGTAGATATTGCTGCTGCTATAAAAAAAGTTCAAAACATAAAAACAAGGGTATATATTGGTTAAAGACTGAAGCTTTCAAAATCAGCACACAACTTCCGCGCACCTCGGTTTGGGCTACCCTCAAAGGGTAGTCAAGTCGTACCCCACCTGCTTGCGGTATCCTCGAAAACACCCAGTACTTTTTTGTTTTTAATTTATTTTGTCTTTCTTCTTTTCTTTTTGGGTGATACTGATGGGGGCGGCACTGCTTGGGGTCTATCCCAGGTAGTTTTCCTGGTATTTTAAAGAAGAAAACAAAAAGTTTAGTTTATTTTTAACCAAAAACCTGGGGCTTCACCCCCGGGAGTCTTGTTGGCGGACGATGATGGAGGAGGGGCGGCGGGAGAGGAGGAGAATTTTGAATTTGAAGGTTTTCCCCATGGTGAGAAAGATCAGATGGCTTTTATTAACAAGCAGCTGATGGGACTAATTAGATGGAGAGGGTAGTGGAGAATTGGAGAAAGGAGGTTGGGAGGAAGTTGGACGCATTGAGTGAGAGTAGTGACGAGATGGTTAAGCAAGGGAAAAACGATGGCCTAGAGGGTGTAATGGGGAGGGTAGATTTTTTTGTTTTTTAAGAGACAATGAACGGAGGAAGGAAAAACACAGATAAAACAAAAAGGTCCATGTGCCTAAAGGCATCCTCCATTCATAAAATGTTTGTAACAACTGGATTTAAACATTTGTAGATTGTAAGTTTGTGGAAAGCAATTCGAGGGAAGTGAATTCCAAAGAGTAGTAGTTCTAGGGATAAATGAATTTTGATAAGCAGAAGTTCTGCATTGTGGAGGAGAAAGTGTAAATTCATGGGCGTTCTCAGCTGCCCTAGTTCTACGGGGAAAGATGTGGATAGGCGGCACAATTGAAGCAAGTTCCTCGGAACAATTGCTGTGAAAATATCTGTAGAATAATGCAAGGGATGCAACGTTTCTTCATATGGATAATGTAGGAAGGTCCTGTGTGATTGCAGGGTTATTGATTAATCTAATAACTTTATTTTAAATTTTGTCCAACTGCCTCAATGCAACCACTCCACTTCCATTCCACAGAGGTGAACAGTAATCCATCTGAGAACGCACATGACTTTTATATATTACGGCCAACTGCTCGTCAGTGAAGAATTCTCGAACTCTGTACAGGAGTCCCAGTTTTTTAGAGGCATTCTTAGCAATGCTTCTAACATAATGTGTCCAGCTCAAGTTAGTAGTTAATGTTACACCGAGACTGTCAATACTAGGGGAAGTGGGAATATTTACATCATTAAAAAATATATGGGAGTCAGTGAGATTCTGTCGGTTAGAAAATTGAATGTACTTGGTTTTCTGTGCATTAAAGGAAACTAGATTATTTTGTCCCCATTCTTCAATTCTAGAAAGGTCCTGGTTCAGAGAAATTGCAGTGCTTATTTTTGAATTTATAAGATCGGGTTGGGTGAAAGAATTGGTAAATGTGAAGGAACTGTGGAGTGTTGAGTCATCTGCGTAGGGATGTATTGGATTATGAGTGATAGATATGAGATCATTGATATGAATGAGGAACAGAGTTGGGGCCAAAACTGATCCCTGGGGAACACCAGCATTTATTGAGTGAAATTGAGAATAAAGGCCATCTACCATTACACATATTTTTCTTTTATGAAGATAAGAAGAAATTAGTGGAACTAATGATGCAAGGCCGTAGTGCGACATCTTCGACAATAAGGATTGACGCCAGACTCTATCAAATGCCTTTGAATATATCCAGTGCTATTGTATGTGTTTCACCATGTTGGTCTGTAGCTTGGTTGATTTGATGCGTAAGAAGGCAAAGAATGTCTGCAGTTGATCGACATCGTCTAAAACCATATTGCCTATCACTGATTAATTTATTATTCTCAAGATGCTTAATTATGTGATTATTTAATATAATTTCAAAGACTTTACCAAGAGTGGAAGTTATAGCTATTGGTCTGTAGTTTGATGGATCTGAAGAGGCACCTTATTTAGGAACTGGATGGATGTTTGCTTCTTTCCAGGGTACTGGGAAGCATGAGGTATGAGTATATAGACGGAAATTTTTTGCCAATACAGGAGCGAGCACCAAGGAACGATTCTTAAGTACTATTGGAGGAATTTCATCTGGCCCAGGAGCCTTATCTACTGAGAGATTCTGCAAAATAGTTTTGACATGTCTGGTGTGGATCTTAAGTGAGGGAATTTCAGGCGAATTAAAATTAAGTACAGGGACATCTTGATTTATTTCATCTAAGGTTGAGTTGGTGGAGAAAATATCCGCAAGAAGGTTAGCTTTACCTCGTGGGTCACTTACAAGATTGCCAGTCGGAGATTTTAATGGTGGAATGGATGAAGCAGTAGGGAAGCTGGATTTGAATGAGTTAAGAGTAGACCAAAATATTTTGTTATCATTTGGATTATTTAGAAGTTTATTTGCCTGCTTGTGGAGATGAGTTTGTTTCAGAAAATGTGGCACTAAAAGCACAGCTGAAAGAATATGAGATCCATCTGACTGAGAAGGTTAAGGAACTAGATAGTTACTATAGGGAGAAGGCGGAGAAATAAATAAGAGAACATAGGGAAGAAAATGAAAGGTTGAGGAGAGGTTTTGAAACAAATCAAGATAAAACAGAAAAAATGGAAGTAGAGATGTCAGAAATGAAGAATGTTTGGGGTAGTAATTACGGTGGAGGAAGCTGAAGTAAATTTGAAAGCAATAATAGAAGAACAAAAAGAACGGCAAGAAGACAACCTGGGAAAGAAAGTAGTGAAGGCTATGAGACAGAATGAAAGACAGGTATGTGATATTATGGATAAGAAGAGATGTGTGATTATGTTTGGTGATGTTGAGGAGGATATACCGGACAGAAGTGACAGGAAAGTTGTGGATATAAAGAAGGTTGAAGTCATGATTGAGGTGTTGGATAGGGAAGGGAAGGAGGGTTGGAAGAAGGAGGTGGAGGATAGTTGGAGGCTAGGAAAGTATAATAAAGGAGTAGCACGACCAATCAAAATTAGATTTAAATCAACTAAAACAGTGGAAGAGGTATGAAGGACTAGTTGGAAGCTAAGCCAGGAAGGAAAATATAGAGACATTATTTTGAGAAAAGACATAAATGCAGAAGCAAGGGAGAAAATGACGGAGGTAGCTATGTAGGTGAGAGAGGAGAATGAAAAAAGGTCAGAAGCAGACAAGGAAATTGTTTACTATCGAAATATAGACGGGAGAGTGAGAGAATGGTATTTGAAGGGAAGAGAGGCGAGTGGTGGGGGAGAGGGTGGAAGAGAAAAGGGAGGGGTGAATCACAAAAATGAAAGATTAGAGTTGAGGAATAAGATTCCCGTGTCAGGAAGTTCATGACAGCCGTGGAGGGTTCGCTGAAAGCGGGTTTGCTAAATATACGATCTATGCGAAACAAGATTATTAATATTGTTGAAGTTTTGAATGAGTTCTGCTTTGATATTCTTTGTCTGACAGAGACCTGGTTGCTTGAGTCCGATTTTGGTATTGTTAAAGCGGCTCTTCCTAAGACACATTCTATGCTTCACATTCCAAGATCATCACCCACACATGCTGTGGGTGGTGGTGTGGCAGTTGTGTATTCCCTTTCCTTGTCAAATATCAAATCTGTTCCTCCTTATCAGCCGGCTTCATCATTCGAATGTATGGAAGTTACCATCAACAGCCACGGCCAGATAATTAGGTTAGCGATTATCTATCGTCCAGGTCATCCAGGCACAGATAGACTCTTTATGGAAGAATTTAGCACATTCTTGGAATATTTCTCCATAAAGAGCGGAAAACTTTTGATTTGTGGTGATTTTAACTATTGGGTTGACACACCTGGAATGAAACCTTATTCCTCTGAGTTCCTGGAACTTGTTGACTTGTATAGTTTTTCAAACCTCGTGGCTGACTCTACACATGCTTCCGGGCATACCCTTCACCTGGTCCTCTCCCAGAGTGAATCCATCCTTGTAAATAATATTGAAGTTTTTCCTATCGACCTTAGCGTGTCTGACCATGACATCATCTCTTTTTAAGTGAATGCACCAAAACCCTTATCTTATACCAAGAAAATAACCTTTCGTAAATATTGTAATTTGGATCAAGAAAATATAAGTCGTGATATTGAACTTTCACTTAACTAGGTCGATATTACATCATCAACAGCAATACAGTTAGTTCACACTTATAACACCTTCTTCCGTTAAAGTCAAGACCGTGATTGCCCTGAGATTGACAAGGAGATAAGGATAAAGGATGATGTTCCATGGTATGATTCAAGTGTATTGGCTTTGCGCAAGAGGAGGAGACAGGCAGAGCATCTGTGGCGCCGGCACAGAACTGAATCCTCTCGTTTAGATTATGTCGCTGCTCGTAGAGCTATCACCGTCAAAATTACACAAAGCAAGATCGAGTATTATACTGGTCGAATCGATTCCTGCAGAGGTGACCAGAAACGACTTTTTTCAATTCTTAACAACTTAACAGGCCAGCGTTCTTCTCAGGTTCTCCCCTCATCTGTCTCAGCTGCTGATCTTGCATCAAAATGTTCAACTTTCTTTGCAGACAAAATTGTTCAAATCAGAAATGAGTTTGACAATACTCCTGCTCTTGGAGAATACTCTGTGGTCCCTTCTCGGCCGTTGGCCGTAGATTCTGCCTTCACACATTTTCAGCCGATTAACTCCCTAAATGCCTTGACATACCTAAGAGAACTCAATAAAACATTCTGTTCATTGGACCCGATAAATGTATCAAAGATAAGTACAGCTTATGAGACTGCATCACCTTGCATTGCTTCAATTGTCAATCGTATCTTTGAGGAAAATTGTTTTCCAAATTCTGAACAAAATATGCCTTAATTCGGCCTTTATTGAAGAGGGCAGGCCTAGATTGTGATAATTTGGTAAATTATCGCCCTGTGTCTAACCTGTCATTTATATCTAAGATTGTCGAGCATGCAATACTGGACCAGTTGCTGCCTTTTCTGGAGCGGGACAGTGTCATTCCCCAGTCTCAGTCAGCTTATAGGAAGCTCCACTCAACGGAGACAGGCCTGAACAAGATTTAGTCTCGAATACATGTTCTGGACGGTGCTCGCTTTTGGTTTTGTTGGATCTCTCTGCAGCGTTTGATACTGTTGCCCATCAGTTGCTCCTGGGAGACCTTTCTGGTTTTGGTGTGCAGGGAGATGCACTCCGGCTTCTTCAGTCATATATTACCGATCGCAGTCAATGTGTTGTTATTGGTGGCTCTATGTCAGAACCATCATCACTAAAGTTCGGAGTGCCTCAGGGATCAGTTCTTGGCCCTGTGTTGTTTATTATCTATGCCTCTAGTCTTTCATCCCTACTGGATGCACATGGTGTTAAGTATTATTTCTATGCAGATGATTCACAGTTGTATATTGAAATTAATAATATCGATGAGGTAAAGAATACATTTTCATCACTCTTGTCAGACTTGAAGATCTGGATGGCTAAAAGGAAGCTCAAATTGAATGACAACAAGACAGAGATTATAGTCATAAATGGTAATTTGAGAAATAGTGTCCATGAAGATTTTGGATGTCTAGAATTCGGTGAATCACAGCTCCAACCCTTGGAATCAGTGAGAAACTTGGGCGTTGTATTCGACAAAAATCTGAACTTTAGGAATCATATAAATAGTGTCGTGAAGAGTTGTCACCTTTACATTCGTAACCTTTATGCTATAAGGACATTCTTGAGCAAGGAATCTCTTTTGACCCTCGTTCATTCATTTGTTATATCTAGAATTGATTACTGTAATTCATTGTTCATTGGTCAATCAAATGTTACTTTGAAGAAACTCCAGTCTGTTCTCAATAGGTGTGCTAGATTAATATTTTCACTTCCACCCAGAACACCCACCACATATTATCTAATGGATCTACACTGGCTTCCCATCAAGGCCAGAATAGAGTTTAAAATGTGGTTACTGACATTTAAGGTGCTGAGGTTTGGTGAGCCTAAGTATTTGTTGAATCTTCTATTCCCAACACATAATGAGTCAAATGTGAATTTGCAGTGGTGATGACCCATATCGCCTTTATGAGCCCATAGTCATTGGGGAACTTGCTTTTGCTGCTAGATCCTTTTCTTATGTTGCCCCACGTCTATTCAAACGACTTCCTGTGTCACTTAAGCAGTTGAATTGTGTTGACGCTTTTAAGAAACAACTGAAGTCGCACATATTTCTGAGGGCTTATGATATTGGGGAGCATAGAGTTACTGATAACTATAAGCTGTAGTGTGTGTGTGTGTTTTTTTTTTTTAATGGACAAATTTAAGTTAATGTGAACGCTTGTGAATCCACTTGGAGAATTAGCGCTCGAACAAATAAAATACCAGCATATTATTATTATTATTATTATTATTATTATTTTTGATCATAGGTTGTTCTTTATGAGATCTAACACAATGTATTTATTAAAGGAACCAGTGGAGCAATAACATATGCCCCACGTATTCTACAACATGTCATACAAGGTGACTGGAATGGGTGATGGCATAAGTATTTACCTGTGGTAATCCAATACAGCAAAAGTTTCATTATGACAATATCTTGTTATAGCACTTTAGCACAGGTGCGGGTGCTGCAGAGATACTTTGGTCATTATTGTTGAGGAACGATTAGCGCTATATCAACATCAGCCATAATATTCGTCGAGGTACAGCATGTATAAACAAGGCATTTTATGCCAAATATCCTCGGTGTTGTGATTTCCGCCCGATTTGAATCGCAGGGGCTGTGAATTAAATATTGTCAACCTCTGTTCCTTCAGTCGGATACCTCAACCACAAATAATTCAAAGAAGGCAATGTGTGATCATGAAGTTCCCCTGCTCAGTTGTTGTTATCCCTATCTTCACATAACAGGCCACCAGCCTCAGAAAACAAACTGCACTATTATATTTTTAAGAATCTCTACACAATGGTGTATTGCCAATGAGAAAGGTAGTTCACGGTAAGGCAAGCTCCTTGTCGAAAACTATTTAAATTGAGTAAATACAATAATCTCCCAATTCAATTTCCCTTGGGTACAACCTGATTTAGCTGCGACAAGGTTCCAATAAACTCGACCACACTCTCCCATTTGTCTCTACTCTTGCTATTGCAACTGGTTCCGTTCTTTTGTCGTTGTATATACTACATTCATGTTGATGGTCAGGTTATGGAACTCGCTCAGGTGCAATAGTTGTGTAGTCAACAATTCTGATTAGATCTCACCTCTCAGGGATAGTCAGTACGAACACCAATAAACGAGGTAACAAGAAATAGCCCAGTAAGCTAGAGAGAAAGACGGGCAGATAACCAGGGTTGGAGAAAATTAAAGGGAAAGCGCCTCGCGCAATATTTTTTACCTTAATCATTCGCCACGCAATTTTCAGAGTTTGTAATAGTTTTAGTAGACTATGAACCATTGTAGAATATGTGTTTATGCATGGAATTCAAAAGCCATACCTAGTGGGTAATGTAAACAACATGCACAATAGGCACATTTCAGTTACTAAAGACATGCAACCTAATCGTTCATCACGCAATAGTGTTGATGAAGGAGCCAAATGTTTTACCCACCCTGTCCATCATAAATGTCCTGTCCTATTGTGAGTCATCTTCTACTGACAAACTAACATTAAGTCCATCAACCAACAACGAGAGAGAAAACCTGAGATAATTAACATGAGCCATCTTACAGAGCAACAATAATTAAATTACCCTTCCCTTCACATTCCCCATCCTCAGTCCTTATGTCTATAAAGATGGAATAGGTCACATGCGTATTGGTTTGGTTGGTTAATTAACCATCTCACGACCATAGGACGCAGAGGTTGCCAGATTAGCAATAAGAAATAGATTACTCTCACTGTTATAATTACCTCTCCAAAATTAGTTTTCTGCCCACAGCTAACTCAAAGACAACTGCAGAGGTTGAAGTAAACAAACTAAAGGTTTATAGATACCCCTGACGGTAACAAAAGCTTTAAAGTATCCCTAATAGGCTCAAAAATCGCGTCAGGATGTGAGAGGGTTAAGTTAATGTTTACTTGTTCACCTGAACTGGGCTATACATAACTACCATGCCTGCTTTTCGAATACGGAACTGCGAATGACACATAACAAACTGCTTGAAGACGAAATTTACCTGTCATGTTATGATAACAGATAATGCAATGTAAAAAACGTGAAGTGTGTAATACAGTACAAATAGACACAACACATGTTGTATTTTTAATTAGTAAGTAACAAGAATTATTTCCGACAATTCCAACACACTTTCAGGTTTCTTAACACATAGCCTACTGTAGTTTATGTAAAACATAAATGTATTCCACAGTGAATGCCAAACAAGAATAACTTTATAAACAAATCATCAAATTCCTACTGTTTGAATGTATACATATTTAGTTACAGCTACGTGTTCTATATTATCCACACACACTCTGTGTAGTTGACTCCACCCGGAATGTGGGACACATAAATTGTCGGACAAGTGACTATAATCCTCTTGATCTAGTCTTTGGTCTCGATTATTACTATACCCATCATCACGCTCGTCTATCTCTCTCTCTCTCTCTTTCCTCCACCTTTTCCATTTGATGTACCAATTCTCGTATTGCCCACATATATTTAAAACATGGCTAAAGTTACCAAACAAAAACAAAAAACTTTCGTCACCTCTATATGCTGTATACATCATTGTCTATTTCCATCGCAACATCCTAATCAAATATCCACAATAGGAGTGTTCAATTTGTGGGCACGGATACCAGATGTCACCAGATTCTTAAATTCATCACAAAAAAAAATAATAAAATGTGAACATTGCTAATACTTACTATATCTCTTTAGTTGTCATTTCAAAACATCAAGTATAATTTTAGAATAATGTTTCCTACATTATGGTGTTTAACGGATACTCTAATGGATATGTATTTTATAAAGTACATTTCTATTTTTCATTGTTGATTGATTTGTGTTGATAAAGTTGAGATAGCTTCATTATTCCATATATATTATTAAAACTAAAATTGTAAGCAATTTTAATGATAATGTGATAATCTAAAGTGATATACGAACCCTGAGAGCTAAAATATATCATATATAACACATTGATAACATAGATATTATAAAGTGAACACAAGCGAAATACAAATTGCTAAAGCCAACAAGTAAGCGAGATTTCTAGACTGACTGAGTGTCGGATTACATCTTACCGGCCTTAGCCAATCACAAGCCTCTACATTTTTAACATAATTATGCAGTGCCTTTCTTAAAGGTGAAATACGGAAGCAAATCAGTGCTGCAATTAGTATTTTACAATGTAGTAATGGTCAAGATATGTTGCATTACTGAACGTTACGGTGCTATAAATAAACCTTCTAATAATGAAAATATGCAATAATTGTTTTTCTGGCACGTAGTTGAAGCTTGCTAACAGACAACAGCTGGGAGAGAAGGTGTGTGTTGATTGGCTATGCCGGCTTGTGACGTAAACTGAGACCGGGAGAATTTGAAGACAGTAAACAAACCCATATAAGTAAAGGTGGGATGATACCCTCTGTGACATTTATTCATTAATAATGGCGAACTGTGTGACTGTATGGTATAATAATCTTTCTAGGGCACCAGTGAATTACGCCAAAGCTCACTCAAAGCAATGCAGTGATAATATTTTGTTTAATTTCCTTTTACTTGAAGCCAGACCAGACATATTTTTGAGAAGCATCCTGGATTGTTGTTGTTGATGTCTTTATTTTATACTAGCCCTCTGGGCCAGGGCCCTCACAAGGCTAGTGTTCGGTGAGGAGGTGCAAAGTCAAGTCATGTAACTGTCAGTAGCCATAGTCAGATATCATCATAAAGTTAGGTGGCTTCCAGGATTTGTCTAATTGGAGTGATATAGCCTACATAAATTTGGTCTGAGCATCATACCCTGGTGCTAGTTTATACCAACTACATCTTTAAGTACTCCTTTGCAGGCTTTGCTTTGGGTATTAGAACTGTTCTTAAAAATATATAAATAATAGGCCCAATAGCCTAACATATATGGGGCCTATAGGCCTATTTACAAACGCCAAATATTTAGTAGGGCTTAGCTTCATGAATAACTTTTGTATGGATCATTGATATAGCCTATAGTGTTTCTGATGTAGTGCTGCTACAAACTTATAAAGTTTTGTATTGGCATATCGACGAAAAGTTACAAGGCCTAACTAGAAAAATAACATGAATATCTTTTGTTTGAGTCACGTCTAAGGTGTTTCGTCGACGGCCGGGGGGCGACACCCCTCATAGTCCCTTCTCAACACCTCGCCCCCCCTTTTCAAAAGTCCTGGATCCGGCCCTGTTTTAGAATGTATAGGCCTAACTGTGCTTCGAAATTTCTAAATGTAAGCATCTCATACCAGGGTATGAATGACGATGTGTCTGGCCTAGGTTATGTAAGCATCTCATACCAGGGTAAGAATGACGAAGTGTCTGGCCTAGGTTATGTAAGCATCTCATACCAGTGTAAGAATGACGAAGTGTCTGGCCTAGGTTATGTAAGCATCTCATACCAGGGTAAGAATGACGAAGTGTCTGGCCTAGGTTATGTAAGCATCTCATACCAGGGTAAGAATGACGAAGTGTCTGGCCTAGGTTATGTAAGCATCTCATACCAAGGTAAGAATGACGAAGTGTCTGGCCTAGGTTATGTAAGCATCTCATACCAAGGTAAGAATGACGAAGTGTCTGGCCTAGGTTATGTAAGCATCTCATACCAAGGTAAGAATGATCGAAGTGTGTAGGCTAGCCCTAGTCTAGCCTTTATCATTAATGTAAACCTTGCCTGATGTAATCAACCAAACCCTTTTATACAGGGCGTCAACCACATCACCATCACAGAAAATCCAACCAAGAACCCCACGGCTAATTCTCAACTCCCAAAGTATTTCTAAATTATAGCCTTTTTATGGTTGAAGGAAGGATGTAGACATTTTGTATGGTCTGCTGTGGAATCTATTTTCGTCAGCTGAGAATTACCTAGCCTAGTAAACACAGACTCATAAGGGGATTAATACAATATACTGTGTAAATGATACATCAGGAACCAGCACTTCATAATCATAATTTGTTCCTATTTTGCTCATCATCGGGAGAGGGTACAACAGGGGAAGAGGGTTGTAGGAACGCTAAAAGCAGTAGCAACAAATAGGGTAGTCAGTATGGAAGTGAAGAAGTCCTTGCATGCCAGTGTGGTAATCCCGACACTGACTTACGGAAGCGAAGCATGGACGTTGGTTGAGAGACTCAGACCAAGAGTGACAGCAGTGGAAATGAATTACTTAAGGAGTGCGTGCGGAGTTACATGGAGGAAGTAAGAAGGAGGTGTGGTGTGGAGGTAGATGTGCTGGAAAGTGTGAAAAGGAACAACTTGAGATGGTTCGGCCATATGGAACGTATGGAAAACGAGAGAATGACTAAGAGGGTGTACGAGAGCGAGGTGGAGGGACAGAGAGGGAGTGATAGACCGAATGAGAGGTGGAAGGATGGAGTGAGGAAGTACATGAACAAAGGCGGTGCTGGTTGGGGGGAGGGGCGTCGACTGACTGGGGACAGAGGTGCATGGGGGCGGTTCGTTCGTGCCCACACCTTCGGGGATCACGGCGTCAGGCAATAGATAGATAGATAGATAGATCGTGAATATAGAGGGACTAGGGATAGGGAGAATCTGTGAGACCTCTAGCACGTGCCATGTTTGTTGTGGTAACCGGTGACGTCAGAAGACGATTAGCCTATCATCGTAGCGGAAAATAGTTGCCTATTTGCTTTCGAGTATTGTTATTATTATACATTTTTTCATGAATTATGTCTAACTATCAGTGTCTGGTATAATTGTGGATAACTATATTCATATATAGTTTGGTTCATGTGAGTAACTCATCTTTTCTATTCTGCCTCCGTAATTCACCTTTAACACCAGGGTTGTTGTTGTTGTTGTTGTTCCCCAAGCTGCCTGGCCGAACAGCCCCAAGGCCCCGAGCAAGGCCAAGGCCATAACCGTGTGCCCCCACAGAACCCTCACTGCCGACCACAATAAAGCCTGGGTGACCGAAGCCACTCCATGGCGGGGAGCTGAGGAGGGTGCGGAAACACCCGGGAAACCAAAGCCCAAACCAGGGCCCTGTGCCCCTCAGCAATTATGAAGAGAAAGTTGAGGGGCAAAGGAAAAAAATGTGACACTTTGGCTTCCAATCTAGGTAGACTGGGAGGTCAATCCACGGAAGAGATGCCGTCACTTGAGATTTAGAAAATATAAAAGTAAAAGGAACAGTCAGAGTAAGCTATGGGTATGGCAGAGATCGCTCAGTTCTCACTCTGATAGACCAGCCCATCACCAGGGTAAGTCAACATGGTGGTGGTAAGTTAGAATATCAGCCCCTGATTGGCTGATAGCCTTGAGAACTTGGCTCTCTCGTCAGGCAATCTCCTCTCTCGCTTAGTGATTTTTCTGATACCTTTTTATTTTATCTGTGTTCACTTTATAATATTTACGTTAATAGTTTATTTTAGGTGACATTATTTTATACCACGGTGTTAGGATATCACTCTAGAACATGACTCAATTGTTGAAATTGCTTGTAATTAAAGTATTTAAAAATTAGATATGAAATAATGAAGATATCTTGATTTACCAATCAACAGCCTCTATAAAAAATGAGCTGCCTCTCAAGTCCGGCAGTCCTGTTCAGAGAAAAATAAGTAACTGAATGAAATGTCAATTTAATCATAAAAGAGTTGTTTAATTTAGATACCACTATTATAAATATATCATAAGCATACAAAGGAAGGCATAGCATATACTATTTATTTTTTGCAACCAGTATTTACCATTTTGCAATGGATATATTTCACACAATATTTTGTCCTGCTCTTATTTTAAATATACGATATAGTAGTGAGCTAAAATATATAGGAGATTATTATAATATATATGAGGAATATACGAAAATAAAACCGCTTGTCATAAGACTATTAACTACAGAAAAAATCGACAAATAATTTAGAAACTGACACCCTTCTTAGTCTTGTTCACATTTTATTCAAATAATTGGTGAATCTGGTGACATATGGCAAGCTTGTCTACAGATTGAACGCTCCTATTATGCAGTCTTATCGGCTATTTTTCCAGCCAGTTTTTTTTTGGAATTATAAAAAAAAAAAAAAATCCCTACAGTTAGGCCTACCAATCATTTATGGTGAGTTGAGAAATATGATTTGGTACTCCACAAACGCGCCATAACCCTTGTCTAGCGGGGAGTTTTGGGCTTATTTGGGCATATTCAGGCCCTCCTGAATGATAAATCAAGTATCTGCATGAACAGAAATGTATTCAGCAAAAACCTAGGCGCTAAAAGCTTCAAAATGAGACCAGAACGAGCTATGTAGCACTCGTGGTTCTCATACAGTGATACCAGTAACATGGGAGTTTAGCGTATAGCGTCATATTTTTCCAAGCTATGCTCACTACTGGCTACACTGCCTGCCTCTCGAGAACACAGGGAACATGAGTTAATGGGCGGCGGTAAGCCCTGGGAGTCAGCTGTCTGGCCCGCTGCGCTCCCGGCCATTTGCACTCGATTTTAACCCTTTAAAAGCCTTAATAATGCTCCTAACTTGCTGCAAATTGGAGGCGGACTTAAGTCCGCCGCCACTCTTTAAGGGTTAACATAAAAGTGACAGCCTTTAATCAGGATAGTTTTAACCCCCTTTGATTTCTGGAAATCTTTCATGCACTGATCATTTTGTTTAATGATATCCACAATAACATTTTAACGGTGTTATTGTATATGATAAATTTCAAACTTGTGGATTATCAAACTCAGAAGAAAAAATATCCCTGTTGCCTGTTAACATGGTCATGACATTTGGTGACTGTGAACATTTGGAAAGCCCCCCATATAATCTATGTGAGTTGAGAGTCACTGTGAGAGAAGAGTGGTAACAATTCGTCTTCCTCCAGTAGTTACCCATAATCTTACTTTCACTCTTTATGAGTGGGATTTACTCGTGCAAAGATTGCTTAATTAATAACCAATACATAACACAAAATATATTACAATCTTGAAAGTCTGAGTACAACACTGGGGAGTATATTTCTTGACTTGACCCAACAAAAACACTTAAGGATTGTTTCACGAACAAGCGATATATTAATCAATAATACAAATAATCATCTGGTTACTTAATGCACCTGTTCTCCTCTTTCGGAGATTCGGAAGCGTTTGAACAATGTAAGTCTGCCAGAAACTATCATCCCATATCTTTGCTGAAGGGAGATGGTAAGCGCCGGCTATGCCTCAGGATAACCTTCACCAGTCTGAGGGAGCAGCAAACCCAAGATGGCTGGGTAGCAGGTGGGGCGTTATCCACTGACCTAGCCAGACGGTTACAAGGAACTATTTTTCGGATTTTAAGTTTGTTTTTTTCTAGGAAGCAATTTTCTGTGAAGCGTGTTACTCAAATTGATTTGTATTCATTTCTTAGGCATCATGATGTGCGGGGCTTGAAGCTTCACATTTATTCTAACTTGCTCTTGTACAGTAGCTATCCTAATATATCTCCTATAGTTGTCTGTATATTTTACTCTTGAATGTCTAGTTATCCCAGAACATCGCTTAATTTGGTTTAAGTATGTTATTTTCCTCTAATTGATTTACGAGTTTGTCTCTTATGAGTGTTTCTAGCATTTTACATACAACTGATGTTAAGCTAATTGGACGATAGTTACTGGGTAGGGATTTGCTGCCTTTTTTGAATATCGGTGTTACGTTGGCTAGCTTCCACTGATCAGGCATAGTTCCAGATTGCAAGGATTTATTTAATAGCATTGTCAGTGGTTCGGAGAGCTCATACTTAGCTCCATTTAGAACTCTAGGTGAAATTGTATCAGGTCCAGGCGTTTTATTTACGTTGAGTTTATCTAAACAATTCAATACTTCTCTCTCTGTAACGGTGATATTGCTTAGAACATCTGAATTATCAATCTGAATCGGCGATGGTGTAGGGATATCACTGAGGTCTTCTGTTGTAAAAACTGATGCAAAGAAGGAATTGAGAGCATTACTCATTTGTACTTCGTCTTTGGTGTATTCTCCATTTTCATCGACTAACGGTTCAAGAGTTGAAGTAACTACTTTTTCTTTTTGATATAAGTATATAATTCTTTTGGGTTTGTATAACTTTGATTCCCAGCATGTAACTCCAGGGTCTCTTTACTTTGCTTAATTAACTGTTTGGCTTTGCATCGTAGCTCTACAAATTTCACCCGTTCTACGTCATTTTGTGAGGATTTTAGTCTATCATTAGCAAACTTTTTAGCAAGAAAACAGTTTGAAATATCTTTATTCCACCATTTGAGCTTATTATTATGGCCTGTACGCCTTATTTTCGATGGTATGGTCTTGCACTGCTTTTAGGGAAGTGGTTTCGAATTATTCCCAAGATGTATTCGCGTTGTTATTGTTAATTAAAAAGCTCCAGTCCGTTTCTTTAAACATAGCTCTAAGTTTATGAAAGTTTGCTTTCTTGAAATTAGGGACTTTTTCGATGCTGCTATTTGGTTCGTTACTAGTAAACTTTAAAGTGAAAGTTAATGTACGATGGTCGCTGTTACTGAATTTATCACCAACATTCAAATTCTCTATTAATTCTTCTTTTGTTGCAAGTACAAGGTCACGAACGTTATTTCCACGGGTCGGCGATCGAAGTAATTGATATAGTGAACTCTCTTGCAAGTTCGCATACAAGTCATGTCCGGAGTGTGAAGTAAGGGTATCGCCCCACTTTGTCACAGGTAAATTAAAGTCGCCCAAAATTACGGTATCTTGTGCAATTTGTTCGTAAATTTATCGATCAGTTTGAACTGATTGAGCTGGAGGTCTGTATATTAATGCAAGTATTATTTTTGTACCTTTATTAAACTTTATTACCACAGCAGATGTGTCGACGTTCACAATTTGAGGTTTTGACAAGAGGGTCGGTTTAAGACTTTCTTTGATATAAAGTAAAACGCCACCTCCATTTCTATTTATTCGGCTTTTCTCAAACATTACATAACCGTGAAGTGAATCCTCTGCTAAAAAGTCTCTATCTTCTGAATTGAGCCAAGATTCTGTTATGCCAATCATATCATAATTTTCTGTAAACACTAGTTCCTCTAAATCTGAAAATGTATTGCGTATGCTACAAGCGTGTGCATAGAAAACCTTTAAAGTTGCGGTTTTAAAGCTCACAGAACGCTCTTTTATCGAATTTTTGGTTCTGGTCGGACCTACATTTACATTCATGGCTGTCCTCGGTCATCATCCCTGGCGGTTTTTGAATTTGGGTCGTGTTGGTGGAGCTTTTACCAAATTCGTGGTTCTTGACGGATTAGCATTTAATTCCTTCGCAGGTTGCTGTCCTCGCTGTCTTCTGTCCTCCTTCCTGGTTGTCTTGTGCTTAGTCGATTTCTTCTCCGAATATCCTTCACTGCATCGTTGAGAAGACGCCCAAAACGAGCTGCTCCCACATGGTTCAGATGAACTCCATCGTCTGAAAACAAATAGTCATCGTAGTAGATATTGTCCCAGGTGTCGACGAATGTGGGTTGTTCTCCTTCCTGCAGAGGTTTGCTAGACAACGATTTGTGCTGGTGGCTATGTTGTAAAATCGGCTCTCTACACCGAGTCGGGGGACGTTTCCTGAGACAATGATTTTTGATGACTTCTCCTTAAACGACTTGATCAGCTGCTGGTACTTTAAAAGCAAATCTTCCGACCGGGTTCGCTGTACATCGTTGGATCCAATGTGGATGACGTACATTGTTTTAGCAGGGGCCAGCTTTGATACTTCATGAACTGCAGCAACTACGTCGTTCACACCACCACCAGGGATACAAAAACGCTTCCTGGTCTTAGGTGCCCTGGTACAAAACTCTGTGAGCTGACCACTTATCATCTGTTACGACTGGGGTTCAAATATATCAGGGCTCTTATTCATTGGACTAGTAATGGCATAAATGCTACAACGGAAAGCGCTAGCTCCAACCTCTGATGTATATTCTCAGTGAACAAAGAACACAAATACTCTACAGAGTTCTATATGCAATAATAGGCTATCAAACTCTCAATAAATGTGCGTCTACTCTAGGCTTAATGTTATGTGAAAACAGCCTATTACTACCTATAACCGAAGGTGCTTGGTTATGGTATGCAAAGTAAGGTGGTAAGAGAAGTTACAGCTTACGTTACTTTAATCAATAAATGTCAGGCACTCCTGCATGAAAGAAAGTGCACTAAAGTCCTTCAACACTAACAAGGAATCTTCTTTAAATGTTAGATGCTATAAAGATGCTCGTATCGGAAATGGAACCCAAAAAGGCAGGCAGCGGAACAATGCTCGTGCAGGCTATGCACACAAAAAGGCAGAATATATAATGCCGTCGGAGCCAAGAATATCCTAAACACTACAACAATAATAATAATCGCCACGACAATGCAGTATTCCTATCAACAAAAAGAGCCTAAGTCGTTTGTGTCTCAATACATCAAACTAGGCTGCGAAATGCTTGTGTAATCATAAACGGGTATACATAAAAAGAGTAATTGGTTTAATATACTTAATGTCTACTGTGACTGATAAAGTCTAGCTAGAGTCAATGATACGAGATACTGGTGCGCATGGCATGCCGCATAGCCTAGTGCAAATCTCAAGTCTGTGCGTCAAATATTACGTTATAGGGAAGGGTAGCTCTCTTGAGAAACCTTAATACCGAAGTATTAAGCGTTCTCCTGGCGTACCTCAAAGACAAACAACGAGCTTAGAACAGTGCAGAATGTTATAGGCAAAAAGCCCTCATTCGTGCATGCTCTACTCTCAATGGCACACAGACTAGAATTTACTCAATCAACTCCAGTTCTCAGGTATGTCGTGCCGCTTTTAAATAAAGCCAGCACTCATAGGAAACAATACCTTATAATATCCGACCCCTAGTCTAGCATTATCTAATCCAGCAGAACACTAATAATCAAAGGAAGCGGTACTAAATAATATGAATGCCAACCAATGCTTCGTGATCAACTTATCTTAACACTAACATACATGGATTATATCAGACCTTAACGCACAATACAACTGGCCAGCATGAAGCTGATTTTGCAGAGTTAACCAGAGGGGGTATAATATTAATAAAAAGGTGGTGAAAGATATGAAAAAAGAGAGGGAGGCAGAGGAAAAGATTCTCAGGTGCGGAGCAGGAGACAGGTAGCAAGGAAAAAAAATGGATGCGTTCTAGAAACCAGATCTGAGGGAGAGAGTGGCTGTATATATACACGCACTAGCTCGAGGCGCGTGGGAAAAAAGCGGTTACATGTCCTCTAGCCACTAGCAAGGGAGCTAGCAGCATGGTAAGGACCTCTCTCAGCCAACCCCCACGAGGCAGCCAGCCGTGACGTCATCGAGCGGGACAAAAACACTGCGCGCTCCCTCTCACTCTGTTCTACTCTCTCTCTCCCAGATCCCATCATTACTAGTTAATGATAAAACATATACTTTACAATTAAATATATAAAGCCTTGACATGGGTGAAAACAAAGAGCCTTTCTGGACTGCCCATGACAAGCTTTCATATGAAATAAAGCACACTCTAATACATAAACTGTAGCCCCATCCACTGCCCTGGCGATCCTAGCGAGTCACTGTAGGACAAGCCATGCGGTTCTAACGGAGTGGTTAACGTCCCCCCCCCCCCCCAAGATTTTTCTCAGAGGCCCCAAGGCTCACACAAATCTGATGGTTAGAACCCATGCTATATCTCCACTTTCCATCACCCAGCAGCAGTAAAATCTCTGGCACAGTTCTTCAACAAAACATTTTTCAAAATTATAACCCTCCCCAACACCATAGGTTAAATTATATGTAGTTATGCTCCTCAAGAGCGAGCTTCTCTAGCCCAGCATTCTGAGAGGAGTGCAACTCAGAATTACTGCTATAACATACTAAAAAAATTCAACTATCAAAGAAAGAGTTTTTATTTGATTTTTATGTTTATAATTTGTTTATTTCGGCTGCACTATAGGGGCAAGCCTAGTTTTTTCTTCTATGCCAAACACTCAACTCCTGCTTTACGACCCAATACGCTGGGCTACAACCGCGAACCAACAAGCACCAAGCGCAAAATACTATTCAAACTAAAGCAGGAGGCTACCTGTGTGTCAATCTACCCAGGATCATATACCCTTGAACGACCATCTGCAACCACGTTGTCACAACCGGCAATATGTCATATGTCCAGGTTATATACCAATAACCTTAGTGACCACCTGGTCAGCCTCATATTCCGATTGTGAAACTGGTCCAAGAACTTGAGAGGGTGATGATCTGGGTAAACTACAACGACCGGACCATAGGCTGGAACACAGACCTCGAAATGCCTCAGAGCAAGTACAACCGCCAGCAGCTCCTCCTCGACAACAGAGCAGCTCACCTGGGCCGAATTGTACTTCTCCGAGCAGAAACTAACAGGATGCTCCAGCCCATCATCATCCTTTTCCACAAGGACGGCACCAGCCCCCACACCACTAGCCTCCGTTGCTAGTTGGAAAGGTAGGCTAAAGTCAGGGGCCCTGAGGATCGGGTGAGTGCACAACAGGTGTTTTACTTCTAAAACACCTTCTCACACTCAGGCGCCCATTTGAACTTCTTATCCTTCCAGTTATCCTCCACCTGAGCTTGACTGTCCCGTTCTCCTTCTCTACCTTGACTGCTAAACGTCATCACAGGCACAGTGAGAGGCTCAGGGGGGTGCCTCCCATACTCCTTCATGGGATTAACATGACATAACTGATTGCGCTTCCGTCTGTCTGGAGTGGCTACCAAGTAATCCAGGTCTGATAGCTCCTCCACCACCCTATAAGGACCAGCGTACTTCGCGGATAAGGGGTGACCTACAAGGGGCAGTAGAATCAACACCTGACCCACGTGAAACTCCCTGAGTTCAACCTTGAGGTCGTACCTGTCCTTCCTGAGGGCCTGAGAGCTAGTCAAATTACGGCCAGCCAACTCCAGACTGCGCAACATCCGTTCTCGACTGTTGAGGACACACTTGAGCATAGAACAAGGTTTTTCTGCGCCCTTCCATATTTCCTCAACCATATGGAGAGGCCTTCTGACACGGTGTCCAAAGACGAGCTCATTAGGGCTGAATCCCAAACTTTCCCCAGGTACCTTCCGTGCAGCAAATGAAACATATGGCAGGCCAAGATCCCAACCCTTCCCATCCTCAAAGCAACAACAACGAAGCATAGATTTCAAGGCTGAGTGCCATCGCTCTAACACACCCTGGCTCTCCGGATGATACACAGATGACACAACCCCAACAATCCCATGCTGAGGCATTGCTTGAACAAAGAGGCTAGAAGTGAAGTTGGGTCCCTGGACTGACTGAATCCCCTGCGGGTAACCATACCGGGAAAAATACACTAGCAAGCTTCGGACCACCGTCTTCGCCGACCCATTTCTCATAGGGTACGCATCAAGGTACCTTGTTGCCACATCTCCCGACTGTGCATCACTGTCCTCCTTCAACTCTCTCGTCTTTTTAACCCCATCCTTTGCCTTTTCCACAACAGTTACTGGGTCTTCTTCAGACTCGATATTTGGTCCTAATACGGAGTCCCCGAGAAGGGTCGTTGATACTAAACTCTCAACCGCATCAACTTCCAACCCCTTCTCGGTACCCTTCCTCCGCTGATCTAAAGATTGTTGACCAGAATGTGACTCCCTGGATGCAGGATATCCGGTGACAACACACTCCATAGGCTGCACCGGACACTTCTCAACCCACTCCTGCTCCTCCCTACTCACGTCGGCCGGCTTCTCGGCAACGACCAAGGGTGGAGCCTCAGAAGTAGGTCCCGCAAAGTCGTTGCCGAGAAGGAGGTCGACGCCCCCAACAGGTAACTTCTCCACAATTCCGACATCCAGGTCTCGAGTCACACCATCAACTTCCACCTTCATTCTTACAAGCGGGTATGACCTTGTCGCATTAACTCCCTGAACCACAACCACCTGCGCCGTATTGACAGGTTTACCAGTGAAATTTCTCAACAGTGTTTGCGATGCCCCAGTGTCACGCAAAATTCTCACCTCATGTCTTCTACCCCCCCACTCCACACAACCGAGTCCCCTGTGGTCACTAAAGGGATCACGGACAGGGAATAAGCCTTCCGGATCCTTCTGCACTGGCAGTGTATTTACCTCGGAAGAAATGCCTCTAACAAACTCCGATGTCCTCTTGAACACTCCAATGCCGTGAGCAAAAGACACGGCTGCCGGAGGAGGTCGACTAGGGCACTCATTTGCCTTATGACCCTCCTGGTGGCAACTAAAACGCATAAATTTCGTTTTCGCCTTATACTGTGATGTAAAAGGCCCCTGACTTTTCACATACGGTGTGGTGTAAGGTTTGGATTCAGTTTTAGTTTCATGGCTCTTCTGTTTAAATGTGTCATTGTTCCGGGGAGGGGGAGGATAACGGTCCCTAACACTTGCATCGTACTTCTGTGAGGATCCGCAACCCCGAATCAACGACAGCCGTAGATCAGCCATTTCTGCTGCTTCTACTAGAGTTCTTGGGTTTTCCTCCTTTAAGTTCAAAGTTAGATCACCGCCCGTGCTTTTAAAGAACTGCTCCAACATCATTAACTGCTTAATTTCATCAAATGTTGTGACCTTCTCAGATCGGAGCCAGTTCCCCATAGCATCGGACAAGTCCCGGGCGTGTTCCAAAAAGGTGCTATCTCTTCCCTTAGTTACACCCCGGAACTTCAAACGGTATGTTTCTGGTTTCAGTTCGTAAGCCCTCAGGACAGCTTTCTTGAGATCCTCGTACACAATACATAACTCCAAAGGTAACGCATCGTAGGCTTTAAGACCCTTGCCTATTAATCTAGAGGATACAAGTGCTGCCCATTTATTCTCTGGCCACTGGTGTTCCTGGCACTTCTTCTTAAAGCGTGTGAAAAATTCTGTTACACCACTCTCATCAAACACCGGAACCAGTTTCAATAAGTGTGAGAGAGACTACTCATGAACACGGTTACCAGCCCCAAGTCGCTGTCCCGTTGTCTCTACTCGCGACTTCTCTACATCCATGTCGGCACAGTACCTAGTCGACTCTAAATCAGCTTGGATTTTTGCTAGCTCTATGTGCTGGTGACTTTTTCTCTCTTCTATCTTGGCTCTCTCTTCTATCTTGGCTAATTCTAATTGCTGCTGAAGCTCACATGCCCTTTGTTGCTGCTGAATCTGACATTTTCTCCCTTCGATCTTAGCTGATTCTATTTGCTGCTGATGCTGAAGCTTAGCTAATTCGAGCTTAAACAATAATTCTGGAGATAACCCTTGAGGTGGTGAAGGTGCTACAATGTTTGAAATTACCGGTGGTCCCCCCAGGGGCAACCCCCCCTGCCAGTCACCACCCAACTGTGGAAGCGTACCCGGGGTCGGCAAACTACTGGGATGGCTGGGAGTCGAGTGTAGGGGAAGCATGGCCGAAGGGCTCTGAGCACTCAACCCCTCTCGCTCACCAGTCACCCTGCCCAGTACACACATTATCAAGTTATCCTTGGTCATGCTGCTAGTAACCGCATGACTGATAGCTGTGGCCAGGCATTGAAGACCGTACCGATCCATACCCTCCAACCGCTCGGCAGTAACAGGCCATTGCAAAAATATCCTAGCATCCTCCTCACAGTTCACCCGATTAACCCTTTCATCATACTGCTGTTCCTCAGCCTCGACATTACGTACTGTGTCTCCATTCTCCTCTGATCCGGTATAAGACATGATGCTCACAAAAATTTCTCACCACAATATTCAGAAAAGAAGCATCCCAAAGTCTTATACCTCGATATACACACAAAAATTCTCGGAAATACTCAAGGGCTATACTATGTTGCAAACAAAAATTATTCTTGCTGATCCCCGCAAAATATTCTCCAAAACAACAAATGTTCCCTGCTAATAAATGTAGGTTCACCAAATCCTAGGTAAGGTCACCATTTGTTACGACTGGGGTTCAAATATATCAGGGCTCTTATTCATTGGACTAATAATGGCATAAATGCTAGAACGGAAAGCGCTAGCTCCAACCTCTGATGTATGTTCCCAGTGAACAAAGAACACAAATACTCTACAGAGTTTTATATGAAATAATAGGCTATCAAACTCTCAATAAATGTGCGTCTACTCTAGGCTTAATGTTATGTGAAAACAGCCTATTACTACCTATAACCGAAGGTGCTTGGTTATGGTATGCAAAGTAAGGTGGTAAGAGAAGTTACAGCTTACGTTACTTTAATCAATAAATGTCAGGCACTCCTGCATGAAAGAAAGTGCACTAAAGTCCTTCAACACTAACAAGGAATCTTCTTTAAATGTTAGATGCTATAAAGATGCTCGTATCGGAAATGGAACCCAAAAAGGCAGGCAGTGGAACAATGCTCGTGCAGGCTATGCACACAAAAAGGCAGAATATATAATGCCGTCGGAGCCAAGAATATCCTAAACACTACAACAATAATAATAATCGCCACGACAATGCAGTATTCCTATCAACAAAAAGAGCCTAAGTCGTTTGTGTCTCCATACATCAAACTAGGCTGCGAAATGCTTGTGTAATCATAAATGGGTATACATAAAAAGAGTAATTGGTTTAATATACTTAATGTCTACTGTGACTGATAAAGTCTAGCTAGAGTCAATGATACAAGATACTGGTGCGCATGGCATGCCGCATAGCCTAGTGCAAATCTCAAGTCTGTGCGTCAAATATTACGTTATAGGGAAGGGTAGCTCTCTTGAGAAACCTTAATACTGAAGTATTAAGCGTTCTCCTGGCGTACCTCAAAGACAAACAACGAGCTTAGAACAGTGCAGAATGGTATAGGCAAAAAGCCCTCATTCGTGCATGCTCTACTCTCAATGGCACACAGACTAGAATTTACTCAATCAACTCCAGTTCTCAGGTATGTCGTGCCGCTTTTAACTAAAGCCAGCACTCATAGGAAACAATACCTTATAATATCCGACCCCTAGTCTAGCATTATCTAATCCAGCAGAACACTAATAATCAAAGGAAGCGGTACTAAATAATATGAATGCCAACCAATGCTTCGTGATCAACTTATCTTAACACTAACATACATGGGTTATATCAGACCTTAACGCACAATACAACTGGCCAGCATGAAGCTGATTTTGCAGAGTTAACCAGAGGGGGTATAATATTAATAAAAAGGTGGTGAAAGATATGAAAAAAGAGAGAGGTAGGCAGAGGAAAAGATTCTCAGGTGCGGAGCGGGGGACAGGTAGCAAGGAAAACAGATGGAAGCGTTCTAGAAACCAGATCTGAGGGAGAGAGTGGCGAGGAACTGTATATATACTCGCACTAGCTCGAGGCGCGTGGGAAAAAAGCGGTTACAAGTCCGGGAGCTAGCAGCATGGTAAGGACCTCTCTTAACCAACCCCCACGAGGCAGCCAGCCGTGACTTCATCGAGCGGGACAAAAACACTGCGCGCTCCCTCTCACTCTGTTCTACTCTCTCTCTCTCCCAGATCCCATCATTACTAGTTAATGATAAAACATATACTTTACAATTAAATATATAAAGCCTTGACATGGGTGAACACAAAGAGCCTTTCTGGACTGCCCATGACACAAGCTTTCATATGAAATAAAGCACACTCTAATACATAAACTGTAGCCCCATCCACTGCCCTGGCGATCCTAGCGAGTCACTGTAGGACAAGCCATGCGGTTCTAACGGATTTGTTAACGTCACACATCGAGTCATCGAGTCTCTCTCTAAGGAGAGAGAGAGAGTCATACACCATGTGGCCCATTAGTTATGAGATTTAGATGTAGTATAACACATTTCTTCTATAAAGGCCACATAACCACCACGTGGGAGTGCTGGGAGCCTAGATTTTTTTTTTTTTGGCATGATAATATTTCCGTTCATAGAATTGTGTAATGGTAATAATTGTCTATAGCCGCCTCCCCCCCCCCCCCCCTCCACCCTTAAATTATTTTTCTCTCTCATTGAAACGAGCTATATGCAATTCAAATTTATTCTTGCTTATCTTCGCACTAAATTTACATAATGAAGTTAAGCTTCTATCATACGTGTAAACGAATGTGTGTGATGAGTGTGTGTGTGTATTTGTGCGTGTGTTTGAGAGAGAGAGAGATATTACATATACAGTACAGTACATTATCTAGGGGGACTACCATTCAGTTTTTATATATAACAGTATGCAAGGCCGAGCCATCTGCTCCATTACATAATGTTTCGAACATTAGTATGGCATACCATAGTGTAGTTATGGAGTTATATTTTATATGTATGTATATGTTTATATAATATATAATATATATATATATATGTGTATACATATATATATATATATATATATATATATATATATATAGAGAGAGAGAGAGAGTTGTTTTGCTAAACTATTTGTTTGTTTCGATTCCAGAACCTTCGACGCACTATTCCTCCTAAGCTGATGCCTACACGACATTGAACACGAAGACCAACGTTGTTCACAGAGCTAACATAAACAAAGTAAACCTGCCAGATTTCTGCTACTCTTGCAATATACGTCGTTTTGCTACATGTCGTCACCGGAACCTTTGTCTTACTACTACTCTTAACCCTCTCACATCCTTATGATGCAGAGGTTGCCAGATTAGCAATAAGAAATAGATTACTCTCACTCTTATAATTACCTCTCCAAAATTAGTTTTCTGCCCACAGCTAACTCAAAGACTACTGCACAGGTTGAAGTAAATAAACTAAAGGTTTATAAATACCCCGGACGGTAACAAAGATTTTAAAGTATCCCTAATAGGCTCAAAAATTGTGTCACGACGTGACAGGGTTAAATGGTCGCCTCCACAACATTAACACTTACACTGCGGGCATATTTCCGCCATATTAGGGTCCATTCAGGCACTCCTGATTGATTAATTCCCTAAAAGCGGGCAAGCTTGTTTAAATGACCGTATTGCTGGGTGGGTATATTTACCGAAAACGAGCTTCATTCCATGCTCTTTTTCATGCATATGCAAGAGCCAGAGGGTAATACAATTATATATCCGTGAAAGGGCGATAATAGAGATTTTCAATGACACCTGGATCATCCTTGTACGACCACGTGTTCTCTTGCAACAATCGAGTAACCGGAGGTGAAAATACCCTAAAATAATATACATTTTACTGTTTTAACTTGTTGCGTGAGGTACGGAGATGGTGGTGAGACAGAGTGCATGTCAGTGACCGCCCCAAGGTGGTGGCCACCGGTCAGAGGCTAGCTATCGTCCCTCCAACGTGCGTACTCTCTCTCATAGCTCATAACGTCCTCAAAACGGCACCCATCATTTGATGGGCACCGCAGGGGTGGCCAATATTCTCTCTCCCGTCATATGATGTTCACCGTCGGTTGAGGGTTAAGCAAATGCCACCACAATGAGCTTTGTAGCTAGTTGGCTTCACCCATAGCGCTACCATAGACATTTGTTAAAACTGAGCAATTATCATTAACGTTGCGGTACGTTTGCCTTTAGCAGTGCTGTATGTCTAGCGAGAGTATGGCTCATACTCCTCAGTGCCTCTGCCACCTGGTTGGAAAGAGGATGGGTGGCCTGTCGCGTTCCCGCTCACTCTCACTCAATTCTACAGGCTTTAACCCTTGTCTAGCGGGCCCTCTGTGGCCGTTTTGGGCCTTTTCAGGCCATTATGACTGCTATATCAACCATCAGTATGAAAGGAACTGTATTGCGCCAAAAACTAGGCGGAAATCGTTACACAATGACGCCAGATACAGCTACGTAGCCCTCGTGGAGCACTGACAGTGTTACCTCGAAGATGGAAGTTTAGCTGATTTTGCTACATTGCTCACTTTTAGCGAATTATTGGTTACACTGTCATCCTCACGCGCGGTGGGGGAACTGGAGTTAGTGTGGGCCGGGAGGCCACAGATGTCGGACGTATGGATCATTACTATCCCACCCATTTTCACTCTATTTTCACCCTTTTTTCACCCGTTTTTTGCCAGTTTCTTTAACTCGCCTTATGTTGCGAGCCGCTAGTTAAGGATTAAGAGGCATTAAAAGCCTGTAAATTGCCATGGTGTTCTAAATCGTCTCCCGCAGCCAATAGGTTAAATACTAAAACTAAAGTTGTACACCGAGCCATAATTAACAAAGTGACACTTGAGGATTTCTGCTTCCAAGTGAGGTGGGTTTTTGACTGCGATATTGTGTTTTTATTAATTCATTTCATGTTATTACTTTTTTGTTTTTCTCCGGAACCTTTGACGCACTACTCCTCCTAAACGGCTGCGTCCATGACGTTGACCATTAGACATAGTAGTTTGCAAAGACTAAATTAACAAAGTTAACCTTCCAGATAATATATATGCTACCAACTGTGATGGTTCTTGTACTGCAATATTGTTTATAACAGGGTTTAGCAGAATTGGGATGTACCGGATTCATCCAACATTAATTTATCTATAATCAAATAAATCTCATATGCACAGCACACATACACCCACGTGCACATCTGCACACACACACACACTCACACATATGAGGTTGTATCAGATTTTCCGGAGGTGAGTATGTTAAACTGAAATGTTTAAATTAGAATGGGTACAGTGCAAGATTCTGAAATCAGACATTAGCTCATCATGCTTTGGGACAACTGAAAAAGGTCAAATGTAGGCAAAACTACATAATGCCTTGTAATTATGAAGAGCAACTCATATTACAATATATTATATATCCTTTACTTCAACATAGTTTAGATGCCAACATACGTGGATGTATTCATGATCCAGATATTATATATTATTTATCGTGTAGCAATATATAGTCACACAATAAGTTACAGAATGATATTTTGTAAATATGAGATTATCTTTGACCAAATATATCCAATTATATTAATGTACGGAACAAATATGCTTTATACCAATAAATACATATTACATATTTAATAATATATGGCTGATCTGAACTGAATTTCAATATGAATGGATATGTTTTCATAAAGAAAATTACAAGAGGTCACACACATTTGTCAGTAGCTTTACAGTGTATTGGACACACGACAGGATATTTGTTCGTTGAATTGTATCTGTAATTAATAATGTTCAATGTTTTATAAGCTAAGCTATCTAACCATACCTAATATTCTTGAACTAACCTAGCTTTACTTACTTGACCTAACCTATAATAGCCTAATATATCCTTGATATAAGGACAAATTAACTTAATTACTTGTGCATCAACTCAAAGATGGCCTTTGTCTCTCTCCATTTGCATGCAAAAATGTCTTCGCTAAAGTTCAGTTGCCCTTCAATTACAGTGTCGCTATCGCTCGCCCAGGAACAATTATCACCTGAATGAGGTGAAACCCTTCATAATCGCCAGAGCAATGGGGACAAACGAGGGGGGGGGGGTAAAATATATCACCTTCAGGATAAATAGGGCTACTATAATCCTACTTTGTGCAACTCTCCAAACCAAGAGTGAAACGATATTCCAAATCGTTCTTTTATTCAACAGCTAAGCTCTGGAACTTTCTCCCTGAATCCGTCTTTCCCTTATCCGATGAATGAAATTGCTTCAAACTCCGTGTGTTCAGGTATTTTGGCTCGTACATTCCTTGATTTTGGCCCTGTCACTCTTTCAACTCTGGGGGAGGCACTCGTCACCGGCAGCTTTACCTTGTATCTCCTTCATCCACATAGAACAAGATAAAGGACCTGTGAGAGTAACAGTACTAATTGTGATGACGTTTACCTCTATGGATCGCTAACAGTTATTCCTAAGATGTACAAAATCGTTTAGTGTTACCAAAGCTAAAATTGAAAAGTTACGAAAGTGGTTGATTGTTAATAACTGAATGTCAATGACAGGTGTTCAAGGCAGTAGCATATCCAAGACAAATTTAGTAAAATCAGGGTTGTTGACTTTAATTGGGAGTAATATTGAAACCTACTGAAAGGTATATTGAATCCTAATACACATTGATTGCATCAGGAACCTACTTAGGATATAAAGTTCAATTATGTTTATGGTCAGTTTAATTGAATTTGAATATTTACTTCTTTCAGATTTACAAGATAATCCTTCGAGGCTTTTCGGATCTGGCACCAGCCCATTATGTTGCTAAAAATCATTGGTTAAGCTTTTAACTCATAAACACACACACACATATATACGCATGCATACATAGTATATATATATATATATATATATTTACTGTATATAAATATATATATATATATATATATATATATATATATATATATATAGAGAGAGAGAGAGAGAGAGAGAGAGATTGTCATAGCCATTCCTGATAATGCACTATAAATGGTTATTTTGTAGAGTGGGTTTACAGCTTAAGATCAGCTTGTTTATAATTATATATGTTGTGCCGGGATATAATAATTATATTCCCTGGATACAGTCCGTAAAACAATCCAATACTGGTTTGATGGACTTGAATATACTTGACAGGGACGTACCGAGTATAGGCTCTATATGCAATGATATTAGTATTCAATAGATCAATGTAGAACAACACAAGTGGGAACATAAATGAAGGTTTTATTTATTGCACATGATATGAACATTACTATAAGAATCTTAAAGGGAGATCCAATAACAGTAGCAAATATATATGTTATTCTTGCTTCAGAATAACGATACTGGTACTAGAAGAACCCAATAGTGAGAGTCTAGCAGTTAGTCATGTAAAATAAGGAAGTATACCTAAAGATATAACTCACGTACTTATGAATAAACCTTCAATGCAATAATGAATGTGGGCCCTGTATCTCCCGCAATCACAAGAGCACTAGGCGGCTAGGTAATGATCTTAGTGCTACAGCTGAGAGAGTTGAGGGTTTAAATATATTGCCCCAAGGTTTGAGGGAGTCACACGTACGGCTCAGGTGGAGTCTTAACGGTGAAATGCGTGAACTGGCCTTTTTGTCAGGTCACTGAGAAGGTCACTAGTTGGACTGTGCTAGTGATAAATACTTTTTCTAGTTAGTGCAACGGTATTCTTAAGCGGAATGCAATGTGGATTTAAATTATAAGAATGGACTGAAATTTGTATTTATAATAAATAAGAAGTATAAAAATAGCTCGAAAGGGAATGTATATTTTATCACAGAATTATATTACTTGAACATATGCTTCGATAACGAACCAAGCTTAGGAATTCGTGGTTCTATATTTTTCTTAGGTAAAGCAAAGTAACAACGTCAATTTGGCAAGAGTGGAATTCGAGTTTTACTTCTACTTGATGATATTAATTAGGTCAAAATGTAATCTTCAATATTCGCGATTAAGACAACATAGGAAGATAGACAAAATAATTAACTGAGTTCCACTAGGCTCAGGCTTGAATGAACACTTACAAATTAATCTTAAAAAGTATATCTGAACGGGTTAACAGATGTCGATCAATAGATCGGAATTGGGGCCAGCGACGAAGTCTGGCTCATTGACATTTAAAGCAATATCAGTCTCGGTACTGAACGAGTTAACAGTGCGAGGGGAATAGAAATGTACAGGCACAATTAGTACATGGGGCATAAGCGACGAAGTCCTACTCATTGATACTTAACACCTTACGAGCGGCCTATGCGGTTTATTTATATGTACCGCACAGCGGGGTGTTTTTAGCCAAAATAGGGCTGTTTACGTGATCATTTTCATGCCTAAATAAGACCCAGAACGTAAAACAAGTACCTATCCCTGAAAGGGCATAAACAGAGCTTTCGAATGACACCATAACGATCCTTGTATGATGGATAGTTTTCTTGCAATAACCGTGCAACGCGAGTGCAAAAAGCAGGTAATTCGGTACTTTCGGTACATAATTGAGTATGTAGCGAGTGAGAGAGGGAGGAGGGAGCTGAGATTTGTGTCAGTAGGTTCGCCGCGGTGGTCTGGAGCAGTCATACGCTCGCTAGTCTCCTGCCACCACTTGTCTCTCTCTCTCAGCCACATTACGTGCTGAAATTGCCACTCGACCTATGTCGAGCGCCGCCACATAGTCCAGCTTTATTTAACTCGACTTATGTTGCTCGCCGCTAAATAAGGGTTAAAAACAGGCAGCATCAGATCGGTACTGAACGGGTTAACAGTACGGAAGAAATAAAATACACAGGCTCAATTAGTGTATGGTGGATGAAAGTGAGAAGAACCACTGGGAAAAGAATTCCTAAACACGGTATTCAAAATATCACAACATCAAGATTTACAAGCACATAAAAGCACGTTGTTACGATCCAGGTTCTCAAAGACACAAGGCTCTTCAACATTGGACTAGATAATGGCAAAAAGCAACAATGGTAACACTAGATCCAACCCCTGCCTTAAACACTGGAAAACAAAACACCATTACCGCCCTGAGTTGTGCCTGGAAAACGAGGTATCCTATGACTCGGTAACTGGTTCACACACACTAGGCTGACGCTCAATGAAACAGCCTATTCTCAAACAGTAAAAGATTACTCGATTATGTTACACAAAGAAACGATAGTTAAAGTTATTAATTAACGTTACGGTAGATACTCAAATAACTGGCACTCCTGTATTAAAGAAAGTGCAATGCTAGTCCTGCAACATCAACTGGAAACTTCTGAAATAAGTCTGATGCTGGGAAGATGTTCGTAAAGAATCTTGAACAATTATAATGCAGAATACGGGTCACAATAAATGCTAGGACATATAGTAATAATAGGCAGGCGAATAATAAAGACTGCGCAAAGGTAGTAATGCTCGACAACTAAAGAAATGCTTCATGACACAACGTAACAGCCTACTCGGGTTGTGCACCTCAACAACAACCTCGGCTCAAAAGTGCAGTGAATAATAATGCTGCATACATATAATAATGGGGCTTATCTCTAACCAGTGTCTGCTCAGTTAATAAAGTCTAGCTGGGGTATCAAGGCAGGGCAACAATGGGCGAGCATGCGGCTCGTAGCCTAACGTTGTCCGAGGGTGGTATAATGAAGATTACGTTATATGACGGGGATGCTCTCTTGATAAATCTAGGTCTCTAGTACCTAGCTCTATCCTGGTGATCTCTCAGAAGTCAACACAAAGAGGCAGCACTATGTTGTGAGGGATAGGTTATGGCCCTCTCACACCACAGCGCTGTGCTCGCAAAGTAAACCAACCCGAAGACAACATAGGCTCCCACAGCACCTGTCGATGTCGTGCAGAGATTAGCTAACACTGCACACATCGGAGACAATGACACAGTAACCTTACCCCTAGTCTAGCTTTAGATAACCAAGAAGAATCACTCAACACCTTGCAAGGGAGACATATACCGGTCTACAACCTTCCCGAGAGAGGACACATACGGAAAAGTCCGTCTCTCTAAACCTCAATAAAGCATAATACCTCCTTAACCTAATACATGGAAATATCCGAGAGCTTCGCGTACAATACGACTGGTCGACGATGAACGTCTATGCTGAAACCAGATGGGATGTTGAGTTTAATAAAGATTAGAGAATGAGAAAGGAGAAGTCGAGAGAGAGAAATAGTATGCAAAGTAGCGAGTATGGGGGACAGAATTGCAAAGGATGTAGGCGATACGCATATCAGGCAAGCTCTGAGCTGGTAAAGAACATGAGGCAGCGACGGGAAGGGACTAGTTGACCACCCAGCCGCAAACGCCGTCAGCGCCCAAGCGAGCCGCGTCATAGCTCACCACGCTGCTGGGTGTACTCCTTCACACTCTCTCGCTCGCCTCCCACACAAGCAACATTTATATTATAGCGAATATAAAATATAAGGCGCGGCCACAGACCAAAACAAAGACCACTTCTAGACTGTCTGTGGCAACACGACACTAATGAAATAAAGCAGGTCATTCTAGGACAACTGTAGCCTATCCCCCCATCCTGGCGAGCGCTAGCGAGCTGCCATGCCCCACGCAACCATTCTGCTAACGCCGGGAGGCATCACACCCCCCCCAAGATATGGGACACTCAACCATGAGCCCATATCTGAACAGGCAGAATGTCGCTAGAATCTGCCACTCCTAACCACTCCGCCACTCATGGAATGCAAGCTCAGTTTCCTCAAAAAAAAAAATACAACATTTTATATATAAAAAAATCTTATCACCCTTCCCAAATATAATACATTAATTCATAACATTGTGCTCCCAGAGCGAGCTTTAAGAAGCACAGCCTACTGAGGGAAAATCATCTGCACTCAGTACTCAGCTACAATATTATCTTAAATTAATTTTTAAAAAGAAGAGTTTTTATTTAATTTTTCATATTTTATTTTAATGTTGTTTTTGGTGGCTACTATAGATGTAGCCTAATTTTCTTCTAATCAAAGCCAACAACTCCTGCCCTGCGACCCTACGCTGATGCTACACACGCGAGCCAACAAGCACCAGCGCAAAAATTACCGCGAGCCAAGACAGGAGGCTATACCAACATACTGTGGTAGCCTACCCCGGATCCTCCACCCACGACAGACACTGACTGAACAGCGAGGGTTCTCCTGCAAACAAAGCCAAAACATTATCAGTGCCCTTAGCATGCCACACATCCAACTTGTGTTCCGGCAGCACAACAACACCTGACACTGAAAAACTGCCCAGTTCATCGCAAGACTGGCACTTCTCTTCGCTCTTTCCGGCAACGGGGCCTGCCAATAACCCTTCACTAGTTCTACCTTCGTGATGAGCGAGGCAGCCCCGAAACGGTCTATGGTGTCGTCAACTCTGGGTAATGGATAGGCGTCTGTCAGGGATAATGCTTCCACACTCTTGCAATCAACATACACACGGACTCTGCCACCAAACTCAGGTTGCAAAGCCACTGGCAATGACCACTCACGATATCCCTCATCCCTCAGACCCCCTCTCCACACGCCGTCCAGCTCCGCCTTCACAACAGGCTGTCGAGCAGGATTCACACGGTAGGGAACCAACTCGAGCCTTGCACTGTCTCCAGCCTCCATGTCGGATTCTACCCCGTACATTAGGCCTGGAGAAGCAACAAACATGCGGACGGACTGCCACAGCCTAGTAAACAACTCCTCATGTCGCTCAGGAACAAGAGGTTGCAACTTATCTCGCAGAACAATATTCCTAGTGCCCTCCCACATCTCCTTCATCATGTGGAGAGGACCCCTCACCTGATGCCCGAAAACAAGCTCATTCGGACTGAAACCGAGACTCTCTCCAAGTACTTCTCTTGCCGCGAACAAAAGATACGGCAGACTAAGGTCCCAATCCTTTCCATTCTCTGCGCAGTAACATCGAAGCATGCTTTTCAGCGTGGCGTGCCACCTCTCCAACACCCCTTGACTCTCCGGGTGATACGCAGAAGAGACGACAGTGCTGATGCCATGCTGAATCATAGTTTGTTTGAACAGATTAGATGTAAAACTAGAACCTTGGTCCGATTGCACCTCTTGCAGGTAACCATACCGCGAGCAATACAAGAGCAGGTTCCGGACAACAGTTTTCGCCGTGCCATTTCTCATTGGATATGCATCAGGATAACGAGTGGCCACATCCATGATAGTTAATAGAAATTTATTACTGGCACTAGTAGGGGGTAGGGGTCCGACCATATCAATGATGACCTTACTGAAGGGCGGTCCACTGACAGGAATGGGGTGCAACGGGGCTCTCGGAATTGTTTGGTTAGGTTTTCCAACCCTCTGGCACGTATGACACATTGCTATCCAGGTTACCACCTGCCCCTTCAACCCCAGCCACCAAAACAATTTTTCTAAAGCCGCCACCGTTTTTCTCACCCCTAGATGTCCTGCCAGAGGTAAGTCATGCGCCAACCTCAGTAGGCTATCCCTGCACTCCCGTGGCACCACCAACTGGTCCACTACTCCGGACCCCTCTTGCCAACTATGTTTAGGGTCTTGAAAACGCCTATAGAGGATGCCTTCTAAATAAAAAAAATCTCCTGGCTGTGCATCGCCGTCCTCGTCGAGCTCTACAGCTCCATTAGCACACGTTTGGAGCTCAGGGTCCTCTAGTTGCAACCGGCGTATATCTCAGGGTGCCAAGCTATCTAACTGCTCCCGGAGCAATGCATGACCTTCCCCGATACTGGGCTGCTCCCTCTGTCTCTCTCGATGTACATAACGTTGCTGTCGTGGAGTCTCGTCATGCCCAGCCTCGTCACTCTCGATGACAGGCCCAGGGGCTACTCCAGAATTAAGTAATGGTGCTAATACTGAATAACCCAGGAGAGCCGCTGAGTCAAAACTCTTAAAACCAACTCCAGCTTTAGCCTCCTCCTGTTGATCGTTCCTCCGCTGGTCTGAAGACGGAGGACTAGGCTGTGACACTTTAGCTGCCCGAGCTCGGGTGACAACACACGCCATGGGTTGTGTTTGGCACCGCTCGACCCACTCTTGCTCTTCCCTACTCATGTCGGCCGGCCTCTCGGCAACGACTAAGGGTAGAACCTCAGAAGCGGGCATTGCAAAGTCGTTGCCGAGAAGAAGGTCGACGCCCTCCACTGGCAGTTTCTCCACAATCCCGACATCCAATTCACGTGCCACACCATCCACCTCCAACTCCAACCGCACCAGCGGGTATGACCGAGTTGCATTAATACCCTGCACCACTACCACCCGAGCCGCGTTTATAGGGTAGCCAGTCAAGTTTTTCATCAGAGTCTGGGAAGCACCTGTATCACGCAAGACCTCTACTCCATACTTGCGCCCCGCCCACATCACGCAACCCCGCCCTCTATGGTCGCAAAAAACATCCTGAGCAGGGTTCGAGCCTCCTAGGTGCTTCTGCATTGGCTGTACCTCAGCCTCTGACGAACTGCCCCGGGCAAACTCAGACGACTTCGGAGACACACCACTGTTGCAGTCCAAAGACACAGCTGCTATAGGTGGTTTGCTAGGACAGACTCTTGCAAAGTGCCCCTTTTTATGACAATGATAACACTCCAACTCCCCTTTGGGCTTCCCTTGGTACTGGGAAGGGCCCAGCCCCTTCTTAAACGGGACGGTGCTAGTCTTGTGGTCAGTCTTGGTATCATGGCTCTTGTACTTGTTTGCATAAGGTAAACCACTAACTCGGGGGGGTGGTGCGTCACGCCCCTTGTTACCTGCCTCACTACGCTGGGCAGACCCGCACCCACGAATTAGTGATAGCCGGAGGTCAGCCATCTCAGCTGCCTCCTGTAGAGTTTTTGGTTGCTTTTCTTTCAGGTTTAACGTCAGGTCGCCGCCCGTGCATTTAAAAAACTGCTCTAAAAGCACCAACTGTTTAATGTCATCAAACGTAGTAGCTTTCTCCGACCTCAGCCAATTCACAAAAGCATCGGACAGCTCCCAGGCATGTTCCAAAAAGGTGCTCTCCCGACCCATGGTAACACCCCGGAACTTCAACCTGTACGTCTCTGGTTGTAGTTCGTATGCTCTCAGGACAGCCTCCTTGAGTTCCTCATAGATAATACACAACTCTATAGGCAATGCATCATAAGCCCGGAGTCCCTTGCCCACAAGTCTAGAGGAAACAAGGGCTGCCCACTTCTCCCCAGGCCACTGGTGTTCCTGGCACTTCTTTTCGAATCTCATGAAAAATTCGGTGACACCCGACTCATCAAATACAGGGACTAGCTTCAACAGGTGCGACAAAGACTGATCATGCCCACAATTCCCACCACCGAGACGTTGCCCTGTCGTTTCCACCCGAGTCTTCTCAAGATCGATATCTGCACGGTACCTGGTAGACTCAGCCTCCTACTGGGCTTTTATTCTCGCGAGTTCGAGATCAGTCTGTTGTTTAGCCTTAGCGAGATGTTCCTCACGCTCAGCCTGCATCTTAGCCATCTCAAGCTGGAAGAGCATTTCTGTAGTGAAACCTTGAGGAGGAGGTGCAACTATTGGAGGCCCACCCAGCGATCCTAAACCACGCTGCCAGCGGCTATCGGCCTGCGGGAACGTACTAAACTCCGGCATCCTAGAGGTCCCGATGGGAGTAGAGTGGAGGGGGGGGCTCGAGCAGAAGTCCCCGAGCACCCTCTCCACCCTGGACCTCACTAGCCGCCCCGAGTACGCAAGCCCTCAAATCGTTCTTCTTGATGCCATGAGCCACCTTAAGCCCCATGATAATAATAATAATAATAATAATAGTTCTTAAAGCTAGCGCATGCTAAGCTAGCTAAGGATAGCTCAATAAGGCCGATTAGGCGTATTTCCATTGGGGTCCTGTACTACTACCCCATCCCTTTGCTCATGAGGGATGGTAACGACTCAGTGCTTGTGAAAAATCTTTAATGCGCCGAGCGTGGGCGCGAACCCGGGCCTTCTGGGTGGAAGTCCGAGACGCTAGTCACTACACCAAGCGAGCCGCTTGGGGGGAGCCAAACACTGTAGACCATACTTGCTAATTCCCTCTAGTCGATCATCTGTTATAGGCACCTCCAAAAACTTCTTTGCAGCCTCACTAGTTACTAACCCCCCTGGCATCTGCCCATCAGAGCCTGCATCATTCCCTGAACCCTCAGTATGATCTGATTCGTCTCCCATGGTGTCCACCAAAAATTCTCACGTTTATAAAAAAAAAAAAAAGTACCCAAGCTCCTATGTAGCACTATTCACTTGCCAAAAATGTCTGAAGACTCAAGTGCTATACTACTTTGCCCAAAAAATTCTAACGTGCCCACTATATTCCTCAATAAAACAAATCACCACAACAATCCTGCAATTATCTCTTAGTTCACAAGATCCTGAGCTAGGTCGCCATTTGTTACGATCCAGGTTCTCAAAGACACAGGGCTCTTCAACATTGGCCTAGATAATGGCAAAAAGCAACAACGGTAACACTAGATCCAACCCCTGCCTTAAACACTGGAAAACAAAACACCATTACCGCCCTGAGTTGTGCCTGGAAAACGAGGTATCCTATGACTCGGTAACTGGTGCACACACACTAGGCTGACGCTCAATGAAACAGCCTATTCTCAAACAGTAAAAGATTACTCGATTATGTTACACAAAGAAACGATAGTTAAAGTGATTAATTAACGTTACGGTAGATACTCAAATAACTGGCACTCCTGTATTAAAGAAAGTGCAATGCTAGTCCTGCAACATCAACTGGAAACTTCTGAAATAAGTCTGATGCTGGGAAGATGTTCGTAAAGAATCTTGAACAATTATAATGCAGAATACGGGTCACAATAAATGCTAGGACATATAGTAATAATAGGCAGGCGAATAATAAAGACTGCGCAAAGGTAGTAATGCTCGACAACTAAAGAAATACTTCATGACACAACGTAACAGCCTACTCGGGTTGTGCAACTCAACAACAACCTCGGCTCAAAAGTGCAGTGCATAATAATGCTGCATACATATAATAATGGGGCTTATCTCTAACCAGTGTCTGCTCAGTTAATAAAGTCTAGCTGGGGTATCAAGGCAGGGCAAGAATGGGCGAGCATGCGGCTCGTAGCCTAACGTTGTCCGAGGGTGGTATAATGAAGATTACGTTATATGACGGGGATGCTCTCTTGATAAATCTAGGTCTCTAGTACCTAGCTCTATCCTGGCGATCCCTCAGAAGTCAACACAAAGAGGCAGCACTATGTTATGAGGGATAGGCTATGGCCCTCTCACACCACAGCGCTGTGCTCGCAAAGTAAACCAACCCGAAGACAACTTAGGCTCCCACAGCACCTGTCGATGTCGTGCAGAGCTTAGCTAACACTGCACACATCGAAGACAACGACACAGTAACCTTACCCCTAGTCTAGCTTTAGATAACCAAGAAGAATCACTCAACACCTTGCAAGGGAGACATATACCGGTCTACAATCTTCCCGAGAGAGGACACATACGGAAAAGTCCGTCTCTCTAAACCTCAATAAAGCATAATACCTCCTTAACCTAATACATGGAAATATCCGAGCGCTTTGCGTACAATACGACTGGTCGACGGTGAACGTCTATGCTGAAACCAGAAGGGATGTTGAGTTTAATAAAGATTAGAGAATGAGAAAGGAGAAGTCGAGAGAGAGAAATAGTATGCAAAGTAGCGAGTATGGGGGACAGAATTGCAAAGGATGTAGGCGATACGCGTGTCGGGCAAGCTCTGAGCTGGTAAAGAACATGAGGCAGTGACCGGAAGGGACTAGTTAACCACCCAGCCGCCAACGCCGTCAGCGCCCAAGCGAGCCGCGTCATAGCTCACCACGCTGCTGGGTGTACTCCTTCACACTCTCTCGCTCGCCTCCCACACAAGCAACATTTATATTATAGCGAATATAAAATATAAGGCGCGGCCACAGACCAAAACAAAGACCACTTCTAGACTGTCTGTGGCAACACGACACTAATGAAATAAAGCTGATCATTCTAGGACAACTGTAGCCTATCCCCCCATCCTGGCGAGCGCTAGGGAGCTGCTATGCCCCACGCAACCATTCTGCTAACGCCGGGAGGCGTCACAACGTATATAGAATATATTTCATATGCGATTACTTGGCGAAAGAATAAAGGAATTACATTATGCCTACTCATTGGAAAACTGGGCGTAGGTTCTAGGTAAATAATGATTATATAAATGGATTGATCGCGGAATATACTAGGGCTTCAACTCACAAATAATAAATCAACATACACGTAGTCAGTAAATCTGCGAGCGTGGGGGCCTGAATATATTTTAGTAACACTGATATATAATGTTTGTGTAAGTTTATAAATTAATTAATAGCCTTGACTAAGGATCAAGGTTTAAGGGTAAAATGGATACAGAATAACACAAGTTCAGAAGGATGAAGCTATTACGCAAGTATGTGATCTAGGGCACAGATCACAATTAAATCAGGGCACAACACGGTTCACATATTTACATAATCAATACCTCACAACAATAATCAACAAAAGAGAAACACAAAAACACTTAAGTAGTTGGGAGGGTAGGGGACGAGAGTGCTGGTCTGGCCGACGTGGAGGGTAGCAAGATATACAGTACAAGGTATGGTCACATGCAGGTCTGTCACGTCAGCTCGGCCCCCTAACCTCACTCTTTATTTCTTTCTCTCTTGGAGTCATAAAGATTGCCCACACGGCCCGTCAAACCTACCTACTTCTCTCTCTCTCTCTAATAAATATTTTAAGCTACCGGTATATATATACTGTATATATATATATCACTTTATGTTCGTTTTGTTTTATCACTACATAAAAGGTTAAAGTAATGGAAATGCATATATAATATATTGTATAAAAGGAGAAAAATACAAGACAATCTACATTTAGACAATATATTGGTTATAAATATATAAAACAGAAAAAAACGAGATGTGAACATAGTAATACATTTATGTACGGGACAGTCAGACTTAAAGGTCATGCCTTAATTAATTACCTCGACTAATGATATATATACAAGTGAGTGTGTAAATGAAGGAAGTGTTCAGCCAAAAATGGTGAACATATTCATATTACAATATTGTATACAGTACCGTGAACACAATATACTGTATAACTAGTACTGTACATACATACTAATAAACACCTTATACATATATTACATACACGTTAATAAATGTATATAACTAAAACATAATAGTGTGCTCTTAGTGCAAATGTGTTCATACTTTATATTGTTACATTGATTAGAGAGAGAGAGAGAATATGTATGTGTGTGAGTGTGTGTTACTCAGTTACTTGTTCGTCAAGGGGAATCCACGCAATGGGAGCTAAGCTCATTATTATCGCGCCTCCTTAACTGGGAATGTATTGCGTGAAATGCATGTTAAGTGTTTTATGTACTGTTGGAATGGCTGTGGATGTGTGTGTATTCTGTATTTAGCCAATTGGCGACATCGGAAACGAAGGCTTAGGGTGGATCTGTATGGTACCATTCTCACTATAGACGGTACCGTCTCGCCCGAAGGCTTAGGTAGCCATCAGCTTAGGTGAACCATATGATACCCATCTCGCCTTGTACCATTTTTGCCAACCCCAGATGGGACGTCACAACGTCGTCCAGGTACCTATTCCAGGTATTCCAGGTACCTATTTACAGCTAGGTGAACTGAGGCTAACACATGAAAGGAGACAAGCCCAATTTGTCTCCGCCCGGCCGGGGATTGAACCCCCGACCCCTCGTGTGTGAGACGAGAGCTCTACCTACTAGGCTATGTGTGTGTGTGTGTGTGTGTGTAAAATGAATGGAAGAAGCTCAGATCGAGCACCTTGATGCCGAAATCATTTGTTTTATTTATTTATATTTTATATACATTTTACTTCACGAAAGTCTTTTGTATGTCTACAATGATTATGTATTGTTTTTTTCTTTAATAATATGCTAATTTCATATTGTTGGACTACCATACAAGTATAAAACAATTTAGAGAAAACTAAGAACAAATCAGAGTGGTGGCAACACTCTCTGTTGACATAGCCCAACCTCTCACCGTTCACTGTGTTGGAATACCACCGCTCACAACATGAGGTGCTTTTAAAATGTATCTATTGTTCATTATTGTTGAGGATGTATTATAGCTTTTTTTAGGCCTAATAATTCATATTTAAGATTTCTTTCAAATGCAGTTGTCTCAAAATGCAAACTGCATATCCTTGCAATAGCATCATTAATATAGTCTGATCTCTTACACAGGTGAATCCATTTGTTCTTTGTTTCGTCGTCGTTGGGGAAGGAGTGAAAAGTAATATGCTTATCACTTGCTTTTTTCTTGTTTGAGAAACACCCAAACACTGCACAGTTGTTGGGCATGTCTGTACACTTGCTTAAGCAAAACAACACAGTAAAACATCGAGGCTATGCTTAAATAACTTCACTTGATTCTGGAGAGATGTGCGCGACCTACACAAATCAAAGGAGGGTAAATACTGAGGGCGGGAGGTCAGGGGCCGATTCTACGTCACCTGCGCGAGTCAGACGAGTTTGGGGCATCTGGTGATTATACCTTGTACTGTATATCTTGAAGGGTAGTAGCCAATACTGCACGGCTGGTTACCTCCTCGAGCAGGGGTCCTAGGATTAGGCCGGTTTTACGTAATCCGAGCAGGGGTCCTAGGTCCAGGCCTGTTTACATAACTCGAGTAGAGGTCCTCGGTTCGGGGCGTCAGGCAGCAGACAGGTAGCCCTACAGGAGTCCGGTAGGTGCTACGTCAGGAGGCACTCTCAAGGGCAGGGGGCGAGGAGGCTGGGGCAGACCGACACACTGGCCAAGAAGCCTCAATCCGAAGGATGAGACGTTTGGGGTGGTGGCAGTTTGCATACTTTCCTCAGGTTTTCTGAGGTCCTATGCTAATTTATTCTTGATTCAGGTGTCAATGAACTCGGGGAAAAGGGGGTATTGAGGAAAGAGGAAAAGTGGTTGTTGTGAGGTATAGTTGGTCAAGGATGAAAGTATACAGTTTTTCGTCTGTTATAGCCACACATAGTTTATCATGTTGGCAGCCCTGGTAGCCATATCTCAGAGCCCGCCCACCTTATACAGGGTGTTTAAAAACGTGTTCCTGGACTTAGTTGTCAGACGGAAATATGAATATATTGCTCTATAATCTTTGACGTGAATATCGCTTCGGAGATATTAAACACTTAATGTTATTGATAGATATACAAGAAATGCGAGAGTGAAAACGAAAATCAATACGTCTACCTATATACGATATTTCAGTGGAATACAGGTCCATTTTCACACGTGGTAATATGTGGCTAATAATGTAGGATATGGTGATATCAATGTTGCAGTTGGTTTGCAGGTGTTCTGCTGGTAAAAATAAAAATAATAATAATAAATAAATAAATTCACAAATAAAGCCTCATTATGCTTCGAGGACTGACTCATAAAGCAATGGCGCTCGCAAGATGAGTAAAATTGCTGGGTCATTACCCTATTGAACACACAGGCTTCCTTACGTCCACGTTTAGGAATTAGATTTTTGTGTATCTAAAGTAGACGAATATGGAGTGGCTATAAAAGATATTACGATATACACTTAACATTATAACATTCATAATAAATAATGAGTAGAAAGAGAAATCTAATAATACTTGTTAATTAATAAGTAGGTAAATATTGATATTTCACTTTCATCCCCAAGACTGGATTATATGTGATCCAAAGGGCAATGAAACGGAGGCGAGCGCCGCGGATACGCGCTGTTCCAGCGTATGCCCCCAGCTTTGTTTTGCTATCTCCATAACAGTATTTAGTCACCCTGAAGGCTTATGAATAATTCTCTAAATTTTGATATTTATGGAAACGCTTTTTCGAACCACTCCGTATATTAATTAATGTATCAATATAATAAACCCCATGTGTGTTGGGATGGTTTGGGCTAGTGGAAAGGCTGTCATGGCTGCCAACATGACAAACCATGTGTGGCTATAGCAGACGAAAAACTGTATACTTTCATCCTTGACCAACTGTACATATACATTCTAGCCCTGGAATTCAGGTATTATAACGAGGGCCTGGTTCCAAGGTATTATTCTAATATTAATTGGGGCAACTGGAAAGTTCTGGGTTGCTGTGAAAAATAGAAAACTTATATAACCTGTATTGTAATAATTGTGTTGCAGGTCTTCTAATAATTATCTTATTACATATATCTTGATGATTGTGGTTGTATCATCGTAAGCAGAGGTTTGTGTAAGGCACTGTTCTGGTCCATTTGCCCCTGTAATATTCTGGGCGCTGGTGAGTAGATATTGCATAAACATATTCTCTGAGCAATCTAAGTCTTGGTGGAGGTGGTGGAGAAATGTCCTTTTCGATAGTGAAGACCAGGGGGATGTCTTGAGGATCCAGGGGGAGGGTCCTGAAAGATTAGAGAAATGTCATTTTTGATAGTGAGGACCAGGGGAAGGGCCCTGAAGGACTTAGTGGGAGGGTCCTAATGACCAGGGGGAGGTGTTCCGTGTGCTTTGAAGGATGGTGGATGGGAGAAAACTTCTTACTGGTGTGGTTAACTGGTGTAAAGATGTGGCCTGTGTGGTGATGCTGGCCATTCGATGTACCGTTGGTTTTGGGGCCCGTCATCTCAATATACTAGCGAGTATTTCTAGCCATTGGTCTTACAATGCTCAGATTGAGTACATGCCGGGAAAAAAGTGGCATAAAGGCTACTATTGGAGACATAGTTTGGCCCTATTACCAATAATTGATCATATATTGAAGTATGGTTCTATTCGTGTAAATACTACATTTACATCTCTTACTTTAAGGCGTATATTATGTACAGTCAAGAGCATAAATGACAATGCACCAATTTGAATCGGTATCGAACGCTAACGAGATGGTGCAATACTTCATTATAATTTATGTTTCAAAACTTTGTTCTAAATGTATAATTATTCGAATTTCTATACTGAGACATGTATACTGAGAACTGTACTTTGTGATTCAGTGTCAACATATTCATTGATTACCGATAGCTACATGTGACTACTAAACAATACGCTACTAATAATGGGCAGCCTTTTATGAACAATTTCAGTTGTATGAACAATTAAATGTGCTTGACTTGATGGCACAATGTCATAATATATGGGAAAGGAAAACGCAGCCATGAAATTTGAGTAAATTACTTCATATTTACTGATAACGCTGACAAGAAACACGTTCCAAGAGGTAACAGAAAAAGACACAACCCCAACTTCACACCAGAAATTCAAAACCTCATCAGACAACGCGACATACTGAAACACTCCCCAGCACCCCACACACAAGACATCACACAACAAATTCAAGCACTCAACACCCAAACTAACAACAAAATACAAGAACAACAAAAACTAAATTGGAATAACTTCCTACAAACACTTGATCACAAAACAAACCCCAAAAAACTCTACAAAACACTAAACAGCATCACACTTTCCAACAGCAACACAACACAATCACATGCTGCAATCACAACAACAGACTCTACTCCTTCATGTAAACAACAAGCAAACACTCTCATCAGTCACTTTTCACATGTCAGCCACCTAAAACCTCACAAAGACGACCGACGTGTCATCCGACGTAAGATCGGACCCACAGATCCTGACTATACACCCTTCACCAATCACCAGACAAAGCATATCATCAACAATCTCAAGCACTCACCCGCCTGTGGCCTAGACAACATAAGCAACATACACCTCAGACACCTGGGACCACAAGGCATACAAGCACTCACTAACATATCAAACTACAGCTATTCACACAACACAATACCAGACATATGGAAGCATGGTATCATCATCACATTCCCCAAACCCAACAAAGACCCCACGCTACCCTCCTCGCACCGCCCCATCACACTCCTTTGCTCCCCCTCCAAAGTCATGGAACGCCTAGTATTACAACTAATTACACCTGACCAACCCCTAGCTCCAACACAACATGGCTTTAGGCCACTGCACTCCACAAACACTATTCTCACAGACCTTACACAAAGAGCTTTCGACGGCATCAACTCAGCTAGACCACCACACAGATCACTATTAGCCACACTCGACATTAGTAAAGCCTTCGATGCCATCCCCCGCCACAACCTAACAAATAAAATCTACAACACAAACATGCACAACAACACAAAAAGGTGGCTGGCCAACTTCCTAGCAGGCAGATGTGCACACATATCTTTTGCCGGTCAGTCATCTAAAATCAGAAACTTTCCAAACGGAGTCCCACAAGGATCCGTCCTATCGCCCGCACTCTTCAATCTGTACATGCACGATATAACTACACCCAATACGCCCCAACTAAACTTAGCCTCCTATGCAGATGACATAACACTCACATGCACACACCATGACCCAAAAAGAGCAACAGATCTCCTTCAACCCTATCTCAACACACTACATGGCTGGTGCACTACAAACAGACTTAATCTAGCCCCAGCCAAATCCACCGCAACCCTGCTCACAAGTTGGACAGGAGAACACGAATACATCCCTCAACTCACCATAAACAACACACCCCTAACACATACACACACACCCAAAATCCTAGGAGTAACATATGATACTCATATGACATTCAAACAGCACACCACAAACATTAAAAAGAAACTGACACCCAGACTTAACGCCCTCAGGTCACTTGCTCACACAAAATTTGGACACAACAAAGAAACTACCACCACATTATATAAACAATACATAAGATCAGTGATGGAATACGCAAGCCCAGCCTGGGCTTCTAATCTAGCTGAAACACATCATAAGACCTTACAAACTATTCAAAACAAAACCCTGAAGATCAATACAGGCTGCACAGCTACTTCACCCACAGATCACCTACATCAAGAAACCAAAATCCTCAAAGTCAAAGACCATCTGGACATGAGAGGCACTCAATTCCTGGCAGCAGCCTCCACGAACCAAGACCACCCACTAAACTACATGGCAACACACCCACAGACACCAAGAAATATCAAAACAACACCCAGCACACGGTATCACACACAATTATTGTGCTCTGTCCCTCCCTGCCCACCCCGAACCAACTTCCAAAAGCACATCCATACTCATATCTCTCACCAATCCATCCACTCACTCACAGACAACACGCAGCTGCATGCACGACCTTCCGAAATCCATCCTTCCGAATCCTCCCTTCCTCGCGAGGACAGAGTTCACCTGGCCAGGCTGAGATGCGGACACCATCCAGCTCTCCTGAGCTATCAGAAGAGACTGGATGACTCGGTTGTCGACGCCTGCCCGGGATGTAACACAGCACCCCATACCATTAAAACACATCATAGAAGACTGCATTTCACACAACCACCTACGCCAACAACACAATCTACACTCAATGAGAGCTCTGTGGGAAAGCCCGATCGTGGCCATGGCCTTTCTCAGGGACTCGGGGCTGTTCGGCCAGGCAGCTTAGGGAACAACAACAACAACAACTAGCTGTGTTATGTAACATGAAGTACAGATTATAATACCATAGATTTAAAGATATATGGTAACATATATGTTAAAACTGTGAAGCATGAAAACATCTAATTTTAAACGTGTTCACTAGTTTTATGGGTCTTGACATAGCATGACAGCCATCTTGTAGTGTTTGGAGATTATTAAGTTAACTTGAAGTATGACAAATACAATGTTATGTCCTCGTGAATCTTACATAGATCCTATTAAGTATATCTCAAAAATACTCTTGAGCTACTAAATGTATATAATACTCTCAGCCGGGATTGAACCAGCGACAGTCTGGACGAGGGTCGATGCTTTAATCAACTACACTACGGCGTAATAAAGAATAGCTAACCTTTTTCTATAAATATAAAGGGGAAGGAAACATCGTACTTGGAGAAATAATTCATTTACAGGGTGTCCCGAAATAGACGTGCCAAACTTCAGGATGTGATTCTATACATAATTCTTGTCTTATTATTGGTGTGGTGCAGAAGATAACCAGGCTTGAATTTGTATGTTTTTTATAAATAAAACACAGAGATAGGTATTGATTAATGTGGCTGGTAAGGTGGCTGGTCAACTACTGACACGTTTTAGGAAGTATTCTAACTCGTATGAACACTGTCAATTCATGCCAATAGGTGTCAGGGTAGTAGCTCAACAACCACGCATCAACATGCGCAATTAACACACACTATAAATTATGCATTATAGAATACAAAGATACATTTATAGATTAATAATGAACACCACATTCCTCCTTTCCCTTATAAAAGAAGCTCTATCTTGAATATACCAGCTTTTCACACAGATATATAATGACAAACACCAGCATGTATTCAATACATTATATAAATATATAAATCTTACTGAAATTATTGAATTATCAGAAATGGAGAAACACAAATACATACTCAAATATTAGAAATAAAGAAACACAAAGTAGATATATTTACACGATAACCAACAACAAATTAAACTAACACAGAATACATCAAAGTTAACATAATACTAACGAGTTAATAACACACAATGCATAGTCCTTTAGATATTTTAGATTTGCTAGTACATAGAGGCCTGGAATCAGTCTTACATTCAACATCACTAATTTCTAACATGTTGTTATTATATCCTAAGAATTCGTTATTTTCAAAATGTCTAGATATTATTTTCAAATGAAACATATTTCTGGTAAATCTATTGTTGTGATTGTCTTGATGTTCTGCAGAGACCATGCTCTCTTTAACTTTAACTACTTTGTAAGATAAATAATGAACTCCACAATGATATGCATAAAATGTTCTATAACAAACATTCTATATTTCAACCGTTTATGAGGTATTGAAGGTTTTATATAGCGGCATCCCCCGCATCGCATCAGCAGGCCCAAAGTGAGCTAATAAGTCTATAAAAATGTTGTAACCTACAGAATTATATTATCTTGATAGTAACATGGTAATATAATTGCAGTTAGATGGAGGTGTGGTGATCTCTTGGACAGTTAGGCCAGCCTTATGATGATATACTTAAGAAAAGGTAATTTTCAACAGACAATATCTCTGTAATTGAAATTGGAATTTTGCTTATAGATCATTTCATGCTTGGAATAATTTTCCTAAGTTTGGCACGTCTATCTTGGAACATCCTGTATATATATATTTATATTGTGTGACAGATTTTAATAATTAACATATCTAAAAGCTGCATTCTCTCTCTCTCTCTCTCTCTCAATACCACCATGTTTACCATTGGTCGTAATCCCAGAAGCTGGAACAGGGATAACGGATGATTGAATAATATTAATATGAAAGTTCGTGGCCTGGAAAATGCAACTTGTATCCTTCTATAATATTATCTATATTAAAATATATATGTGGAGAGTGAATTCTTTGATCTGAATGTTGGTTTGAAACAGGGGTGTGTGATGTCCCCGTGGTTGTTTACTGTATATATGGATGGAGTCATGAAAGAAATACTATCAAGAGCAGTGGATGTTGGTGTATCACTGAAAAGAGAGGGAATTGAGTGGAAGCTACCTATACTGCTGTTTGCGGATGATACAGTTCTGATGAGTGATAATGAATGGGAGTTGCAGGGTCTGGTAAATGAGTTTGGAACAGTGTGCGAAAAACGGAATTTGAAGGTAAATGCGGGGAAGAGCAAGGTTATGGCCTTCGAAAGGGGTGAAGTCACAGAGTGTGAGGTGAAGCTGAACAGTCAGGCTATGGAGATCGTCAACTCTTTTAAGTATCTGGGCAGTGTGTTGAGTAAAGATGGGACTATAGATGAAGAAGTGCGGGAGAGGGTACAACAGGGGAAGAAGATTGTAGGAACGCTGAAAGCAGTAACAAGAAATAGGGTGGTCAGTATGGAAGTGAAGAAGTCCTTGCATGACAGTGTGGTAATCTCGACACTGACTTACGGAAGCGAAGCATGGACGTTGGTTGAGAGACTCAGACCAAGATTGAGAGCAGTGGAAATGAATTACTTAAGGAGTGCGTGCGGAGTTACATGGAACGATAGACAGACTAATGAGGAAGTAAGAAGGAGGTGTGGTGTGGAGGTAGATGTGCTGGAAAGTGTGAAAAGGAACAACTTGAGATGGTTCGGCCATATGGAACGTATGGAAAGCGAGAGAATGACTAAGGGAGTGTACAAGAGCGAGGTGGAGGGACTGAGATTGTGGGGAGATTGTAGGCACCAATCGATCAGGGCTAGACCCAGGTGAGGTTATAGGCATGTGATAAAGAGTCGCTGGAACTCCTGTTTCATTTGCTTGGCCTCTCTTACTGATTTTCTTTGTGCCTCATTTACACTGAGAGCAATCCAGCTAGCTCTCACAAACACCTCCTCCTCCTATCCACTTCACTACACTAAACATGCACACCACACTTCATTCCTCCACACCAAAATTAAAAAAAAAAAAAAAATATATGAATCCATCCCAGCCTCGGAGTCCCCAGGGGGAGGGACCATAAATGCCCCCTCACCCGACCGACCATCCCCTGACGACCCCACACAATTACCTGGACCTCGGCCTGTTACTCTTTATATTAATTTATGCAACATTCGTGGACTTTCCTCTAACTTTCACTCTGTTGAGCACCATCTCTCCACCTACAAACCTGATCTTCTCTTCCTCACCGAAACTCAGGTGTCTGTAGCAACATCCAGCAGCCCCTTCTCTGTATCCTCCTACTTTCTCTATCCTAGTTTCAAAGCCAAAGGCGGATGTTGTGCATATGTGCACAACAAACTCACTTGCTCTCGTGTTCCCGATTTCGACTCCTCTGAATTCTCAACTTTATGGCTCAAACTTTCCTGTCATTCTCTTACTAAATATTTCTGTGCTGTCTATCTTTCTCCTAACTCTACCAACTTTCCCAAATTCTCTGACTATCTAAACTCTACAGTGGAACACATTCTATCCATTTCACCTTTCTCAGAAATCTCCATCTTAGGAGATTTCAACATTCACCACCGCCAATGGCTCTCCTCTCACACTACTGATCCACCTGGTGAACAAGCCTACGTCTTTTCTATCCTAAATGACCTAGAGCAGTTAGTTCAGCAACCCACCCGTATCCCGGATCGCATCGGAGATCGGCCCAACATTCTTGACGTGTTTCTAACTTCTAACCCTTCTTCTTATACTGTCGATCTTTTCTCTCCTTTGGGCTCATCCGACCATAAACTTATCTCTGTCACCTGTCCTATCTCTCCAGTACGGCCACCCAATCCTCCTAGCCGGCGGCGCTTGTGGCACTTTGGTGCTGCCGACTGGGAGGCTCTTCGGCAGTACTTCTTTGATATCCCATGGAATGATTTCTGCTTCCGTGGCCGAGGACCCTCGGAGAGTGCTGAACGCATTACCGAGGTAATCCTATCGGGCATGGAAGCATACATTCCATTCGCTTTCTCTCAGACTAATGCTAAAAAATCTTGGTTTACTCACACCTGTTCTACTGCTGTCCGCAATAAGGAGGAAACATTCAAACGGTACCGACGCCTTAAAACTCAAGACTCTCATTCTTCATATGTTTCTGCCCGGAATCAAGCCAAATCTGTTCTTGACTTGCCAAACACACTTTCATCAATAATAAATGCACTGAACTATCCAACTCTAGCTCTTCCCAAGCTTTCTGGCATCTAGCCAAAAACCTCTCCAACAATTTCTCTTCCTCGTCTTTCCCTCCCCTTTCCCACTCTGATGGCACAACCATCACTTCTTCCTCTGACAAAGCTAAGCTCTTCGCTCAAACTTTTGCTAGAAACTCCACCTTGGATGATTCCGGTGCTATACCTCCCTCTCCGCCCTCCTCTCTCTTACTTATGCCTAATATCCTAATCTCTTCAAAAGATGTACTTTCTACCCTCTCTGGGCTTAACACTAATAAGGCGCACGGTCCGGATGGTGTTCCTCCTGTTGTTCTCAAAACTGTGCTTCCGTGCTGACTCTCTGCCTAGGCAAACTCTTTCGTCTCTGTCTATCCTCTAACGTCTTCCCTTCATGCTGGAAGTTTGCTCACATTCAACCTGTCCCAAAGAAGGGTGACCGCTCTCAACCCTCCAACTATCGTCCAATTGCTCTCATTTCTTGTCTTTCTAAAGTTTTTGAAACTATTCTTGCTTCCAAATTTCTTAAGCATTTCTCTTCTCATAATCTGTTCTCAGATCACCAGTATGGCTTCCTTAAGGGTCGCTCTACTGTTGATCTTCTTTCATATCTTACTAACTCTTGGTCATCCTCCTTTCGGGACTTCGGTGAGACTTTTTCTATTGCACTAGACATATCGAAAGCCTTCGATGGAGTCTGGCATAAATCTTTAATTTCTAAACTACCCTCCTTCGGTTTCTATCCCTCCATCTGTGACTTTGTCTCTAATTTCCTTTCTGGCCATTCCATAGCCGCGGTTGTGGACGGCCATTGTTCACTAACTCACCCTATAAACTCTGGTGTTCCTCAGAGCTCTGTCCTATCTCCTATTCTCTTTATAATTTGTATAAATGATCTCCTTAACTGTACCTTAATTTCCATCCATTCATAACGCAGACGACTCAACCTTACACTACTCAATTACTTTTTCAGAACGACCCAGCCAGCAATCCCTCAACGACAAACGTAATGAAGCCATACAACTCTTAAATTCTGATCTAAATACTATTTCCAATTGGGGCTCAGAAAACCTTGTTAACTTTAATGCTTCCAAAACCCAATTTCTCCATCTATCTACCCGTCAGGATCTCCCAGCGGACTATCCCTTATTCTTCAACAATACAAAAATCAACCCTTCATCTTCTCTCAATATTCTTGGTGTCTCTTTTTCTTCTGCTCTCATTTGGAAGGACCATATTACCAGTCTTGCTAAGGCAGCCTCCCAGAAGCTGGGTGTGCTCAACCGCCTTAGGGGGTTCTTTTCCCCTGCACAGCTTCTTGCTCTGTACAGAGGCATAGTGCGCCCTTGTATTGAGTATTGTTCACATGTGTGGGAGGTTCCTCTCACACCGCTCTCCTAGACAAGGTTGAAAGGAAGGCCTTTCGTATCATTAACTCCCGTCCACTCACCAACTCTCTGGAATCTCTCTCTCTCCGCCGCAATGTTGCATCTCTCTCGCTATTCTATCGCTACTATAATAATCAGTGTTCCTCAGAGCTATCCCAGTGCATACCACCTCCTTTACGTAGGGCACGTGGTACCCGTCTTGCAACTCAATCCCACCCCTACTCTGTGCAACTCTCCAACCCAAGAGTGAAACGTTACTCTCAAACTTTCTTCTACTCAACAGCTGAGCTCTGGAACTCTCTCCCAGCATAAGTTTTTCCCGCTTCCTATGACTTAAATTGCTTCAAACTCCGTGTGTCTAGGCATTTTGGCTCGAACGTCCCTTGATTTTGGCACTGTCACTCTTTCAACTATGGGGGAGGCACTCGCTATAGGCAGTTCTGCCGTTTGCCTCCCTCAATCACATAGAAAAATAAAATAAAAAAATAAAATAAAAAAAAGAGGGAGGTAGGCTAGACCGAATGAGAGGTGGAAGGATGGAGTGAGGAAGTACATGAACGAAGGCGGTGCTGGTTGGGGGGAGGGGCGTCGACTGACTGGGGACAGAGGTGCATGGGGGCGGTTCGTTCGTGGCCACACCTTCGGGGATCACGGCGTCAGGCAATAGATAGATAGATAGATCTTTCCATATTACTATTTCAGAAACACAAATTTATATCTCTTAGTGTTGTTTTGCTTATCGCATGTGGCATAATTAGTGTTGCTCCAATATTTTATCTTGAACGTTGAATTGGAAATGGGGCAGTATATTACGAACGAATGTTATTGAATTGGAAAAGGGACAGTAAAATACGAACGAATGTTATATGGTGTCTGACTGATCTACCCCTTTGAGGATTATGACACGTTTGGACAGTTTATTATGCCTATTATTAGACTAATTAATTTAAATTAAGAACGGTATATGGAAGTCAAAAGGTTAATTGAGATAGTATTTATGCTTTTGATGCCCACATATCCTTCTTAAATTGTATAAAATTGTCTAATGATAGCCAGACATAATTTTCAAAGGGCGTCATAATCCTCAAGGGGGTATTTGTTACTTTTTGATATCTACTTAAAATATTACAATAATATTGACCCTACCAAAAAGTCTTGGAGTTGTCGCCTGAGACACGTTGTTTTGTACTGTAAGCGACCTGGGCCCCTTAAATGTCGGTATCCCGCAGTTCCCTACCCTCCCTCTCCATCCATAATTCTTAATTATAAGCTACATGTCGTACTTTCTATAGCTGACACATATTACAGTCATTGCATAATGATGCTAATTATATTTTAAAGTCACCTATAATAATAGATAACGTATATTTATATCTATATGGAAGTAGGTATTTTCGCGCTTTTTTGTTATGCTAGTTAATCATCCTTTAATTAATTTAATTTAGCTTTAAGAAATATTTTGATACATATGGACATTCCCACGACTCCCATACTATATAAGCACTTAGTATAGTCATCTAGTATATAGTAAAAACACGCAGAAATGTAAGAAATCGTGATAAACTGTGTATAGCCTAGGTGTTGAGTCTTGTTGGTGTCGACAGTCGTAGCTCTGGGACTACTTTGGAAGTGTCCACCAGAGGTCTCAAGTGAATTCTTGGTAGGGTCAATTACCTACTGGTTCATTTGTTCGGGAACCATTATAACTAAACCTTTGACTACCAAACCTTCTTCCTACAATTATTCACCCCTTGATAATTATGACACGTTCTGGCAGTTTATTATTCACCCCTTGATAATTATGACACGTTCTGGCAGTTTATTATTCACCCCTTGATAATTATGACACGTTCTGGCAGTTTATTATTCACCCCTTGATAATTATGACACGTTCTGGCAGTTTATTATTCACCCCTTGATAATTATGACACGTTCTGGCAGTTTATTCGGGCTTTCATTAAGCAAATTTAATTGAGTTTTGGAAGGCACTCTATCAGTCAAAGAGGCAAAAACTATCTCAATCATCCCTGACTCCCACAATTCCTTCCTTTTAAGTCTAGAATTCATGCTTTTTTGCAGCTTTAGTTCTATTTTTTAAACTTATTTTATTATATTGTATTCTATTATATTTATACTTGATATCCTCTATTACTTAATATTTTATTAGTAATGTTATTTGTGTTCAATATTTGTTTTGTTTTCCCTCTTCTTAGTTGCCGTAGTCTCTCTCCAGTGCCTCCGGGTGTTTTTATTGAATTCATCATACTGGTGTTTCTGCACCCTGGTTGGAGGCTTTGGTATCTTATATGATGATAATAATAAGCTGCATATAATCTAATGATTTCCTACCCAGGAGTCTTGAGTTCAAGCCCCGTTTAGGCGTGCATTTTTATTCTCACTAGCTCATGTTGGTGCTGTCTCCCTTGATCAAGGAGATGAGTAATATTCTTCCAGTAATATGGTATGTCACTATCAAGCGCACCTGTTCCCAGTGAGGACAACCCATACCAATTTAATCAAGGCTTTCTAGGATTGACCATTCAACTTAGATCCGTCAGACTCTGAGGCCTTCTACAGTATGTATTTTTAAACACTATTTTTTGTTTTACAATAGTGGTTGGCTAGTCTATCCATCAACCTGCTTCATCCTTAGGTGAGCAGTAAGGATTTGCTTAAGGCTTGCTCCCTTAGACTGGTTGCCGACCAAGGCTGACGAGTCCCATCCACCTGTGTATATATATATACACACGGGTGGATAGAAAAGTTAACTGTTGGTCCAAAGAGGCTTACCCTCTGAATATTTAATATCAGAGGAGCGGTAACTCTTACTGCTTATTTTCTGCACATACGTATTTTTAATGTAAACTTAAGGGGGGGGGGGGGGGGGTAAGAGAAGAAGAGTGAGTGTTATGGTGAACGTAAATGATGGGAGAAGTAAGCTGCTCAAGAGACACCATAAAGAATAGATGATAACAGATGATGTTTTAGCGTGGATATTTTCGAATTTTGAAGGATATGAAAGTAATAAAGCAAATACGATAGATGGAGAGGTAATATTAAAGTAATATGGCAAAATTATCAAGAGCTAAATACGGTACTAATTACGTGAACATAGACGGCAAGCAAGATGTGTTGATTTAAACATTTGAGAAGGTAAACGTAAACTGCAATGTTTATGTGGGAAGGAAATTATTCAGCATGACATGATTACTGGGAGAACTATTTGAGAAATATATTGCAATGTGATTAATGTTTATGCTACCACTGCATAATATCCATGCTCAATACTAAGCTGCTCTTATTATTAAAACAATTATACTAATGTGATGTTAAAACAAGGCAAATTCTCCAAAGGTAAGTACTATTTGGATATCATCCTACGTAAAACTATTTGTAAGCTCATGAATAGATCCAAATGAGATGGAATGATTTTGAATGTCAACCAGGACATGTTCAAGAATCAATCTCACTCAGCTCAGCAAAATTGCTGTGGTAATTATATGAGACACTGTTTTTTTCTTCTACATACAGTATAACATGTTCTGTTTTAGAACCATCCATTGATTTGCGTGGTTCTGTAAAGCTCTGTAACCTTTGTAACTCAAAATGGACAATAGTAATCGATGTAATTTGTCTGCCAAGTGGGAAGAGTCAGCCAGGATTAAGACATTTATATCACATTTGCTCTAGCCATTTGTGAGTTACACAGGATAGAGATAACATTTAGCCTACCTATAATGATATATCCAGCTAAATTTTTGTTTTCCAAAGTCATTTTCTGGGGATTTGCGGGCGACCGATTCTCGATTTCGCCATACAGTTTAATATGTAGGAAAACAATGATGTTGGCTTTCATTCATAATGTTATCATTACATGTGAAATATATCATGATTTTACAAATACTTTTCTCTTGGATGAACTCCAAAACAAACTTTGAATTATATGTATTCACTTATTTTCAAAGTAATTTTATCCTTGCACTCCTTCGCCTGTATTTTATCCTTGCACTCCTTCGTCTGTATTTTATCCTTGCACTCCTTCGTCTGTATTTCATCCTTGCACTCCTTCGTCTGTATTTTATCCTTGCACTCCTTCGTCTCTATACCTAGATATTTGTCTGCAGATGCAGAAGAGGTAATACACGAATAACGGTTTTCCTTTCCAAATTGGTGAATATGCTGTTGACCTTATACTGGTGTAATGTAGCCAATTAGACTTTGCAGAAATCATATAAGGTAGTTTCCCCACAATTAATATTTGTAATAGTTAACATCTACAGTATATCTGACACACCCAGTATCGTATTCCCAAAATGTGTATACTCTCCTTTAACCCCTTCAAGATTATACCACGTTTTGATAGTTTATTCTGGCTATCATTTGATACTTGTATACAGCTTAGGAAGGATCTGTGGGAATTACAATGGTAAAGACCATCTCATTTAAACCTTTGACTTCCACATATCCTTTCTAATATTTATAACATCGTCTAATATTAGCAGCAATATACTGTCAAAACCCATCATAATCCTCAAGAGGTTGAGCCGTAGATTTATTCAGTTACATTACCCATAACACCATAACCGTTTAACAAGTGTTTTGTTACCTGGTATCTGACCTATAACATTAAACCTGAATATTCAATATTCAAATCCATCAGTCGTTCTTATGAAAAGTGGTATCACACGAGCGCATTTTTCGTAAATTTTCGATGAACAAGTTTAATCTCTTACTATTTTGAGGATCTTTCGCATTTATATCGGAAACTAGATCAAAGGTAGCATATTAAGGTAGATAAATGTGTATGGACCTTAAATGTTGAAGCTGCCAGACTATAATTGCCCGTAACAATTGACGAACAAATTGTTTGTGTGACACAGCAGTCATTCCAACATTTTTTGCGGACCTCAGAGTCCTCAGTAGCATCTTGTTTTTCATCGACATATATACTTATACTTACTTATATACTTTTGATGTGTTCGCCACTCTTCTAGCGGCACCGAGAAGCGCGACGCCCCTCGTTATGGGTGGTGATTTGGTGCAGCAGACTGTTTTAAGTGACAACTCGCTCCCTTGCGAAGATGGGCTCGTCTGGCACTTTGACATTGAGGGCTCTCTTGAAGTTGTCTAACGAGACGTCCCTCATGTCTCTTACTAGCCATGGGAATTTGTTGAAGAGACGTGGGCCTCTGTGTGATAACCAGCCCTCTCGCAGGTAGCCCATAGCACCCCTGTTATTCATCCGGGGGATATCGCATTCCCAGCCTCTCCTATCACTGAATTTCATGACTATCGGAGTATGTAGGTTTGGTACTAAACCCACTGCGATTTTCCATGTGTATATTAATAGGTAACGTTCTCTTCTACGTTCCGGCGAATACAGATTCAGTGCTCTTAAACGCTCCCAATAGTGTAGCTGTTTTACCAAACTTATATGCGAAGTGAAATTTCTTTGTACACTCTCTAAGTAATTTATTTCACATGCTTTGTATGGGGATGTTAATACGCTACAGTATTCAAGCCGCGGTAGCACTAGAGATTTGAAGAGCATTATCATAGGTAATTCACCGTGTGTTTTAAATGTACGCAGAATCCAACCCGTTAGACATTTCGCAGCCGCATCTTTGATCCCCATATTTTCAGACATTATTACCCCAAAGTCTTTCACACTGTCTTTCCGTTCAATTATGTGGTTAGGTTCTGTTAAGTAATTTCTTTAACGCCATTATTATCTCTGTACCGTAATAATTGGAATTTTTCTTCATTGAATTGCATGTTGTTTTCCCATGTCCACTGGAACACTACATTCATGTCTTCCTGCAGTCAGCCCATGTCCTCTTGTCTGTTTACTATCTTGCTTAATTTTGTGTCGTCAGCAAAAGACTACACCGTACTGTGTCTAATGTTGGTATCTATGTCGCTAATTAGTATGAGGAACAGAAGGGGCGCTAGCACTGTTCCTTGGGGCACTGAGCTTTTGACATCCGAAGGCTCAAATGTGACTTGGATTACTGTTACTGATTGTTTGCGGATTACGAGGAAATTGTATATCCACCGTCCGATTTTCCCCGTTATACCTTTTGCTTTTAGTTTGTGGGCTATAATACCATGGTCACATTTATCAAATACCTTAGCAAAATCTGTGTAAATGACATCCACGTTTTTCTTTTCTTCTAGCGCTTTAAGAATTTTGTCATAGTGTTCCAAAAGTTGTGAGAGACATGATCTTCCCGCTCTGAACCCATGTTGACCGGTGTTGTGTAGTTCATTTGCCTCTATGAATGTTAAAATTTTGCTTCGCAGTACTCGCTCGAAAACTTTGATGATGTGGAAGGTTAGAGCTACCGGGCGGTAGTTTTTTGGTAGTGCTTTACTCCCTCCTTCATGCAGTGGGGCAATTATTGCGTTTTTCAAGCTATCTGGTATTTCACCAGTGTCTAGACTCCTTCTCCACATTATATGAATGATAAAGTTTAACCTCGGGGCTGCACAACCCCTGTAGTATACACCATGCCCCTGTGCATAGGTATTATGACTCTTTCCTCACTAAAATAGTTTATTTACCATAAATATAATTAATACTTATCCATATGCGACTATTTTATGTTTAATATGAAGATAGTAACATGTGACAACAATAAAACAAGTGGGAATAGTGTTTATATGGTCAAAATCGCGAATAAACATGAAGCGGCCCATTCATGAAATGTGGAGCACAGTGAGGCAACACCTCCTCTCGCGAGCTCTGGAGCATGACTGACAGTCTCACCCCATCATCTACCTCTGCCAACACACACGCTAGGCACATAACCACATCCTGCAATCGGCTTGCTAATGTTAGTACGAAAATATACCAAAGAATAAGGGAATAACAGGGAAAATAGGTGATAATTGAAGGGGGGGGGGGGACTTACACAGATGTGGAGAAGTGATATGAGGTATGGAAGGGGAGAAAAAAATATAGTTTTAAGTGCTACTGGGGCCTTTTAAAAGTTTTTTTTAGGCCTAGGATCTTAAGAGCCTTCCTGCAGTCGCCCAGTAAAACCTCTTAAGAGTCTCCCCGCAGCTGCCAGGTTAAATATCTTAAGCTTTAATAGTTGTTCTTAATATCTGTCCGTTTCTTACAAATCATGGAATCTTATTATCAGGTGTATGGCAATTACTAGGAATCCACTTAATTGGCAGTCGAATATATTCTCATACGCAAGTGACATCATTTGAGTATTCTTTTAACTAATGTGTTGTTATTAACTTTCCTGGTTAGCTATTAGATCAGACATCTAATAACTGGAGCTCCTTCGGAATCATCGTAATCAGTTCCCGCAAACTAGTCTACCCACAATGAGACCTTTGCCATTTCTCAACGAACTTAGCAGAACCAGACAGTATTGTGGCAAAATTCCATTCTGTAATGGCTTCCTCTGCCAATATGCCCCCATAAACTCATATATCCGACAATAACAATTTAGCAGGTCATGAACAATCCCACAGAGCTCTTTGATGTGGGTACAGGGGGGCTGGAGGCTTGGAATGTGTATGTGTGTTTGGGCGCGCGTGTGTGTGTGTGTGTGTGTGTGTGTGTGTGTGTGTGTGTGTGTGTGTGTGTGTGTGTGTGCCTAGGTATGAGAGAGAGAGAGAGAATGATCCCAATCTACAATTTGACTCCCATTGTTCCTTCCAAAAATATGTTTTCCTAAAGATTGGAGGCTCTTTCACATTGAAATTGGAAACAAGAATGAAGCTAAATTAGCGAGGTAGCTGATTTTCAAAACAATAACATTCTCAGGATGCTAGACTACAATTGCCAGTAAATATTAACGGAAAAGAGCTCATGTGGAATTGCCTTAAATATTATCAGGTAAAGTAGGAAAGTTTTTTTTTAAGAGTGGTTGGGATTCGGGACTTCAAGGCCTTCATAGTATTAAGTGTGCACTTGCATATATTTACCCATCCAGTAACATGGTGTATAATTATGTTTTTGTTAACACTAGAGGATTTCACTCACACGTCATAATAGGCCATGATAAGTATATACTCCTCTATCTGACTCCTTGAACCGCTAAAGCCAAACTTGATGAATATGGGATATTACTCTATATAGTATTGTTATCCCGATTCAAACGGGTGTACATTTATTATAGCTTGTGACTGTACTGCTGGCAATCAAGGAGGAAGAATCTTCCTCAAGTCTACCTTTAATGTTACCTTCAACTCCCACAGACCATTTCTAAGCTTACACGCCTGGCTAACAATAACCAGAATAGTAAGCATGAATTACGTCAGGAAACATTACAAATTAATCGTATTTGGTTTCCAATTAACTACAATGTTGAACCCTCTGCCCTATATATGACTATATAAAAGAGGTGGATTGATTGATGATTGGATCAATATACGGTACATTTATTCCCACCAGTTTATTTGAAAGAAGGAAGTATGATGTGCTTGCACTGAATGAAACAAAGATGAAAGGAGAGGGAGAAGTGGATTTTGGAAACGTGATAGGTAGAACGTCTGGAGTAGATGAAGGAGTCTGGGGAAAGAGGGACTAGGGGGCAGGCACGTGCAGAGGGGGGGGGGGGGGGGGGGGGGGTGCTGGGGGTGGCCGAGCACCTGCCCCTGTTGCCCCTTGTGTTGAAAGTGCCCTTTTTATCTGTGCCTGGACTCTAGCATGATCTCAACTTTATCAACGATTTTCCTAAGGCCCACACAAATGAGCCAATTGCCATTTATAAAATGCTGCCCTCACACAGTAAACTAAATGCACAGTAGCAACATTTACTATCCTTAATCAACAATTTAAGGTAAATGCCATTACTGAAACAAATAGTTACGGTAGCGTAGTTACCCTTACAATTATTTTCAGAACGGTTTTCTTTCATGCGATTGCGTTTTTATATTAATCATATCAATCTGGCTAGTTTCTCACTTTCAACTGACCGATAAGGTTAAGAATATAATATTTTAATACTTATTATAATTATACAGATATCTGCAAGATACCCAGATAATATTTGACATTAATAACATTCTCGAATGCTAGCGCTACGAACGTTCAAATAGTTGTTTACAAACATCACTCGGGGTGAAGGGGCAAGGAGGAGGTATAGTCTGGTATATCCGTGGTTTATAATTTATCTCTCCATACATATATATATATATATATTATATATATATATATATATATATATATATATATATATATATATATACATATATATATACATATATATATACATATATATATACAGGGTGTTTTAAAACAACACTGCCAGAGTATGACGACTAAATTGATAAAAATATATAATACACATTTCTATTCTATTTTTACCCAAAATATATTGTAACGGAGATAAATGGTTATTTAGAAATGTAGCAAAACAGGGTTCTGAGTTCAGCACAAAACATATGATACATAATATGAATGATTACCAAGTAAAAAAGGTAAAGAGGAGATATCTAATGACCTAATCACATATGAATGATTACAAAATCAAAGTAACATAAAATTGGTAATGATATATTGCAATTAGAAGAAAACTGCTAAGTATTATAATCCAAGTAGCGTAAAAAGATATGCACCATTTGTAACGATAACCAAGAGGTAAAATAATGTATCTCAAGTCTGGGTCAGGTATCCGAACACTTCTATAGGTAATTTAATCGTTCGTGAAACTGTTTGAATGGGAAAAAATTGTTCCTGCGCAATTTACTGTTTCAATACAAATACCTCATTACGTTACTATTATCACAGAGTACTAACGAAATATGTCTATCAGTTTTATGGTTGAAGTTTGACGATTTTACGTAGCTGTAGACATACAAGTATACGGTGTTCACTAATGAATATTTAAAATCATCTAATGGTACCCAAAACAAAACAATTTACGTCACTTGGACTTAACGAGTATAAAATAGCAAAGGCAGAGACACACCTAAATAACGACAATCCATATTTATGTGATATTATAAGGTAAATAAAATCACTATGACAGAAGAAGATAGCACCATGGCCGAGCAGATGATTAAACACATGAGAAGATTCGTTATGACTCCAAAGCTTCGAAGAAAAACTCGAACTGGAATGGGAGGCAAGAGGTAGGCTATTTGGGGGGGGAGGGGGGACACTAGCCCGTGTTCGGATTATAGCTCATACCTGGGTGTCACTAATTATTTTACTCTATGCGGTTTAAATCATTAATGGTATATTATTTTGCATTTTGTCCTTAGATAATCTTCTTCGTTATTGTATTTACTAATTAGCAGATGAGGTCTGGCAGTGTTGTTTTAAAACACCTGTATATATTGCATTTGTCGATGGTGTTGATAAACTGCAATCTCCGCTCCACAAATGGATAGGCAGCAAGGCTAAGGCATACAGTACCCTATCCTATAGCCTAGGTCTGCCAGTGTATTTTTGACAAGGGACTGGAGTTTTCGCAGAGAGGCTCCAGTCCTGACGTTATTCTTGACTTACAGTGTGCTGGCTTAATAATCCAGTAGGGTTGATAGCCTCCTAGGCTAAGTCCTATTTTAACTAAAATTTTAACTAAGTATTTTTGAAGGGTAGGGAAGCAAAACTGGTTGAAGTATTTACAGATTTTTTGTTTTAAAGTGATGCAAGCTATTAGTTTAATAATGCAATAATGATTGAATAATCATTAAATACTATGGAGAACATATGAAGTTGAAACCGTGGGCTAGTGTTACAAGAACAAAAGCACTGGAACAGCGCGTAGCCGCAGTGCTCATCTCCGTTCCTGGTTCCATTGCCCTTTGGAGCCTGCTGTTATCAACCCAATACAGGGGGCCAGGTGCTACTTCATTTGTGTGGGTTACCACACTTTGCTTCCCTAGAGGCCGAGGGGATGTCACAACTGTCCATTAACACTAGGTAGCATACCTATTTCGCTGCTTAGGTAAACAGAGGCATTGAGTGTTCATTGTTGTATGTTTGGTGTCAGTAATGCAGAAAGATTTCTTGATTATAGTATTGTTGTAAATTACATGGAATTAATTTGAAAGAATTTCAGTTGCGTGTATATTTAATTAATTCACTACTAGCTTGGTGCCCTTTTTTCAGTTCGAGCACCTGCCCTTAACTAAGTCTCTGCACGGGCCTGAGAGGGAGTGGCTATTATTGTGAAGGAGGAGTTGAGAGTTATAAAAGAGTGGAAAGCGGTGTCATCAAGGCTAATGCGGGTGCGAATGCGGTTTAAGGGTGAAAGGTGGGTTTTTGTAAGTGCTTATGGACCAGGAAATTAAAGGAAGTTAGACGAGGAGGAGGGTTTTGGGGAGGATTTGAGAGATTGTTAACAAGGGTTTGATGAAAATAAAATTGTTATAGTTTTAGGGGACTTAAATGATAAGGTAGGAAATGAGCCTGTTGAGGGAGTCTTCGGTAGTTTTGGTGTGGTTGGTGTAAACGAAAGTGGAGAAAGACTGAGAAATGTATGTGGAGAGTGCAGATTGAGTGTAGGTAATACGTTCTTGATGGATTGATGGATTATGTGCTGGTGACAAGGGAAATATTGTGTAGACTGCTGGATGTGAATGTGCTGAGAGGTGAGGTGGAGGGTTTGTGAGATCATTACCTTGTGGAGGGAAAGCTAAGAGTTAGGAGTTACAGGAGAATGAGAGACAAGCGTGAAGTAAGAGAGGTAATACAAGTTAGTGAGTTAGAGAAGAGTACAAAAGAGAGGGAGTACAAGGAAAGATTAAATTTAAAGAGGATGGAAGAGAGAGAAGTAGAAGTTGAATGGCAACAGTTTAAGGAAGGAGTGAAAGCAAGTGCAGAGGTAGTATGCAGTAAAAGGAAAGTAGGAGGGAAGCGAGTGGGAGTGACAGCAAGTGCAGAGGTAGTATGCAGTAAAAGGAAAGTAGGAGGGAAGCGAGTGGGAGTGACAGCAAGTGCAGAGGTAGTATGCAGTAAAAGGAAAGTAGGAGGGAAGCGAGTGGGAGTGACAGCAAGTGCAGAGGTAGTATGCAGTAAAAGGAAAGTAGGAGGGAAGCGAGTGGGAGTGACAGCAAGTGCAGAGGTAGCATGCAGTAAAAGGAAAGTAGGAGGGAAGCGAGTGGGAGTGAAAGCAAGCGCAGAGGTAGTATGCAGTAAAAGGAAAGTAGGAGGGAAGCGAGTGGTGGAATGATACGGTGAGAAAGGCTGTTGAGGAGAAAAGACAGTGTTTTGAGAGGGTTTTACAGGATGGTAGTGTTGAGATATGGGAGAGGTACAAGGAGAAAAGGAAAGATTCAAAACGGAAAATTAGAGAAGCGAAAAAAAAATGGTTGGTGAGACTTTTCAATGTGTGGTTTGTTGTGTCAATGGCACCAATAGACTGGAAGAGTGCACGTATTGTGCTGTTGTAGAAGGGGAAGGGAGATCGGCAGGAGTGTTCAAGTTATAGAGGTATTAGTTTATTATCAGTGGTTGGAAAGCTGTATGGCAGTACGTTGATAGAGAGGATAATAAAGTGTATGGAAGTTGCAATAGGAGAAGAACAGTGCGGTTTTAGGAGGGGAAGAGGGTGCATGGATCAGATGTTTGCAGTAAGACAGTTATGTGAGAAGTATTTAGAGAAGCATAAGTAGATGTTTTGGGCTTTTATGGATTTGGAAAAAGCGTATGATCGTGAAGCAATGTGGAAGGTGCTAAAGATTTATGAAATTTTAGGAAATTTATTAGAAGCAGTTAAGAGTTTTTTATGAAGGGAGCAGAGCATGTGTTAGAGTAGGAAATGGTGAGTTGAGTGAATGGTTTGAGGTAAAGGTAGGTTTGCGACAGGGTTGTGTAATGTAACCATGGCTGTTTAATATGTTTATGGTTGGTGTGGTGAGGGAGGTGAAAATGAAAACTATGGGCAGAGGATTGGGTTTAGTAGGAAAGAATGGTAGAGATTGGGAGTTGAATCAGTTGCTGTTCGCATATGACGCAGCGTTGGTGGCAGATTCTGAGGAAAAACTGCAGCGGGTTGTCAAAGAGTTTTGTGTGGTTTGTGGGAGGAGGAAACTGAAGGTGAACATCAATAAAAAAAATAGTAATGGTGTGTAATAGGGGTGATCGTAGGGAAAATCTGGATGGGAGGCTGGATGGGGAAATATTGGAACAAGTGGAGTGTTTTAACCCCTTAAGAGCGGCGCCCGGCTATAGTCGGACAAGAGAACCAAGGATTATGTGGCGGGGCCCGGCTATAGTAGCATGCAATTTTGAGCACATTATCGGCTCTGAGAGAGAGTCCGAGCGGTGGGAGGAGCGTAGGTTGACTCTAACTGTTCGGCACGGGTCCCGCGCGGCAACTGCCGTCCCCTCCACACACATCCACACTCTCTACACAGGGAATTATGTAAGGAAATTACCGTATTTTAGCGATTTTGCCATTCGGTTGCACGATCTTTGCAAGACAATCAGTGATCGTAGAAGGATGGTTTAGGTGTCATTGGAAAGCTCAATTAACGCCCTTTCATGGATACATAATTGTATTACGCTCTGGCTCTTGTTTATGCATGAAAAAGAGCACAGAAATAAGCTCGTTTAGGGTAAAACCACCCGCTTGGCAGGTAGTAGAAGTTACCGCCTAGGCCGCTCGTTGAGTGGTAAATATCTAGGAGGAACGATAAGCAGGAGTGAAGGTATGGAAATGGAGGTAAAACAGAGAGAGTGTGAAGGAAGGAAGGTTTTCGGAGCAATGTGAAGTATGTGGAAGACGAGAAATCTCTGAATGAAAGTAAAAAGTGCAATGTATCAAGGAGTTGTTGTGCCAACAGTGATGTATGGGGCTGAGACATGGGCTCTGAAGGAAAAGGAGAGAAAAAAGCTGGATGTGATGGAGATGAGCTGCTTGAGGAGTATGTATGGAGTTACTTGTAGAGACAGATTGAGGAATGAAGAGATACGTAGGAGAGTGGGGCAGCAGGATCATTTGTCAGCCAGAGCGGATAGAAGGGTGCGGAGCTGGTATGGTCATGTTGAACGAATGGAAGATGAAAGGCTTACAAAGAGAATCTGTGAGTCAGATACAAGGGGAGATAGAAGGGCAGGAAGACCCCCATTGAGATGGAGAGACTGTGTAAGACAAGCTTTGGATGATAGAGAAATGACTATAGATCAGGCAAGGGAACTTATTTTATGGAAGTGGTAATAAACAGGAATGAATGGAGAATCCTTGTGAATAGATGAGTGAACACGTGGTTATTTGGGGGAAGGGGTCGGGCGCAAGTTGGAGTAGATAATAGTCCATCAGGCGCCTGGGCCACGGAGACGGTTTATATGAAGGGTGCGCCTGGAAGTGTGGTGGGCGGGCTTGTGGCTTCGGCTCTGCTGCATGTCTGCCTGCCGAGATCGGAACCTCTCCGGGTGGTCGGGGGCCAGGGGGAGTGCTGGAGGGACCTTGGTGACCCTGGTCTCTGGGTCTTCTCCTGGATGACCTAGATGTGTGAACTTGTATTTGTTTTTGTATGTTCCTTGTTTTCTGTTGTCCCTATTCTGGCTCTGTCTTGAGTAGCCCCCCCCCCCCCCCCCCGCCCGAAAAATTGGGATTGGGCCTGAGTAAATATATAGACATATATAGTTTATACCATTATATAAACACAATTAATGAACACGTCAAAATTGATCTTGTTAACTATGAAATATTGTTGTAATATAACCCTCCCAGTTAAACAGTGTGTACTGATAATGGTGCGGCCATTGTTACTGACTAATTATATTTATTTGTGCGTGACGAAGCCTTGAAGATAATTATAATAAATCTGGGTGTGATTGTGTGTGTGAGAGAGAGAGAGAGAGAGAGAGAGAGATATTGTGACCGTAGGTATGTATGTTCGCAATGCTTGTGGATGAAATTTGACGATAATGTATTAATACCTTGTCATTAGCTCGTCCCCATGTACAACTGATTACCGTGTGTATAAGACTGGTTGAAGCTCACTCACCTACGTTCCATACACACACACACGAACGCACACCATAATAACATTTTGAACAAAGTCTTTACAGTGTCCATTGTTGCATTCTTCTTGGCACTAGTCGATCACTATATAAAGGAGAATACATTTATAGCGTCATTAAGGAAGAATGTCTTAGTTTGAGCTGTGCAACATATCCGTTTATTTTTCTCTTTTGGTTAAGGCCCAAGCTTAGCCCTAGTACGATGGCGGCAATATAATTATATTACATTAAACGATTTTGTGAAGCTTTAGAAAGATTGGCTGTGGCCGTAGAGTTAAAACTACCTCCAGTAATTCCTTTGGGGTTGTTGTTGTTGCTGCTGTTCCCCAGGCTGTCTGGCCGAGCAGCCCCAAGGTCTCGAGCAAGACCAAGGCCACAACCGAGCGCCCCCACAGAACCCTCCCTGCTTACCATTAATAAAGCCCAGGTGACCGAAGCCACTCTAAGGTGAGGAGCTGAGGAGGGTGCGGAAACGCCCAGAAAACCCAAGGCCCTTTGCCCTTCAGCAATTATGAAGGGAAAGTTGTCGGGCAAAGAAAAAATTTGACGCTTTGGCTCCCAGTCTGCCAACCTGTAGGTTGGCAGTAGGGAAGTCAATCCACGTAAGAGATGCCGTCACTGGAGATCCAGAAAATATATAAGTACAACAAACAGTCAGAGTAAGCTATGGGTTTGGCAGAGAACGCTCAACTCTCACTCTGTTAGACCAGCCCATCACCACATGACTAGAACCCAATACTCTTAGCATCAGCTAGGAAAGGCTCTAGAAAGCCACCTTTGGCGGAGGGATATGCTCCCTTATTTCAACTCCTTTCGGGTTTCCCCCCCCCCCCCTTCCTTTAGTGTAATGATAGCTTATGTTCTCATATTGTTTGTTATTGATTTTATTTGTTTGGTATTATTATTTAGTTTGAGACACCTTTATACAGTTTATTCTTAGTAACCGTATACTATTGAACAATAATTAACCCTTTCATAATTATGACGCGTTCTAGCACTTCATTATGGCTATCATTAGTCTATTTTATTCAGTGTTTGAGAGAACTTTGGAAGTCACAGCCATAATGTATTCTCATTTATTCCTTGGTAATTCACTTATATATAGCACAGGCTCATTCTGAAAGTGAGGGTCCGAGTGTGGGGGGTGAGACTGTGAGAGTAGAGGCGAGGCGGCTTCAGAGATGGGATTGCTTCGAGCCGAGGTGCTTCGCATGTCTCACTCCCTAGACTGGAACAAGACCTCACGGGCCTCACCGTGTTCAGCGGTAGAGTGTAAAGGCTATCAGCCTATGCTCGAGAGGGAGTAGCCTAGTTGGAATATGAAACAAATGAATATGAATTTTGGAAAAAAAAAACCACTAATTTATAATAAGTAGGGAGAGAGACACAATTGTAAACTTTGGAGATAACATACGGCACTTGGATGTGGCTTATTTAGTGTTTGATCTATAAGTAATTATCAAAAAATGTCAATCATTAGTGTCTGATAGATGACCCAAGATCACTACACACACACACACACATACACCTACACACACGCAGACACATACACACACACATGTAACTTTCAATACATGCAAGTGAAATGCCACCAGAAATACGAATGCAAAGCAGGACGAGGCCACTTTGATGGTCCAAGGCAACATGCAATATGGATGAGGATATAATTGGAATAAATAAGTATCTCCATATTGTATTTTCCTTTCTGTAGAAAAGCTGGAGTTGTATGCCTGATGGATGAACATCATAGAGAAAAAACACTTTACCCATCACATACAAAATAGTGTGCATTCTGTAATATGAAATAACTATATCCACAATTAATCGACATTACTAATCCTTGCATAATGAAATAGAGGACTTGGATTAACTTATATGCAGGTTGTGTTAGCTGATCTTCCCAGCAGGAAAATGTACTACAGGGAACCAAGACTTTAAGTTTGGTACACACACAATCACACACACACACACATATATATATATATATATATATATATATATATATATATATATATATATATATTCATACTGTATTGTATACATTGATTGAATGCCATTTTATGGTTTGCTTAGTCGACGGAATGTCTTTAAATATTTGTATAAAGAATGTGGATTGTCCGATACTATTCTGTTGTGTTTTCGGGCATGCTATGGTTGTCGGGGAGGTTGTTACTAATTGACTGTGTTTGAAGTTTGTTTGCATGATTGAGTGTTGTGCTCGACTAATTGCAGGGCTGCATGTGAACGGCCTTCATTATGTTACTGTGATGTTGGATCATGGGTGTTGGTTTTTGCATGGAGTGGATGGTAGCTTTGTGATGTATTGATCTGTTGTGGTTGTTGTTGGGGATATAGTGGCGTGGGTGGCCTTGATATTGATGTTGTAATTGTTGGTGGTGGCAGTTATGATGATGATGTTATTGTTGTTGTCATTGTTAATGATGGCAGATATGATTATGCTTCAGGGATTGTTTTTGGTATTGGTATTTATGTTGATAATGTTCATGTTTATGGTGATGTTCTAAAGAATGTTGTTTGTGTTAATGTCTTTGCTGTTGTCATTCGTGCTGGTGACGATATTGCCCATCAATAATACACTTGCTGTTATTGTTTTTTTTTTTTTTTTTTTTTTTTTTTTTTTTTTTTTTTTTTAATGGGGCTGAGGGGGTACTATTATTGGTGATGCTATATACCTTATGTTTTGGTGTTACACATTGGTTATAATCATACAATCAAATAGGACATAGGGCAATATGTGGCCATTCCATTAACATTTCACAGTAAAAAAGTTCATGGATATAAATACAGTAACATTAATTACAACATACAAGTTTGATACTATAATAGTGATAAAGATAATGATTATCGCATACCATCTGGAATGTATATCCTTCTGTTATCTAATATATTTGTAGCATTAACATAATGAATGCAAAACTCCAAAGTGCCGTATCATTGTCTACGATATCCAGCTCTCGCTTTTATTTAACACATTTAGTGCCGGCGACGTCCTTTTCATTATATTTGTCCAACCATTAGACAATTTTATTCAGCTTGAGAAGGGCGTCTACCAACTAATAGGCTACGTAATTTCTTAATTAACCCCTTTAACTACAATATATCCTTCCTAAGCTTTATATACACCACATTGCACACCACATTGGGTATCAGTTCAGAGCCTTCAGCCTGGCACTAAGAAGCCAACTCATCGAAGTTTTAGGACTAGTATATTTGTTATACAATATGTACTATACAAAAAGGTTTAAACTCCATATGAATACAACATGCAACAATCGCTGGAAGTTACAAGTGCAACACTTTTGTTTGAATATATTTGGAATATTTTCACTTACTTCTGCTAGAAGTTGTACCTTATTGCAAAACCTGTACTACACTGTACAATCTCTCGCCAGGAGTATCTTTCTGGAACTGGTCACAAGGTCTTTGAAACTATCCATTGTACCACATTACAAGTGCTTAACCCTTGGAATCATGGAGGCTTCATATGAGGCAAAACATATTTTGGTTAGGAGTCCGGGAGGCTTCAAATGAGGCAAAATCAAAATCAAAGTTTTTAAATTGAGCGGGCGGATTTTTGTTTGTACGTGGGCGACCGCAGCACCCCCACGCACAAACTAACATGCAACATCAGTTGTTATCTCGCATCCAAGATGGCTGGAGCTAATCCGGAAAAATGTGTTGTGTCCGAATCCACGCCCGCCGCCGCATCCCGTACGCCTAACAAAAGATAAAACGACCAAGAAAACAGTGCTTAGTCCCGGTGGTGTTGCACACACTATGGAAGAGCTAAGCAAATATAGTGATCTGAGTGAATATAGTGAACTGAGTGAACTGAGTGAACTTGGGACTGACTTTGACGAAGAACAAGTGGTTAGTGAAGATGAAGGTGAAGTGGCGCATGGATTAAAGTTTCTGGGCTTTATTAGTACCGATGAGGACGATCATGACGAGGATGATGACGATAGTGAATGCGGTGCTCGTGAATATAGTGAACTGAGTGAACTTGGGAGTGACTTTGACGATGAAGAACTGGTTAGTGAAGATGCGAGCGACCCCGGCGTCGGCTGTCGGCACACCTTCTCCTTCCAGTAACAATATAACATTATAACAATATGAGCAAATGAAAGAGACACAAAAATATGTAATAATAACTAACTTTTATTGAAATAATTACAAGTGTAAATTACGCTACCGTACGGTACCGTACACTTGTCTAGCCTAGCCTAGCCTAGCCTAGCCTAGTAAGTGAAAGTAATACACAAATGTATAACAAGTAATAATAACTCAATAATAACAAGTGAGAGTAACAATAATTCATAACAAGAGGAGTAATAAGAGTGAAAGTGACAATAATATCCAATAACAGTGAAAGTGCCGAAAATATGTTATATAAAGGTTCACATAACTCAATAATGGTTGTAAAAGTAATAAATGACACAATAACGATGACATTATCTCCATAGAAACATAATATCGTCTACCGGTACCAAAGCCACCGAAGCGACAAGTGACTTAGTGCGTGTTAGCCAGGGTCGCGGCGAAGCGTTTGGACGCAGGCAATAATATGCGGAAAAACACCTCCTTTCCCATCATCATATATCGGCAACCACATGTACCGATGTCAACTCAACGCCAGTCTACAGACGAAGGTTGGTTCTACACTATGCAATTCAGTTGACTGCTCTAGGTGGTCTCAATCAGTAGATATCGATTTATGAAGATAGACATTTTTCAGAAATACCCCCGGACACAGCGATTGACTTCATATGAGAGCCCCTGTATCCGGAGGGTTAAAGCAATGAGTTGGAGTGGAGTTTCCTTGGGGGCTCTGGTGGGACATCGTCAAGATTGCGGTGGGAGCCCATGGTCCTTGGCATGGTCAGCGAAGATCTTCCTGCAGACCTCCAGCACATACTCCTGCAGGGTCCCGCGTTTCCCAGTAACTTTGGCATGGAGAACATGGACATTGAGGGTGGACAGATCGAGAAGGTGAAAGAAGAGTTTTTTATATTGCTTCATGTCCTTACACAGTCAATGCTTGAGATCATGGCATAAGACTGGTGACAAGCCTAATGTTGAGGTCTCTATTTGATGATGCATGCCTTTTCCTCTGGTCTATCCACTCAGTTGAGTTGGTCAGGAAGATGAGAGGATGGTGGACAGTGAAGATCAAGTTGACTTCTTGCTGTTTGTGTCACATTGTTACCAAGATGTTATTGTCCTTGAAAAAATATAATGCTCGCCTTCTGCTTCCTCTGATCGAGTTTACGCATGTGTTTGCAGGCCCTTTTCACAATCCCACAAATATCATTTTCCTGGGATAAGAGGTATTGAGTGAGGATGGAACTTTTGTACAAGTTGTCCAAGTACAACATATGACCCTGACACATGTATCTCTGCGTCATGGCTTTGACAATGGCCCAAGGCAGTTCAATTCACCTGTCAGGAACAACTTCGGTTTGATTGTTAGTGTACAGAAAGGTTTCCTGGAAATATCCAGATTTGCAGTCACACACAACAAATATCATAAAGTCGCAATGCGATGTCTCTTGCTGGGAACATACTGTCTGATGTTGCCCCTCCACATCGCCAAAGTGTTGTCCATCAGCAGGTTCTGGTAGGGGTTAAACAATGTCATAAACTTCTGCTGGAAATAATTAAAGATGAGCCAAATTCTCCTCATCCTGTTGTTGCTGTCTTGTGTGGCAGGCTTTATCTACTGAGGCACTTGCCACAGGCATTTCTGCCTTTTATCTCCTTCACTCACATAGCACACAAATATTGCTGAGGGAGAGTCCTAGATTCACTTGTGTATGTTGTGTTTCCTCGTGCACGTATATATTACGAAACCTAAAACAAACAAAGCTGTATAAATGTTAACCAGAATTATATAACAATAATACTCTTATGGCATGTTTTATAGAATTAAGAACCGAACTCCAATTATTATTATTCAGTGTTGTAGAAATACTTCAGTCATATGTTAACTAATTTCAAATATATGACAACATTTCAATTTTTTCTTGAAATCACAGCCGTTTTCTCTAAGGAATATATTTCATTATAAAATAAATGAAACAAAATCTGGAAACACGTACCTTACTATTTCGTGTGCTGTGTCTATTACTGTCATAATTTATAATATTGGTATGAGGCTTCGAGGTAATTTGACAATGTTTGATATAAGTCTGACATTTACAAGAATCCCATAATGGCTGATGCTGTATGGCTTATTACATCAGGAATTGTGGTGTGTGATGTTTTATTGTTCATCGTTATGCAATCTTATACACATTTGTGACTATGTTATGTTTTTTGTTTTTTTATGATATAGGATGTTGGTGTTGTTCTAGATATGATGGCTTGAATTAGTTATGGGTTGTAGATTTGTATGAAACAAATATTATTTGGTATTTGCTTAGTTATATGATATATTGTGCATAAATTCGTCTTCGTCTTTCCCTCCTTTTTTCCACTCTGACGGGACTACCGTCACTTCTTCCTCTGAGAAAGCTGAACTCCTCGCTAACACTTTCGCTAAAAACTCCACTTTGGATTATTCCGGTTCTATTGTTCTCTCTCCACCTCTCTCTCTCTCCTACTTATGCTTAACATCATTATCTCCTCCAAGGATGTAATTCCACCCTCTCTGGGATTAATACTAAGGTGTACAAACTGGACGGTATTCCTCCTATTGTACTAAAAAACTGCGCTTCTGTATTGACTCCCTGCCTATGAAAACTCTTCTGTCTCTGTCTCTCCTCTAACGTCTTCCCTTCTTGCTAGAAGTTTACTCTAATTCAACCTGTCCCAAAGATGAGTGACCACAGTCAACTCTCCAACTATCGTTAAATTTCTCTCATTTCTTGCATCTCTAAAGTTTTTGCAACTATTCTTATCTCAAAATTTCTTAATCATTTATCTTCCCATAACCTACTCTCAGACCGCCGCCAGTATGGCTTCCTTAAGGGCCGCTCTACTGGTGATATTCTCTCTTATCTTACTAACTCTTGGTCATCCTCCATCTGGGACTTCGGTGAGACTTTTCTGCTGTGCTAGACATATCGAAGGCCTTCGATAAGAGTCTGGCACGAATTCCTTATTTTCAAACTACCCTCTTACGGTTTCTATCCCTCCATCTCTGCCTTTGTCTCTAATTTCCTTTCTGGGCGTTCCATTGCTGTGGTTGTGGACGCCCGCTGTTCACTTCCTCAACCTATCAACTTCAGTGTTCCTCAGGGATTTGTTCTATCTCCAATTATCTTCTTATTTTCATTAACAACATTCTCAACTACACCTCCAGCCCCATTCACTCATATGCTAACGACTCCATATTACACTATTCAACTAGCCTTCCACAAAATTATTCACAGCAGGAACTCTAAAACTCACGTAAGAAGGCCATAATACACCTATCTTCAAATATCTCTAGTATCTCTAATTGGGGCTAAGAAAACCTTGTTACTTCCAATGCTTCCAAAACTCAATTTCCCCATCTGTCTACTCGTCGCCCCCTTCCAGGAAACTATGACCTACTCTTCAACAACATACAAATGAACCCATCTTCTTCTCTTAATATTTTTGGCGTCTCTTTTTCTTCTGATATCTCTTGGAAAGATCATATTACCACTCTTGCTAAAACTGCTTCCCAGAAGCTGGGTTTGCCCAACCACCTCAATGTGTTCTTAACCCCTGCACAGCATCTTGTATTGAGTATTGTTCACACTTGTGGAGAGGATCCTCTCATACAGCTCTTCTAGACAAAGTAGAAAAGAAAGCCTTCCATCTCATTAATTAACTCACGTCCACTCACCAATTATCTGCAGTCTCTCTCTCTTTGCCGCAATATTGCATCTTTCTCACTATTTTACCGCTATTACAAAAATCAGTGTTAGTGAAACATTATTCTCAATCTTTCTTCTATTCAACAACTGAACTCTGGAACTCTCTCCCAGATTCAGTCTTTCCCTCTTCCTATGACTTAAATTGCTTCAAACTCCATGTGTCCAGGCATTTTGGCTCGAACGTCCCTTGATTTTGGCCCTGTCACTCTTTCAACTCTGGGGGAGGCACTCGCCACAGGCAATTCTGCCTTTTGCCTCCCTCACTCACATAGGTAACAATGACAACAAATTAATATTGTTGTTGTAATGCTTAAATTGTTCTGTTTGATGTTTGTGTGAGGTCTCCCTTCTTCTCTTGATCCTTCATGTGATGGATTGTTAATTATTTTAAGTTATAATCTATGTTTTCTAAGTTTTTCATGTCATACTAGTATATAATGTTTGTACACTACGGTTTCGTCAGAATTCCATGGATATTATATGAAAGAGTAGTCAACGCACATGCACAATATATTACAAAGGAAAGCATGGAACAACAGTCATACTGATTTTGAAAATGCTAGTTTTTCAAAATGACCTAGCATGTAATCGCTCAAAAACTCATGTGATGAGGCCATAGCACACTTATCTTTTGATCTATCCACCATTTCTGGTTGGGGCAGAGAACATCTTGTTACTTTCAATGCTCCCAAAACCCAATTTTTACATTTATCTACCCGTCAATATTTTCAACAATGCACAAGTCAACCTTTTATTTGCACTCAGAATTCTTGGTGTTTCTTTTTCTTCTGGCCTTTCTTGGAAAAATCCCATTACCACTCTTGCTAAAACAGCATCCCAGAAGTTAGGTGATTAATCGTTTCTGTGAGTTTTTTACCCCTGCGCAGCTGCATGCTCTGTATAGGGGCACAGTGCACCCATGTATCGATTACTATTCGCATGAGTGTGGAGGTTCCCCCCATAATGCATTTCTCGAAAGGGTAGTCAAAAGTTTCATCTCATCAACTCACCCCCTGTGACTAATTTCCTACAATATCTCTATATGCTGCAATGTTGCATCTCTCTCGTTCTTTTACCGCTATTACAATAATCAATGTTCTTCAGAACTCTCTCAGAGTATACCCCCTCCCTTATTCTGCCCAACTATCTAACTCAAGACTTAACAAATACGCTTTAGAACTGTCTCTTCATCATCCTATGAATTAAACAGTTTCAAGCTCAGTGTGTCCAGACATTTTGATTATAAGGTACCTTGTATTTGGCTCTTTCACTCTCTCAACTTTGGTGGAGACGTTTGTTACAAACTGCATATATATATATATAATATATATATATATATATATATATATATATATATATATCCGAGAGAGTATGGTGGGAGGGTAGAAGGGGCCGAGCGTAGCTCTCTCCCTATTTATCATCCTTCTCAACATCCAGAGGGGCTGTACTGTTATACAGGTACAGAGGGGACCGGTTGTGTACCGGGTCAACACTAAGCAAGTATTGAGGCACCTCGGCATACAGAAATCACACACAAATTAAATTTCTGTCACCATTCCAGCCTGGTCAATTTCATACATCGGGAAGACGCCGCGTCTTAGCGAGTATTCTGGCACAACCTTGCTACAACACCTGCTGTGCTACACTCTAATTAGCTGCAAAGATGTAGAGATCGACCAACCCAGGCCCTAGTTCAATGTTGAAGAAACCTCACCACGAAACAAGTAAGGCAGACACCGACATTTCAACAGTCCCTAGCATCAAAGTGCAAACAACAAGCTGGCAACACAACCTCCCCTCACCCAAACAACTGGAGCCGCCAGGCACACACTGCGGCCTTATTACCCTCACCCTGCCAACACCACACTGCCATCAACTGTACCATCACTACCACATCATTTTTATATCGGCGACCCAAGTATCTCAACATGCAACCAGAACACCTAAAGAAGCAGGAAGTACTCGCAACAACATCAACAGTGAAGTAACAGCAACTAACAAGAACGACAACAGTAATAAACCACCTCCGAGCCCGCACTTTGGGGAGGTAGAGGGCCAAGGAGTAGGCTTAGCCACTTATGTGCTCCCCGTCCCCCACCTACACCACACCGCCGCTGCCCAGCTGATCAGCTAAACCACAACTCCGGCTCCAGACGTACGATAAATAGTGAGATAAAATGATGTACAGTCTGCACTATTGGATTCAACATAAGGAGTACACTTTCACAATGCAATAGTTGTAATGACATTGTACATCCTTGATGTACTTACGTTACTAGTAGAAACTAAGTGGAATGCGTTAAATGTGGGACATCAGCTGTACAAAATCCGACAATCATGTGTGATATAAGTGAATCACCCATAACACAACGTCAGAGGATCCAAAACTGTGTTAAATGTAAAACTGTAGCTCACAGGAAGTGCATTTCTAAGAAGACCAACAGTAAAGAACATGACACATCAACGCCAGACCAATGTATCATAAACTGTCAGAAATAAACTTGTTAGCAAATAAGACCAATGCTGCAATAACCCCACACACACAATTAGGAACGACCTTCATATAGAAAACCATGAAACTCTTTGGATGACTTACACCTGCCTAGGACAAAACCCATAACAATTGGAGTGGAGGCCACCAGACGACACACAGTTCTTAAACAAATTTGAACGAACTCGGTCATTACTAGAATCCCGGAATGAATCTATTATACTAGGGGATTTTAACTTGTTTTACAAACAACGAACTTATAGGTTTGTACGAGATTATAGGCACATACTGACAATGCACAATCGCAAACAGCTCATCACAACCCCCACACATATCACTGATAACACTGCTACAATATTAGACCATGCAAGTTGTAACAGAGAGGACAAAATATCACAATCAGGGGTTAGACAGACGGGGATAAGTGATCACTTCGTCACGTATTGCACACATAAAACGCCAAAAATTACCCTAGAGAATCACAAGGTCATCAGAACAAGGTCACTCAGAAACTACAGCAAATAAATATGTTTGGACATGTTATGGAATACAGATTGGTCTCCAGTGTTTGGAAGTACAAACGTTAATGACGCATGGGTTGGCTTCAGAACCATCATCACAAACATCCTAGACGAAATTCCTCCTCTGAAACATATACGAATTAAAGCAAAGCCAGGCCCATGGATCAACAATGACATACTACACCTTCTAGAAAACAGATACACACTGTTAAAACGGCTAGTGAAACATAGACAAGATGAAGGTCTGAAAGAGGAGATCAACAGGGTTAGGAATAAACTAAGTAGGGAAATGAAATAAGCGAAATCTAATTATTTCCACAGTAAGGCAGAGGAATATCAGAATAACCCCAAAAAACTCTGGAGGCACTTACAATCAACAGACTACAGTAACAAGGCAAGGGATTCATCTAACACTAATATTGCTCTCAAAATTAATGATCAGGTTTGTCATGATAAACGTCAAATTTCAACCTACTTAAACTCCTTCTTCACCTCATAGCAAACACACTTGCACAGAACCTACCGCAACCACTCAATAAATATACCACAACCACTGCCACCTTTCAAAATCTCTACAGGGATAAAGGCATACACCCGGACACATTTGGATTGCAAAATGTTACACCAAAATACACATTTGAGTACAGGACCAGACAAAAATCCTGACAAATTTCTATGGGATGGAGCTATTGGTATTTCAGGTCCCCTAACCCACATCATCACCCTGTCAATAAACACCAACACTGTACCTGATGAACTTAAGGAAGCTATTGTAACCCCTCTATTCAAGAAGGGAAACAAAATAGATGTTAGCAACTACAGACCAGTTAGTATATTATGTATTGTATCAACAATCCTTGAAAGAGCTGTATACACCCAAATTGAATATTACCTCAAAGACAATGATCTATTCTACAGGTTTCAATCAGGTTTCAGAGGCATGTACTCAACGGACTCGTGTCTCATCCACTTAACAGATCACTTTCGTAAATAAATGTGCAAAGGTAACTACACCGGCATGGTTCTTGATTTACAGAAAGCATTTGATACATTAGACCATGATATCCTCTGTAATAAACTACAAGCAATGGGCATAGGGTCAGTGAACTGGTGTAAATCTTATCTTAGTGGTAGAACACAAAGAGTCAAAATTGATGATAACTTATCAGATCCAATGCCAATTAACTGTGGGGTCCCGCAGGGAAGCATCCTTGGTCCCCTACTCTTTCTGTGTTATGTGAACGACATGGAATTGAGTGTCTCGTGTAGAATATTACTGTATGCTGACGGCAGTGTGCTTCTGGTTTCAGGAAATGACCCAAAATGTAGTGCCGCTTCACTTTCCAAAGAACTAGAATCGTGTTGTGATTGGTTAGTGGACAATAGATATCTCTTCACCTGGGCAAGACCGAAGCCATCTTATGCGGAAGAAAATGCAAATTGAAAGACATTAAGGGCTTCTCGGGTAACTATAATGGTGTTTCCCTAACAACAGTGTCACAAGTTATATATCTCGGACTAAAACTGGACTCGACTCTGTCAGGAGAAGCAATCTTTGCAATCGATCCTGAGTAATTGTAGAGCACTTATGAAATACCTGTATAGACAGGTGGGATGCCTGCCAGCGGCGACCAAAAAGACATTATGCCAAGCGCTTGATCAATGTCATATGGACTGTGTCATCCTGGTACTCTGCATCATTTTAATCAGCAAAGCGCAATCGTCAGGTCACTAAAAATAAAATGGTTAGATTCATGCTAAACCTAGGACCCAGATCACATGTTGGTCAAGAACAACTTCAGTCACTTGGTATGCTCAATGTTTCTGCAGAGCCAAACATATCAGACTCATTAATGCCTTCAAGATATTTTATGATAGGGCTCCTGAGTATTTAAAGATTAATTATGCTAAAGCAAGTGAAAGGAATGGACAAAATACACGGAATAGGATGTATAATTTTACATTTACGAGAATCCAAGGACAGGGTAATCTAACATTCTTCTGCACTGCCATTAAAGACTGGAACAACCTACAAGTAAAGGAACAACCTTAAGGTTCTGGGACACTTTTGCGGGGACAAAGGTGGTTTTAAGTTGCCTGTGGGTTACTAAACAAATCTAGCTTGGGTATCCCTCTTCAAAATGTCAGCAACTTTCTGTAGAGGTCAAAATGGGGTCAAAGTGGTTAAAATTTTAAAAAAATACACCAATCTTAATATTATGCATATCAATTTACTCATCTTGTCATACAGATTACAAAAATATATAGTTTGACACACCTCTAGCCTTTTTTAGGTCACTATGACTGGAAATATGAGGTCAAAATGGGGTCACAGGGGATAAAATTTCAAAAATGGACAAATCCTATTAAAAGGCATATCAAAATACTCTTCTTTCCATGCGGACTCCAAATATATATAGTTTGATCTACCTCTAACCTTTTGTTAGGTCAATATGACTGAAAATATGGAGAGGTCATCACACTTACGGCCACAGGCCAAATTTACTAACACTTTAAATTGTCAGATAAGATTAAATTATATGTGTATTAGTCTAACGTTGCTTGAAGTAATACATTCAATATGAAAACACTTTGAAGATATACCAAACTTTAAAGATATACCATTAACAGTTCATAAACTCTACTCATAGTCAGATACATCAGTGTCAGACTCTTCATCATAGCTACTATCATCGTTGTCAGATTCTTGAGTATCGCCTGCTGCTGTTACAGTAAGGTTGCTGAGACTTACAGGCGGAGCAGGCTGAGTGTAGCGTACTGATACACATTTTCCCTCTCTTATACACCGGCCATGCTGCAGAGGTGAGGGTGGGGCATCTGGGCTCATTAAATTCAAGAGGGTGAATACTTGGTAGTTAGCTCTGGTCACCTTCAAATTGTGTGAGTTGCGATCTGGCGGTATTCTTAGAGTAGATTTGTTCTTCATCCCTTCCCATTTCTTCGCTCGAGCCTCTGATAGTGTCTTGCTAATCTTGTCCTTGTATATGTATCTAATCGTGAACAGTTCCATGTCAGCTTGCGTGTCTGCTGTTACTGGAAGGCTTTTACCTAGTAGATAGAAGATAGACTGCTTCCCATGACCGTAGAAATAAGAGACTGCATCTGCGCCAGTGTGTATATGAAAGGGGACAATACCATCAGCAACACTGGCACTGCATAGTGTCTTGCAATCATATATGGCCCTCTTCCTTTTTATGTACAATGCGCCTTCGATCTTATGGGTTACATAGGCAGCTAAGACCATGACATCAGTGTCTTCTGCATCGATTACAACAGTATCTTCGACTCCATATTTTCTGAGTTGAGAATATAATTATGTACAGAAAAATAGTGTCTGCTTCCATATGTCGACATGTGTATTCTTTATTCGCCACATCATTTTTCAAATCCCAACAGCGATCTTGCACAGAGTATATGAAGCTCTTCTCTGGATGTTGCAATGACAGGGTTTTAAATTCAGTCTTCAGGAATTGTTGTAGCCGAATTTTGTTTCCTGGGTTCTTGAACATGTTGTGGAAGTGCTTAGAAGTTGGCAGCTCATCATCCCTTTTCATAAAGACATTTCTGGTTCCACCAATGAAAGATAATCATGTACGCCATTGATGTTCAGTGTCTTTGATACATATATCCAGGTCATATGGATCATTCACAAAAATGATTTTAGAAACCTTTGAATGACGAGTTAAAGTAAGGTTAAACACTTTATTTGCATAATCCCCCCATGTAAAAGCTCTCCCATCTTGCTTCTCCCTATCTTCACACGATAGAGTGCTGAGCTGTCAAATGAAGCCCATATCAACCAGAGCAATGTAGCTATCAAGCGAGTCTACTTCAACAAGATTGAGTTTGTCAACTACCTTTGATTTCATTCCATTGTTCCATTCACATTGAATATTGGAAAGCATTCATCAGTGACTCGGCATTGCATCATATCACACAGCAAGAATGTATCCTCACATTTTTGAGCCAGAGAGATAGCTTGTGCCATACCTTTGTTTACCATTGTTTCACTCTTTGCTACTTGAGACTGAGATGCAGCGTTGGAAATGGGTGGCTTGCTAAAGCTATGACGTGAATTTCTGTTGACTGTGTCATCAAAATTCTTCATATTAGAAAACATCCTCTCCTTGAAGAATGACTGAACTTGAGATTCACCATCCTTGTGTCCCGTGTCAAATTCATGAAAAAGTTGGTCAGATGCCACCATTCCTTACTGAAGAGATCGTAATGTAGGATTCGTTTCATCAAATGGGTCACATTCAAATTCACTAATGCATTTATCGATATCATGTACCCCTTGTTCGTCATGTAATAGCCTCCTGGTGGAATTTTCTTTGTGACCTTTGGAAGATTCTTTGAGGTTTGCATGTGTATGTAGTTAACTCCTTACTCTGTTCACAGAATCAGCTGTTCTTATGTGGGTAAAGACCATTTTTTCATTATCAAAGATGCTCTTCCACCCGGCTTTCATCTTTGATCCTTTATTCATCGTCATCTCTATCCATAGATCCAAAGACAAACATGAGTAAGGTTTCCTTGTCATCGATTGGGCAAACAACCCTTCTCGCATGTACTTCTCCTTCTCCGCAGGCAGACTGCTGATCTCGAGCCAGAACTCAACAAGCCACTTGCTGTACTTGTCATTATTGTATATCCGCAACCACTCTGAGGGATGCTGTAAATTAATTCCAGTCTTGTGTCCTGAGAGCATGTATGTTCATTATCAGTATTTCAACCATTTCCATGAAACTTAACCAGAACCTTGTCATGGGGCTGTCAGATTTCTCAACAAATTTGAATGCCCTTTTAATAAAGGTAGGGAACCCTGTGTCCTTCTGGAGATCGGTTGAAATGGCTTGCAATTGTTCTTGTGAGCTGGTGGATGGATTTCTCAGTACTTCTATTCTTTTCAGTCTTTCAGTTCTGAAGATAGCTCTAGACCATTGTTAACCCTTATTTAGCGGGTGGTAAGGTATTTTACACTGTGCCGCCCAGCGGGCATAATCCTGAAATATTAGCTCACTTTTGTGACGCCTACCAGCGTTGGCAGAATCGCCTCCCGTTAGCCACTAGCGTTCGCTAGGGCAGTGAAGTGGGCTACAGTTATCAGAGAATGTTGTTCTTTCTTTCATAGTACTTGCATTGTTACTGGCAGTCCAGTGGTGGTCTTTATTTTCGTCTGGGACAACGGGAAATATTTTATATCATGAGTAGAACATAAGATGCATTGTAGTGAAGTTGAGAGAGAGAGAGCGAGCGAGCAGCGTGGGGTAGTGAGTGTTGCTTTCCTCCTCCTTCCTCACTCCCGGAGGAGTTTCTCGCCCACGTGGCCTTTCTCTCGGTTTTGATTGGCTGGTGGTTCCTGGCGCCTTCTGGGGGCCTGCTGTCTTGTGACGTATCGGCCCGTGATTGGCCGAACCACCATGCCTTTGTGGGATCCTGGGGGTCCCGAGGAGCTACCCTCTTTAGAGAAGGCTAGGGACGCACATGACTTACATTCTTTTTACCACTGTCCCCCATATCTCCACCATTCTGATACTGTCTCTCTTCCTCAACTTCTTCTCTTTCATTCCTCTTATCTTTTAACGTCACAACACTCCCTTTGGGTTCTGCACACGATTTCATATCGGCCCATCGTATTATGTGCGTCGCTCTCTGAGATATTTACATGTACTTAGAATAGGTTTGAGAGTTCTTAGTTAGTAGAGGTTAAGAACTCGGTGTGTGTGTCTCCATTATTTATTTAGTGCTCTGCTGGGTTATTTAATGCTAGACTGGGATAAGGCTTCTGTTGTCGTTGTCAGCGATGTGTGTACGGTTCACTTATACCTACATGACTTCGACGGTTTCTGTGGTAGCCTAGGTTGTCTTTTTGGTTGTGCCTTTTGCGAGTGCAGCATCGTGTGGTAAGAGGGCATTAGCCTACTACCTTGTCACAGAGTGCTGCCTCTTTGCTTGACTTTAGAGGGATCGCCAGGGTAGAACTAGATACTTGAGATCTGGATCTACCAAGAGAGCATCCCCGTCATTAACGTAACTTTAATCATACCGCCTTAAGGACAACGCTAGGCTATGAGCCAGTCTTGCTCAGCCACAGTTTACTAACCTTGATATCCCAGCTAGACTTTATTCACCTAGCAGACACTAGTTAGGACATGAGCTCTTTATGATATGTATGCATTATTATTCACGGCATTTATTAGTCTAGGTTGTTGTTGAGTTGCACAACCATAGCAGACTGTTTCGTTGATGAGGAAGTATTTCTTTTAGTGTCGAGCATTACTGCCGTTGCGCATTTATAGTATTCCCGTGTCAGTTAACATTATATGTCCTATCTTTTAGTGTATTCAGTCTACACGTTGTTGTTGTTGTTGTTCCCCAGGCTGCCTGGCCGAACAGCCCCAAGGTCCCGAGCAAGGCCAAGTCCATAGAGCGCCCCCACAAAACCCTCCCTGCTTACCACTAACAAAACCCAGGTGACCGAAGCTACTCTTAGGCAGGGAGCTGAGGAGGGCACGGAAACGCCTGGGAAACCAAAGCCCCACCCAAGGCCCTGTGCCCCTCAGCAATTATGAAAGGAAAGTTGAGGGGCAAGGGAAAAATGTGACGCTTTGGCTCCCAATCTGCCAACTTTTAGGTTGGCAGTAGGGAGGTCGATCCACGGAAAAGACGCCGTCACTTGAGATCTAGAAGATATATAAGAAAAAGGAACAGTCAGAGTAAGCTATGGGTATGGCAGAGATCGCTCAGCTCTCACTCTGATAGGCCAGCCCATCACCACTCAGTCTACACGTATGGTGTCCTGCCTCCTGCCTTTATATAATTTAAGATACGAGCATCTTATGAGCATCAGACTTTCTTCAGAAGTTTCCAGGTCTATGCTGTAGGACTAGACTTCACTTTCTTTCAGATAGGAGTGAAGAGTTTATTGTTGTTTAGAGTAACTGTTTTGAAGCATCTTTTTATTGTATTAAATCTTGCAGTGATTTAATTGATCTTTCCATAGCTTCCCTTTTGTGCATTTTAACGTAACTTGCATCTTGTTTGTTATCAGGCTATACCAGTGTAGGTTAGCCTGATGTAGAGTACATTTATGCCCAGTTAAGGATACCCCGTTATCGCAGATTAACTTTGGAGGGTATAGGTGTTTTTGTTAGCCGGCATATAAGTTCAAGGGTTTTGATCTAGCGTACCGTTGTTGCATAGTGCCCTATTACTAGTCCAATCTTTAAGTGCCCTTGTTTTATTCGTAGCCCCGGTCGTAACACTTTCACTCGCCCTAGCGCCGTTACTATGGCTCCAATGCGAACGAAATGATAATTTTTGGAAAGAGCAACTCTTCGTCTCCCCATATAAGTCTATTATGGATGTTATGAGTGAGTGTGGAGGGTGGGAAGAGGTGAGGAAGAGGAGGTACTTTTTGGTCTATTTCCCGGATGCGTTCGCTTTGCCCTGACTTCGGCCTCCCGCGCGTCTACTATTCCTTCGTTAATCGGTCTTATTTTTCTCTTAGTTCTCCTTATTTCGGTATTCTCTGTATTCGCTCTCTCTCTCGGTCTCTCTCTCTCTCTCTCTCTCTCTTTCTTTCTCTCTCTCACTCCTGTCTGTCGGTCTCTCTCTCTCTCTCTCTGGCTCGCTCGCTTTCCCTCTCTCACGCGCTCTGTCTCTCTCGCTCTCTCTTCCTCATCCGTATATGTAATTCTCATTATTATTTTATCTAACTAAAACCTCTATTTCATTTATTTGCTTGTAATATTTCTGTATTATTATATCTTTCACTCTTTCTTCAGTTCAGTTTCTGTATTCTCTCTCTTTCTGTCTCTCTCTTCCTCATCCGTATATGTAATTCTCATTATTATTTTCTCTAATCCCTCTTTCTTTATTTGCTTGTAATATTTCTGTATTATTATATCTTTTTCACTCTTTCTTCAGTTCAGTTTCTGCATTCTCTCTCTCTCTCTCTGTTTCGCTTGTTTTGCAGGAATTTTAGTTTTGTTTTATAATACGCTATAAAATGCTTGCAATCAAACTCTCAAGCAATTTCAAGGTCACATGCAATTATAAATGTATAGGTAGACCCAGAGAGGAAGAGAGAGAGAGAGAGAGAGTGTCGTGATAATATAACAATTTTACATATGTATCATAAATTATAAATATGATAAAATAATATATACGGTACATATGTTCCCCACAATCATATAATGCCAAGCACAAATATTCACTCTTTCGTTGGTTGTTTGTATTACCGTAAGAAATTTACTGAACGCCTGAAAATAATACGCTAAAAAATGCTTGCAATCAAACTTTCAAGCAATTACAAGGTTACATGCAATTATAAAAAGGTATATTGTAGACCACAATCTTCGCCAAGCTTCGTTGTTGCTTGTATTATCGTGAGAAATGTACCGTACACCCTGGTTATCGTGAAAAATTTACCGAACGCCTACAAATAATACGCTATCAAATGCTTGCAATCAAACTCTCAAGCAATTTCAAGGTCACATGCAATTATAAATGTATAGGTAGACCCAGAGAGGAGGAGGTCAAGAACATCTGCTAGGTGTGATTTCCCCTGGGGGGGAAGATTAGTTAGGGAGTGCGCTGGCCTATATCAGACAAAGAGAGTGAGAGAGACAGAGAGAGAGTGTCGTGATAATATAACAATTTAACATATGTATCATATAATGATAAAATAATATATACGGTAGGCCTACTGTACATATGTTCCCCACAATCATATCATGACCGCTCGCCCCGGCCGCTGTGGACCAACTGAGATGTACTCCACTTACATCCACCCTCACTCCCTCGCTACATACTTAATTATATAAAGAAATTACCGTATTTTAGCGATTTTGCCCTTCGGTTGCACGATCGTTGCAAGACAACCAGTAATCGTAGAAGGATGGTACGGGTGTTATTGGAAAGCTCAATTTACGCCCTTTCAGGAATACATGCTTGTATTATGCTCTGGGTCTTGTTTATGTATGAAAAAGAGCACGGAAACAACCCCATTTATGATAAAAAAAAAAACCCGCTGGGTGGCACAGTGAAATATACTCCACAACCGGCTCGTAAGGTGATAAAATGCTTGCAATCAAAATTTCAAGCAATTATAAAATGTAAATTGTACTTACCAACACCCACACCAGTATGTTCTTCGTCAGGAACGTCTCCATTTTGCTCAACAGTCTGTGCAACATCAACCACAACATTTGCGACACGCAAATTATGCTTGGGGTGAAAGCCTATGATCGGCATATTTTCGTCTTCCGAGTCATCCACACTATCAAAACTCTCACCCAGACCATCCATGGTTTCATTCAAGAGCCTATTAGAAAGTTCTGAAAAGTTCACTATGATATCTAGTTCCTGGGCGGTGAGCCGGGCGTGATGAGTAGGGTGGCGCGATGCACTAGGGGTGGCGGCCACCGAATCGGACACGGGCATATCTTGACCTTCCATTACGGCTGCTTAAGGGTTACTGAGTCATGGTCACGCAGTGGGGATATGTGGGTGAGACCTTGTAGTACACCACCTGACCACCTGGTTTCGCTTTCCACCTAAATTAGGGCGGGAATACGCCCTCGGACTTAAGGCGGGCCCCGCTATTTAGTCCAATTTTCTCGATTCGGACTTAAGTCGGGCCCCGATCTTTAAGGATTAAATCTGTGACGAAAGATCCTGCGCAAAAGTACCTCATACATGAGAGTGAGGCATCTAATGCTCCTGTTGTAGTGTTTGCCACGGAGTGTCTGGTTAACTGAACCTTCTGAAATGATGTTAGCTGCTACAAGGATTTCAGATAAACCTGACCCCTGGAACCGCTTGTTGATTGCTGATATGAAGGATATATGAGTGTGGAATGGCCCTAGGGCTGGAAGGATAAGCTTGAAATTGGCCTGATTCTCATTCTTCAATTGCACCATCAAAGCATAAACAGGTTGATCACTCACGAGTCGAATAAATGGCATTGACTTGGATTCAGCAGCAGCGACCATGCGGCGCATCACTTCATGTACTACTGACTTTTGAGGTGGCGTTGGAAATGTCAAGAAATAGTAAGCTGAATTCTTTGTAGGACTCTTGTGGATATTGGCTTGAAACCCAGCAAAGCTTCCAACCTTTTGCTCATCAGCTGGAGTGTCATGCCCTGCAATGTCAATTAGAGTCAAAGCATGGATTACATCTATCTTTTGTTCGCCACTGGTTTGTAGTGACATATCAACTTCCTTGCGCAATGCAGGCTGACCACGTTTCACTGTTTTGTATGGATGGATGTTGTGTTGCTCGGTGCTCATAATTTTAAAATCATCAGACTTGACCAGCTGAAGCCGAGAATAATCTTCTGAGTCTATGGCTGCAAATTCTTCTGGTTGGACGAACATGACATTAGTTTGATGTGATGTATCAGCTCCTGTCAATGTGTCATCATGGAAATCATCATTGTCTAAGATACCAGTCCCTCGAAATCCATCTGTTAATGTTTCTGGACAAATCATGTTAGTTTTGCTATCATGCATTGCCCATGAATCGTGTCAAGCAGGGGTTCTTAACCTTTTAAGCTCCGTGCCCCCGTTTGGTCAGGACTGTATTCATGATGCCCCCCCACGCCTCAGATGCCTAGAAAACTATTCTTTGTTATCCATTCCATATGGATGCTTAAGATGCAAGATACTGTAAAAAGGTCGAATAAATAACCAATCTGCATGCAAGGATTAACACTGATTAATGGTTTTATGTCAACACTACATATGGTTGCTCGGAATGACAGTTGTGAATTTTTCATATCAAAGTTTCTTATTTATATATATCTTTACGATTACCCTGTATGCAATTGAATGGCCTAGCCCTATTTTGAACTTTGATTACCCCACGCCCCCCCTAGCATTGTCAAACGCCCCCTTAGGGGGGCACGCCCCCCAGGTTAAGAAACGCTGGTGTAAAGCATTAACATCTCTGTAACTGATTCCAAGACCAAATTTCTTCAGGATATCAATGATTTCACAGCTCCGTGATAATCCGTGAAGTGTCACTGATAGTCTTGTTTAAATGAAGTGCGGCTGTCGGTGATGAAGTACAGCAAAAGGGAAGACAGCGCAGCAATTTGCAGATCATTACATTCTTCAGTGAAATCTTGAATAGCAGGATCTTTCAGCCATGTTAGTAGTTTGCGCAGTAGTATATGAGGTTCTTCTATTTCCTCAAGCTCAGCAACATGTGGTGGCCATGACATATCACATGCTCCTGATAACTTCTCCTTAATTAAGATGCCTTGCAACATTGTTTAGTTACTGTTCATCATTTAATCCCCAAGAGTATATTGCTGCTTCAATAAAACTTCCCCCAGCAGATGTATCATAGACGATGTTTGAAGAACATTTGCTGAACTTCAGCAAGTCGCACTTCCTGCAAGTGTATTTGGCTGTCATCAAGTGATAAGCTGTAACAGGGCTTTGTATGCTTCTTTCAACATGATCTATGGTATCGTATTTTAGTTGCAAATGGGTCAGGTGTTGCATCTATAAGTCTTAAAATTCTGTCTCGCATTTGTTCTGTCCTCTGGTCTCATACACCACACACACAAGTTCTTGTCATGGAGAGGACCTTTGCTTCTTGAACATCGAGCTAATGATGGCTCAGATTGTTGAGTGGCTTTCATCTGCATTTCTTGTGACTCATGTTCAGCTTCTTTATGTCGCTTAGCTTGCTGAAGCCTACGCTGGCCAGCCAATGCTGCCCTGCAGCACTTATGAAAAAACACTCCTTTGGGTCCAGCTTCCCAGTCAATTGAATCATATACAGTTCCAAACTTTCGCAATCCTTTCCATTGTTGAGCCTTGACCTTCATGCATCCCCACGCATCAAGAGAAAAGTTACTCTTATCTTCATGGCATTCTTCATTTCATAAGATACATGTTTCAGGTTGTTTCATCTCTCCCTCTTTTTCGGCTTCGATTTAGTTTCAGTACAGCCGATGCTATTTTTCACCAGATGGTCTTGATAGCCAACAGCATAGACCAGAGATGTAACGGTACAAAATCACCAATTACGCTCATAAAATTAATTATATAGTAACTTGGATATCATTAAATACAGCTTACATGTGTCTGAAGTTAATCATCTACTCATTGTTTGTGCACTATGATTGCTATGATCAAGTCCTTACTAACCGGTCCTTATTCTAGTCAAAATATTTAAGTATAATTAATCAAAGGAAGTGTAATATCATGATCAAAAGTGTAGATTTAAATTAAAATCCTCATCTCGTTTTGCCATTGGAAGTAATGTTAATTTATATTGTTTTGAATTGTGCGGCATAGGCTATATCGAACATTTGTGATCGTTTATTTTCATTCATGCATGTTAGTTTGAAAAGTGACCTTACATGTGAAATTTAAAAAGACAAATCTTATATTTCAGATACTGTGCCAACAATCAGAGTTAATATTGCATGTGCTCATTATTTAAATGAAGTTACCTTCAGCTGACTTGCAGTTAGATAGCCAGAATTTTTCACTCCATCTACTTTCATCCACTTAGGCTAATAGAGACATGAAATTTGTCATTGGAGATATTCACTGCCCATCACCTTCAACCTGGCAATAGAAGGCATATGATTAGACAGAAAAGTCGATCAAATCAGACAATTTAAAGAGTTAGTAAATTTGGCCTCTGGCCGTAAGTGTGATGACCTTTCCATATTTTCAGTCATGTTGACCTAACAGAAGGTTAGAGGTAGATCAAACTATATGTATTTGGAATCAGCATGGAAAGACGAATATTTTGATATGTCATTTAATAGGATTTGTCGATTTTTTACATTTTACCCCGTGATCCCATTTTGACCTCATATTTCCAGTCATAGTGACCTAAAAAAGGCTAGAGGTAGGTCGAACTATATATTTTTGGAATCTGTATGACAAGACGAGTAAATTGATATGCATATTGTTAATATTGGTGTATTTTTTTAAATTTTAACTCCTATCGTGACTTACGAGTGTCCACGATAGACCTTTCTATTTCTAGTTGGGATTGGTTAACCCGCAGAGACCCAGCGTCGCACGTGTTGCGTCGGCAGTCTTTGATCACCAACTCCCAGCGACGCATCACGTGCGTCCGACATATAAAAAACACTTACGTGGCTCGTAAGGTAGGAAATGGCGGGAGAATAGGAGGGGGCGGTACCGTAGTGTGTGGGGGAGCCGGGCCAGTAGGTGTGAGCGGGCCGAGACTGCCGCGCGGCTGGTGGTGGTGGGCTTAGTGGGGATAGTTTACACCCCTAGTTTACCGCCACTTTGAACCTTCATTACTCCGGTCGTATGGGAGCTAGAGGCTTGAGATTTATGAGATACTCCTTAGGATGTATGCCGTACAATGCCATACTCAGTTTTAACCCTAGTGCTCCCGGGCGGGTGGTCATGCGGGGGAGACGAACTATTGAAACCCCCCCCCCCCCCCGCCCCCCAAATGACCGAAATGAGTTTTTTTTTATTTGTGTGTTCATTTCTCACCATTCTCTTCCATTTTGGCTCAACAAATTTTTTTGAAGCTCCCCCCCCCCCCCAACCCCCCACCGGCCCCCCCCCCCAAAAAAAAAATGTCAGAGGTGATTTTTTTTTGTTTTTTTTTCATTTCTCATCCTTGTCTTCCATTTTAGCAAACAAAAAAAATAAGTGAAAATGGCTTGGGACTGGGGTGAACAAAATATTATAACTAGCCGGGGCTCAACGGGTTAAAAATGGGATCTATAATTCTGTATATACACAAAGTATCATGTAAAGTTAATTGGGTTTGTATATCAGATGTATAATATATAAGGGTTAATTAAGGTATAGGCTATGGTGTACATTTATTCTATAAAGAGTTTTTCGAGAATATAGTATTCCATAAGTATTAAGTACTATTTAATATAGTAATTAAAGTAATATCAGGAACGTTAGCAGCATCGAGAATGATTGCGCATGTCTAGCTTCACTTGTTACCAAGCTGAACGTTCTAAGATATCTCCCTATAAAGGGTGCCACTCAATAACAAGACGCCTCACCATTGACACCGGCGATCGGCCACATCTATCGTCTCGTATATAAACCATCCCAGCACCTACTATCCATCAACATGCTCCATTAACCAGCTAAGTCTATATATATTCACTGGTGGCCATTATAATATATGTAGACAATATACAGCATGTGAATTAACAACAAAGGTGAGACAATCTAAATGCTTCCCCCTTAGGCAGATAGTCCAACCCTTTACTCGTCTTGTAACTAATTCCTAAATCCACTATACGATCCTAAGTCTTGACAGTAAAGTATGGTGCCGTGACCAGGATTTAAGTATAGCCTATATGCCTTATTGAATATTATACTGTACCCCATTTTTGTGTTTAACCTAGGCCTAATTGTGGCTGGGCATCTTCTTGGGCCTGCTTAAACCATCCCTGCTTTCTAATTTCTAGTGCTATAGTTTACACACTAGCTAATGATTCGAGGGTTCTGGGGAAGCAGCGCGGGGTTGGGGCGGTATTGGCGAGAATTTTGAGCCGTCACCATCGCATAATAAATACCCGTTACCTAAAGTTGCGGTGATTGGACACTCGTATGTCAATAGATTTGAACCGCCACCATCTCCTATACTCCGTGATGGCTTCCAGCTGAAGTTTCTGGCACAAAGTGGGGCCACAGTTGATTCAATCCGTAATTCGCCAGCCTTCGATAATCTTATACTTTTTCGTCCGGATCTCACATTCTTGATAGTCAGAGGTAATGATATTTTTGGTGATACGGTAGTTAATGAGTTAGCCAGTAAAATACATCATTTGGCTAAACATATTGAGGATAGAACAGGGGGGCATTGTAAAATCGTGGGAATAGAGTCTCGTACCTCTCCCAGGGGCCTCAGTGCAGAAAAATATAACAGAATAAAAAATGCCGTCAACAGACATTTACGCCAGAAATTCCCATTCTCCAAGTCAAGTTTCAACCCTATGGAGATGGGTAAGGAGGACTTGGCATATGATGGCGTCCATTTAGGCCCTTGGGGGACGCACAAGCTCTATAACCTAATCGTCAGTAGGGTGGCGAGATATTTTGACGAGGAATAGGCTAGCCTGTATTTAGTACCATTTATTAGGCTAATAGTTTATTTTATCGTCGTTCATCGTCCATCCTGACTCGCCTATCTCCTATAAATTTATGAATTGACTGGTATCAGGTTGGGTTCCCTTTCAACATGGACATCACCAAGCTAAAGAGGTTGAGGGCTGTGGCCAAAGGAGGCATTACAAAATTAACTAAGGATTTCACCACTTTCCTCAACGAAGCCACAAACTATGAAATAGTTGCTAAAAAAGTCAGTATCAACAAGTCTTTACACAACATCAATTCTTTCAATGAAAAAATATATCTATTGTTAGAGTCCGAGGAAGATCTAAATGAAGAAGTGGCTAATGATATGATTTATGAGGAACAGATACAAAACTTATTAGCCCCTTTGGATAGTAGACCGGCACGTACAGAGGTCTCTCGCAGAGAGGCTGTAAAGTCGGTAGTAAAATTGCCAGCCTTAACCCTCCCGAAGTTTGGTGGTGATCCTGCCCGGTGGACCGGATTTTGGGATTTATTCCAATGTTCGGTTCATGGGCGTCAGGACCTAACAGATATTCAGAAATTCACATATTTGAAGGGTCAGCTAGAGGGAGAGGCCTCGCAGCTCATAGCCGGATTTAGCTTAGAGACCACAAGTTATACTCCTGCCGTAACACTTCTCCTCGAGACCTACGGACAGATTGACCGCATCAAGTCTGCCCACGTTACCGCCTTTTGTGAGATTCCTGGTCCTCGATATGATGCGCAGGACCTTAGAAATGTTCATGCGACTGCTGAATGCACACTAAAGTCGCTTAAATCTTGCAAAGTGACGGAGGACTTTTGTGCCGTAATGTTGTATAATAAGATTCCGTCTCCTTTGCGTGAGACTATTCAGTGAGAACTGAAGGATGACTGGTTAAAGGTTGGTGCGTCACTCGGACCCTATACGAGGAGATTTGTAACATGGAGGGGGCTGGCCTGCCTACATAAGAAAAATATAAACCTACTGCTGCTTTTACTATTCAACAAAACAAGGTAGCACATTACAAGGCAGGAAGCAATGGCTCTGATAAGGGCTGTAAGCTGTGTGGCAAGTCAGGGCACTGCTGGTTTAAATGTTTCAAATATCCTAATGCACAAACCAAAATAAAGAGGGCGAAGGTATTAACCCGTTGAGCCCCGGCTAGTTATAATATTTTGTTCACCCCAGTCCCAAGCCATTTTCACTTCTTTTTTTTGTTTGCTAAAATGGAAGACAAGGATGAGAAATGAAAAACAACAAAAATAAATAAATCACCTCGGACATTTTTTTTTTGGGGGGGGGTGGCCGGTGGGGGGTTGGGGGAGGTGGGAGCCTCAAAAAAATGTGTTGAGCCAAAATGGAAGAGAATGGTGAGAAATGAAGACAAAAATTTAAAAAAAATCATTTCGGTCATTTGGGGGGCGGGGGGGTGTGTTCGAAAGTTCGTCTCCCCCGCATGACCACCCGCCCGGGAGTACTAGGGTAAAAACTGAGTATGGCTTTGTACGGCATACATCCTAAGGAGTGTCTCACATAAATCTCAAGCCTCTAGCTCCCATACGACCGGAGTAATGAAGGTTCAAAGTGGCGGTGAACTAAGGGTGTAAAGTATCCCCACTAAGCCCACCACCACCAGCCGCGCGGCTGTCTCGGCCCGCTCACACCTACTGGCCCGGCTCCCACACACACTACGGTACCTCCCCCTCCTATTCTCCCGCCATTTCCTACCTTACGAGCCACGTAAGTGTTTTTTATATGTCGGACGCACGTGATGCGTCGCTGGGAGTTGGTGATCAAACACTGCCGACGCAACACGTGCGACGCTGGGTCTCACCGGGTTAAGGGTACCGACCGGTTAATTTAGTCTTAAAAAACTCGAAATCCTGAAAATACCAATAGGTGTTTACTCAACAAGAGTCAACATCCCTTCATAAGCCAGTGAAATGTTATTAGTGAAAACCCATTGGAATTTTTTTTTTTTTTATGTTTTCCAAACTTTTCCTGTAATTCTAAAAAAGTTATATAGCAAACTTTGAAATTAACATGCTCAGTAACTACTGCTCATATGAGGAGCATACCTATATAAATGGAAAGAGCGTACTCTACAACCTCCCATACGCTTTATCTTCTATTTTGCCGTCTTCCCGCGTAAAATATTGTAAAACTAAAAAAAAAAAAAAAAAAAAAAAATGCTTACCTAATTACCTTAGACTTTCACATGTTTTTCTCAGAACCTATATTGTCGCACTTTCGGATGTTACTCTAAAATGTTTATTGGACCTATAGGAATGGTGTATATACCATTGCAAAGGTAATTAAAAACACTACAAGTCCTATCAAACCAATCTAGTCTAGGCAAATTGGTTTGGTTGTAGTATGTTGTCACAGTCGTAAAATTCTACAAAATAATTTCACCTTAATTCATAATCACCTAAATCCCAAAATACACAAAATATATAAAATTCTTTCTTTTTTTTTTCTTTTTTTTGGTTTAAGAGACAATGAATGGAGGAAGGAAAAACACAGATAAAACAAAAAGGTCCATGTGCCTAAAGGCATCCTCCATTCATAAAATGTTTGTAACAACTGGATTTAAACATTTGTAGATTGTAAGTTTGTGGAAAGCAATTCATGGGGAAGTGAATTCCAAAGAGTAGTAGCTCTGGGGATAAATGAATTCTGATAAGCAGAAGTTCTGCATTGTGGAGGAGAAAGTGTAAATTCATGGGCGCTCTCAGCTGCCCTAGTTCTACGGGGAAAGATGTGGAGGCGGCGGCACAATTGAAGCAAGTTCCTCGGAACAATTGCTGTGAAAATATCTGTAGAATAATGCAAGGGATGCAACGTTTCTTCGTATGGATAATGTAGGAAGGTCCTGTGTGATTGCAGGGTTATTGATTAATCTAATAGCTTTATTTTGAATTTTGTCCAACTGCCTCAATGCAACCACTCCACTTCCACTCCACAGAGGTGAACAGTAATCCATCTGAGAACGCACATGACTTATATATCACGGCCAACTGCTCGTCAGTGAAGAATTCTCGAACTCTGTACAGGAGTTCCAGTTTTTTAGAGGCATTCTTAGCAATGCTTCTAACATAATGTGTCCAGCTCAAGTTAGTAGTTAATGTTACACCGAGAATGTCAATACTAGGGGAAGTGGGAATATTTACATCATTACAAAATATATGGGAGTCAGTGAGATTCTGTCGGTTAGAAAATTGAATGTATTTGGTTTTCTGTGCATTAAAGGAAACTAGATTATTTTGTCCCCATCCATTAATTCTAGAAAGGTCCTGGTTCAGAGAAATTGCAGTGTTTATTTTTGAATTTATAAGATCGGGTTGGGTGAAAGAATTGGTAAATGTGAAGGAACTGTGGAGTGTTGAGTCATCTGCGTAGGAATGTATTGGATTATGAGTGGTAGATATGAGATCATTGATATGAATGAGGAACAGAATTGGGGCCAAAACTGTTCCCTGGGGAACACCAGCATTTATTGAGTGGAATTGAGAATAAAGGCCATCTACCATTACACATATTTTTCTGTTATGAAGATAAGAAGAAATTAGTGGAACTAATGATGCAAGGCCGTAGTGTGACATCTTTGACAATAAGGATTGATGCCAGACTCTATCAAATGTCTTTGATATATCCAGTGCTATTGTATGTGTTTCACCATGTTGGTCTGTAGCTTGGTTGATTTGATGATTAAGAAGGCAAAGCATGTCTGCAGTTGTAGCAACTACAGACACAGCTATTGTGTGTTGTTTGATCACATACAGCACGTTTTATAGGGATTTCTGAATGAGTAGAATGGGTCGTAGTAGTGCTATAGTTTGCAACTTTTTTTTACCTAAATTGTAGGAAAAAAGCAAAAAAATAAAAAAATAAAAATTGTTTGACCTAGTTTTATGGTCACATACACCTATGCCAAATTGCATTTACATTGGAAGTAAGGCCTGGAAGTTAGTAAATAACCGGTCGGTCCCCTTAAAGGTCTGTGTTGGCTGTTTGGATAGAGACCATGGTCGAAATGGTTGCACCAACCCAAAGGTGGAGCCGTGCAAACATTGTCAGGGCAAACATTACCATAGTCTTTGTCCGAATATTGGCCAGGAGTCGCCACAAGCTCATTCGAAACACCCAGTTACTATGTCGGTTACTACTAAAAAAAAAATGGAATTACTCCCCACAATAAAGGTACCATTAAAAGGTAGGGAGACTTATGTTACACAACTTCGTGCTTTACTAGATCAGTGCTCACAAAAGTCCTTTGTATTGAAGTCCTCATTGGAGTTAATACAATATACAGTAGTTGGTAAAGAGACTACAATTAAGGCGGTTCACAGGCTCGCTGGGGGATGCAACTTATGATGTTGTTGCACTAAACTATCGACACAAAGGGCGATGGTGCCAAATGAAAGCCATTGTTGTCGATCAGCTTCCTAGTTACTGTGCTCACAAGGGACTTACTTGTATCACTGACAAACTCACTGCGCAAAAGTTGAAATTAGCCGACAATGATTTTCATTCAAACAAACAGGATATGCTGATAGGAGCGGAGAATTACTATAAGTTTGTACACCCAGGCTTTAAAAGGGTAAATGGGATAGTTCTCCTGCCCACAATTTACGGGTATGCATTGAGTGGATTGTTCCACGCCCAAGGTTCAGAAACCACTGTCGAAGTGGTCACAGTTCTGAAAGTTGCTACCAGCCTGGTGGATACCTACTTACAGGACAGTGGGGGCCACTGGGAACACAAAGATATTGGTGCACTATCGTAAATACGATAGGCTATGACTCTTTTGTGATCTCGTATGTCTCTGTGGCGTCACGATCGCTCCTGCAGCACGACGTAGGACAAGTAGATCGTATATTATAAGATTGTAAATAAGTTAAGTTATAAAAGGCCTAATATGCTATTAAGCAATATTGCCATGGTCTTATGTAGTATATATGAATTTATCGTATATATTAATATAATTTATCGTATAGAGCAACCTAGATGCGGTACGATAATTTGGGCTCCTGGCGTTTTGCCAAGGCAGCAAGGTGTGCCTTCGAGGAACACCAGAGCCTTCACGAACACCAACCAGTTAACATCTATTTTCCGCCCCCAGTTGATCGTGCTTTTGAGCCTCTAATCACAATACACTGTCAGCAATACAACCAGCTACACCATCACGACGCTCTCATCGACGCCATGACTGACTGACAGATAAGCATAATATTCATGTCCATTCCCATGTAATCATTTATTCTTTCTTTAACTGGACTCGTGTCCGAAGTCTCGTTCCCCATTGTCCACCGCCATATTGGGTAAAACGTTCTCCCTTGCTTCATTGCCACGTGGAACAATTGGTGAGTTAATTCCTGGATAGTATTAACCCTTATAACCTTACCCTATATATATAATTTATTATTTTTTTTTTTTTTTTTTTTTTTTTCTATATTCCAACTACTCCTACTACTATTATGTGAGACCTTTGGATATAAATTAGCTTGTTTCAGATATAATTCAATTTAGATATGGAGTAATTCAATTTAGATTGAATTTATTTGGATTATAGCTTATAGATAATTATTTAACATCCATTGATAGTTTACCACATGCACTATGGGAACTGGACCACATTGGCATTGCTTCTAAAGAAGCAGCCTTGGAGGCTAAATTGGTAATGTCAAAATTCAGTGAGTCAATACAGTACTCTTGTGTTAATAATCAGTACACTGTTCAGTTGCCCTGGAGAGGCAACAAACACTTACTTCCGAGCAACTATGGGCTAGCCTTGGGACGACTTAGAGGTCTTCAGCGTAAGTTCATATGGGCCCCGGAATACTGCGAGCAATATGGAAGTGTCATTCGGGATCAGATAGCAAGAGGTTTTATTGAGAGGGTGCCAGTAGATAACCTTGACAGCACTAACCAGACTCACTATCTGGCTCATCATGGTGTTGAAAAGGACAGTCGGACCACACCCGTGAGGGTAGCCTTCGACTGTTCAGCAAAGACAAGCACAAATAAGCTGAGCTTGAATGATTGTCTGTTTACAGGACCTTCTCTTGTCACTGGCCTAACCCAGGTCTTGTTAAGGTTCAGATTGAACCAATATGCTTGGGTCAGCAACATTGAGAAGGCCTTTCTTATGCTCAAGTTGCACGCGTTTTCTGTGGCCCTTTGATCCGTTGGATATCGACAGTCCAGTATCGGTCTGTAGGTATGCGTAGGTATGCGCTGCGTATTTCTGTGATGACAGGGATACATGCCGCTTGATTATGGCTAAGGCTAGGGTGGCCCCGATTAAATGTTTAACTATCCCTAAACTTGAACTGACAGCTTGCATACTTGCATCTAGGTTAGCCACGTTCATTAAATAGGCCTACGCATCTGAGCTGTCAATCAAAGAAACAGTCATCTGGTGTGATAGTCAAATAAGTTTTTGTTGGCTTGCAAGTAAGAAAGTGTTACCGGTGTTTGTTCGTAATAGAGTTGACGAAATCTTAGCGTCATGTACGAACACTAAGTTTAGGTATGTCCCTACCGACGTTAATCCAGGTGATTTGCTCACAAGGGGAATTACTCATTCCTCCCTACGCAGTTCTCGGCTTTGGTGGGAAGGGCCATCATGGCTATCCCATCCTGAACAATGGCCAGATGGGGAGGAACAAGGTCCTGTGGTTCAACAAATGTTTGCGACCTCTACGGACACTCCCTCAAACGAGACCCATGTAATAGAATGGCCTCGCTATAGTTCGTATGAGGGACTAGTACGCATCATGGCATGGGTGAAGCGCTATGTGGGTAATCTGAAAGCCAAATCGAAGGGGTCGGATCAGAATCATAGCATACTTACAGTACCGGAACTAAGAGCAGCTGAAGTCACTTTAATAGATGTAGCACAGAGGGAAGTTTACCATAAGGAGTGACAGGAACTTGACACTAGCACCACTGACAATAAGGTTAAAAGTAGCATAATTAAACAGTTGGGGTTATTTTTGTATCAAGGGATCATTACATGTAAAGGGAGACTACAAAGGGCTAAGATAGATTATAATACTAAGTTTCCAATCCTTCTTCCAAACAAAGACAGGTTAACCTCACTGTTGATAGACAATGCTCATATATTGTGCTTGCATTATGGGGTGGCATATGTGGTTTCGTATCTGAGAATGAGATGGTGCATTCCGAGAATACGGCAAACAGTGAAGTCAGTAACTGGGAAGTGTGTCGTGTGCAAGCGCTTTCAGGGCAAAAGCTATGGGTTGCAGCCATCTCCTCCACTACCTGATTTCCGCGTTAACAGGGTGGAACCATTTCAGGTCACAGGCGTGGACTACTCCGGCTCACTGGCTGTAAGGGGTGGGGGCGGTACTATTGAAAAGGTTTATATAGTATTGTTCACTTGTGCTGTAACGCGTGCTATTCATTTGGAAATTGCTCCTGATTTATCTTGCGAAACCTTCATGCACATTTTCCGAAGGTTCTGTAGTCGTAAAGGTTATCCCCAATTAATGCTCAGCGATAATGCCACCACATTTGTCGGTTCTGCCAAATTATTAAAATCAAGACTAGATGATCCTCAACTCAAACAACATCTGAGTAAGTTTAAATGTGATTGGAGGTTTATCCCAGCTAGAGCTCCATGGTTTGGAGCGATCTGGGAGAGAACAATCGGCACAGTTAAGGCAGAACTGAAAAAGGTACTGGGTCGTGCCTCAGTCACACTTACAGAGTTGACTACGATACTAACAGAACTGGAGGCGGCTGTGAATGACAGACCATTAGGATATGTGTCAGGCGATTTAGAGGATCCTGTACCTATTACCCCTTCACAGTTACCCAGCGGACGTAGACTTAGACTGTTTCCTGAACCGATGAACGACGATGAAATCACGGATCCCTCATTGTACGTTGTAAACAAAGTCTCCGCGCGATATAATTATGTCTGTAAATTGTCAAATGATTTGTGGAAGCGCTGGACGACTGACTCTAAGGGAAAGTCATACTAATTTAATAAGAAACAAGGGTAAATCTTGGCCCAAAGTAGGTGACGTTGTCCTGATACACAATGAGGGTCCTAGTTTGTTTTGGAGATTAGGTCTCGTCCTAAAATTACTTCCAGGCCTAGATTAGCTTGTTAAGAGTCGCGCAGATCAAAACCTCTACCGGTATTACCACTCGTCCGATTGCTAAATTGTATACTATTGAACAGGAATGTGAAGATGTGGGCGAGATTATTGCATATAGTATTGCCGGTGCGGACGCACCAGCGCAGTCTGCTGCTAGTCGGGATGACAGTAATCTTCGTCCTCAGCGGCAGGCTGCTTTGGGTTCCACGCGACTCTGGCAATCATTGATAGGTGGTGGAGCCTTATAAATTTCCACATTAGTTTAAGTCCAAATTGTAAAATTTGTAAATATTTAGTGGCCGGGAATATATCGTGACTTAAGAGTGTCCACGATAGACCTTTCTATTTCCAGTTTGGGATTGGTTAAAAATGGGATCTATAATTCTGTATATACACAAAGTATCATGTAAAGTTAATTGGGTTTGTATATCAGATGAAAAAAATATAAGGGGAAATTAAGGTATAGGCTATGGTGTACATTTATTCTATAAAGAGTTAATTCGAGAATATAGTATTCCATAAGTATTAAGTACTATTTAATATATTAATTAAAGTAATATGAGGAACGTTAGCAGCATCGAGAATTATTGCGCATGTCTAGCTTCACTTGCTACCAAGCTGACGTTCTAAGATATCTCCCTATAAAGGGTGCCACTCAATAACGACACGCCTCACCATCGACACCGGCCACATCTATCGTCCCATATATAAACCATCCCAGCACCTACTATCCATCAACATGCTCCATTAACCAGCTAAGTCTATATATATTCACTGGTGGCCATTATAATATATGTAGACAATATACATCATGTGAATTAACAACAAAGGTAAGACGATCTAAATGCTTCCCCCTTAGGCAGATAATCCAACCCTTTTCTCGTCTTGTAACTAATTCCTAAATCCACTATACGATCCTAAGTCTTCACAACCCCTTTGACCCCATTTTGACCTCATTTAGACGTCAACTCTACAGAAAATTGCTGACATATTGAAGAGGGATACCCAAACTAGATTTGTTTAGTAACCCACAGGCAACTTAAAACCACCTTCAAACCTTTGTCTCCGCGAAAGTGTCATATAACCTTAAGATTGTTCCTCTACTATACCACAGACAGTCCGTGAAAAGAGAACATTGCATTCCTTCAGACGTAGCTTGAAGGAGCGCCTGAACCGAACAGCTGCGAGAAGTGAGCACCAAGCTTATGTCTACTACTAAATATGGCATAAGAGATAGGCAAAAATCAAACTAAAAAATATATTACTTAAATATTTTAACAATTCCAACTATAGAATGTAAGACATCTTAGTTTAGCCCCCTATAAATACTTTCTCTAAATTGTTTACTACTCATATTCATTTACATTTCTTATTCTCCCCTTTTCTCAGCTAACCTAATCCCACAAGGACCCCAATGGAAATACGCCTAACGGCCTTATTGGGCTATCCTTAGTTGGAATTATGCAAAGCTGTTACATGTCATATTTGTATCATAATGATTGTGGTGTACCAACATTATGAAATGCTAACTGAATACATATTATTTTTATTACTATTATTATTATTATTATTATTATTATTGTATACAGTATATATATATATATTTCAGCTATTGAATCTGTCTTTCCCCCTACCAGTAGAAATAACTCCTGTTCGTTGTTTCCCCATTTTCTCTTAAGTACACAAGTGAATACGCCTTCTCATAATCGTTTAGCTGTTCCCTTCCCCGTATTCTCTTTTACCTCGCTCCCTCCTTCCCCGGTCTGGTGGTTTATTTGTATGTTTATGTGTTTTAGTGCCAGGCTTGTAAACACATTCGTTGCTAAGGTGACCCAACTTTCTGGGTCACAATGGTCCCGATACTGTATTGTGGAGCCGGAAAGACGAGGGCCGGTAGTTGGGTTGGGGAGGCATGTGGTAGAGAGAAGGAGAGGAAATAGATAAATTAATACTAAATTTCTAGAGGAAGGTTTGGAGAATTTGGAGGCATGGAGGCAGAGAGGAATTGGAAGTAGAGATAATGGTTGACGACATGGGAAAAGGAAAGGGAATAACATAGATAATAGTCAGCATATAGATAACTATGAGAAGCCGGGATATAATATACGATCTAAATTGGGAGTACTTAAGCTGTACATAGGGAAACCTGCATAAATTATACAATATATGGATTAATAATAACATATGGTTTGTGAGGAAAGATGTAGATATACAAATCAGAAGATATAATGCGTGATGGCAGGTATTACTAGAAAGGGTAGACAACCTACAGCCATATGAATGATATTTGGGATGTGGAAGGGGCGGAGGTCTGTATAATTACAGATGAAAGATTTTGAGGGGATAGCTGAAGGGGAAGGATAACGACAGATATCTAGGTGAGAACAAACAATGATTATGGGGGGAAGGAAGCTTACAGACTTGGCCTCGGTGGCTGGGGTGGGTGTTTAACATTGTGTGTACAATGTGTTGTTGGTGGAGGTTTATTTGGACTAGGCCTATAATCTGTTTTTTCTGTGTGTTTTTATTTGTTTTATTTTTTTGGCAATGCCCTCTCATTTGTTACCCAACTTTTACCAACATATTGTGGTGAAATATATTGTCACTTATGAAAACTTGGTATTTGTAGGATACAGAAACTTACCCATGTATTCTTAAACAATATTTTCCCTTCACAGCGTTATTAATGGAAGACATAAGAACAATGACGTTACCTTCAGAAATGGGAATGCTATTGTTTAAGAATACAAGCGTAAGAAGTTTCATATTTCCCCATTATCTATTGATACATCAGCAACAAAGGGGCTAAGTTTACCCTCAGCTGTAAAGGAAACATACCATAGGTGATACTAGCGGCTAGCCTATACCTTAGTGATAATATGGGAGGAGGGGCACATCGTCATTGAAGGTATTTGGTAGTCCTCATTAGCCGACCTCACAATCATGATCACCATCTCTCAATCACTTTCACGCAGTCAAACTCCCTAAGACGACCTAATTTAATAATAATAATAATAATCTTAATCTTCTGGTTACTTATATAGCGCCCGTATCTCCTCCTTCGAGGATTCTCAAGCGCTTGGCTTTCTTTAGTCTACCAGAGACCATTACCCATCCCTCTTGCTCATGGGGAGATGGTAACCGCCGGCTATATCCCAGAAAAACTTATCAATCTGAGCGGGGATTGAACGCAAGACCTTCAAGATGGGAATCAGGCACGCTATCAACTGAGCCAGCCGGATGGCTGGCTTACTTAACTTAACCCTTTCACGTGCTTGACGCAATTTTGAGCCTATTAGGGATACTTTAAAGCCTTTGTTACCATCATGGGTATTTAGAAACCTTTAGTTTAGTTACTTTAACCTCTGCAGTTGTCTTTGAGTTAGCTGTGGGCAGAAAACTAATTTTGGAGCGGTAATTATAAGAGTGAGAGAACTCTATTTCTTATTGCTAATCTGGCAACCTCTGCGTCATATGGTCGTGAAAGGATTAACCATCATCACTCACCACCCTCACAAGCAATCCCACTCACCACCTTCACAGTCAACCCCACTCACCACCCTCACAGTCAATCTCACTCACCACTCTCATTCAGTCAATTCCACTTACCACCCTCACAGTCAATCCCACTCACCATTCTCATACAGTCAATCCCACTCACCACTCACATACAGTCAATCCCACGCACCACACACCACCTTCACACTGTCAGGCAGAAATTCGACAATTGAAGTTTGACAAGTGCCGCAGTGATGACCGCATTTCTTATATAACCGCATGCAGGCATTGAGTTAAGGAAGCCATACTGGCGAGCTGAGAGAAGATTATAAGAAGATAAATGCTTAAGAAATTTTCAAGCAAGAATAGTTTCGAAAACTTTACAGATACAATGGATGAGAGCAATTAGACAATAGTTCGATGGTTGAGAGCGGTCACCCTTTTTGGGACAGCTTGAATGAGAGAAAACTTCCAGCACGAAGGGAAGATGTTAGAGGAGACAGACATGAAAGAGTTTGCCTAGGCAAGGAGTCAGCACAGAAGCACAGTTTTTTAGAACAGGAGGAACACCGTCCGGACCGTACACCTTCTTAGTATTAAGCCCAGAGAGGCTAGAGAGTACATCTTTAGAAAAGATTAGGGTATTAGGCATATGTAGGAGAGAGGGGGGTGGAGAGGGAGGAATAGCACCAGAATCATCCAAGGTGGAGCTTCTTGCAAAAGTTTGAGCGAAGAGTTCAGCTTTGTCAGAAGAAGAAGTGATGGTTGTGTCATCAGAGTGGAAAAAGGGAGGAAAAGACGAGGAAGAAAAATTGTTGGAGAGGTTTTTGGCTAGATACCAGAAATCTTGGGAAGAGCTAGAGTTGGATAGTTCAATGCATTTATTATTGACGAAAGAGTGTTTGGCAAGTCGATGAACAGATTTGGCTTGATTCCAGGCAGAAATATAGGAAGAATGAGATTCTTGAGATTTATGGTGTCAGTACCGTTTGAATGCTTCCTCCTTGTTGCGAACAGCAGTAGAACAAGCGTGAGTAAACCAAGATTTGTTTGCATTAGACTGAGAAAAGAAAATGGAATGTAGGCTTCCATGCCCGAGAGGATTACCTGTTAATGCGTTCAGCACTCTCCGAGGGTCCCCGGCCACAGAAGCAAAAGTCATTTCATGGGAAATAGAAGAAGTACTGCCAAAGAGCCTCCCAGTCGGCAGCGCCAAAGTGCCACAAGCGCCGCCGGTTGGGAAGATCGGGTGGCCGTACCGGAGATATCGGACAGGTGACAGACATTAGTTTATGGTCGGAGGAGCCCAAAGGAGAAAAAAAATATTTATAGCATAAGCAGAAGGATTAGAGGTTAGATATATATATAAAAAAGTGTTGGGCCGATCTCCGAAGCGATCCGTGATACGGGTGGGTCTTTCATAAGGTTGGTCAGTGGAAACAGAGGAGAGCCATTGGCGGTAGTGAACGTTGAAATATCCTAAGATGGGAGATATCAGCGAAAGGAGAGATGGATAGAATGTGTTCCACTTTAGAAGTTAGATAGTCAAAGAATTTTGGATAGTGAGTAGAATTAGGGGAAAGATAAACATCGATTAATTATTTAGTTTGAGAGTGACAAGAAAGCTTTAGCCAGAAAGTGGAGAATTCGGAAGAATCTAAGATGGGAACATGAGAGAAAGCAAGATTGTTGCGTACATAGACGCAGCATCCACCTTTGGCTTGAAACTGAGGATAGAGGTAGTAGGAGGATACAGAGAAGGGTTTTATGTCAGTAGACCCTAACAACTGCATTTCGGTGAGAAAGAGAAGATCAGGGTTGGCTGAGGAGAGGTGGTGTTCCACAGACTGACTGACTGCATAAATTATAGACAACATAATATGGGCCACACAACACAAGGGCCCAACTGGTATCTATAATCACCACCATCATCATGTTTTTACAAGCGACCATAAAGAAAAAGTTTATCCGACAGCTTCACTGGAATATCCGCTTTATGGCCAGTGAGGCTAAAAACCCAGCCGGGGACTTTAGGAATACCAGATAGGTAGAGAGAGAGAGAGAAAAAAAAATAAAAAAATATAGTTACAAAGAGTTACAAGGAATAGATAGTATCTCAGAGACCTTGCAGTCCATTCCTAGGAGATACTCAAAGTAAACGAAGAGATACTGTTTAGTGCACTACACTCATTAAGGGTGTGCAAAATACTATCTACTCTCTTCTTGAACTACTGAAGAACTGTTTACAACCCCGGAGGGAAGTTTGTTACAGGAAGAACAGATCTTCTATGTGAACAAGTTTCCACAAATACTAGTGCTGAACCTTTTCAATTCTAATTTCCAGCCATGGTTACGTGTTGTATTCATATTGAGGCTAAATTTTTTGCTATAATCCACATTGTCAAACCCACTATGTATTTTAAATACTTCATTGAGCTGACTTCGTAGTCTGTGTGTCTGCAACGGAAAGACATCAAGAGCTCTCAACCGGTGCTCGTATCTCATTTTTCTAAGCGATGGAATAAGCTTTGTAGCTCTAGCTTGTACTCTTTCTAGTCGCTCTATATCTTTCCTGAGTGCTGGAGACCAGAATTGAACCGCATGCTGGAGAGGCCGTATCAAAGCGTTATAAAGTGGGAGGACTATTTCCTTATTTCTATACATAAATTGCCGCTTAATATAGCCACAATAAATTATCAGCTTTCTTCTCTACTTCAATGCACTGCTTGGAAAACTTCACGTCTCTTTCTCTCTCTCTCTCTCTAATTGTATGTCTTCAACAAATATATCTGACTACAATGTTTGCATGAATGGGGATTACCTATGTAAATAAAAACATCCAAAATTGAATCAGCAATTCAATTACATGTGTTTAAACAACTGATATATCAATAATGCACATACTGTAGATGTGTAAGCAAACTGGGAGATGGCTATCAGCTCGATATTAACCATGACAGAACATAAGAAAAACTTAAATAGGTTATTCGTGTACAGAGCAACACGATATATATCAGTGATTTTAGAAAACCATGCAAATTATATATACAATTATACATATATATTAAAATTAAACTATGTACAACGCCAGTTTTGGCTAGTGTTGCACAGTATTCAGGGATTAAGATCACCCGATAACTGTCCTGTCTTTATAGTAAAAACATTTGACTCTCTCTCCCTCTCTCCATATATATATATATATATATATATATATATATATATATGTGCAAGACAGTCACAGCAACATGTGAACTTATATAATGCTGAATATCCACAGGAAAGGAAAGAAAATAAATACAGTCCCAAGCACTTCTGTGTATTACATCTTCAGGGGACAGAGGACAGGTAGAGAATAATCATACACAGTGTGATATTATTGAAGTGCAACTACCTAAACAAAAAAACATACACAAATCATACTTCGAAATGTAAAACAATAGGCTATAAAGGAAAGACTCAAAGGATTATTTGAGGTTTCGATTGTACTAAAACTCGTCATAAAATATACCGGTTCAGTACATTAATATAACAAAATAACGATCAAATGGAATTGTTTCGAAATGTGACAAAAATATCGAGTCATTATACAGAAGGTACTGTACTGTATGTCTGAAGCAGTTATGATTTACATGAAACAATTGATGAATCATTATCCCCATCAATATTGTGGTCATAATCCCATACATGTATTAAGACACCGTTTGAGACTTGTCCTTTTTGAACACTTGTCGCATGTTGTTTAATTCTAATGGCTAGTTATTGTCCAGTTTGTCCTACCCGAACTTCGTTGTGAACCTCTCCGATAAACCTCTTGACAAGGACAGTGCATGCGCAGTTGGCTACGGATTAAGTTTTGCTTGCTCTACAAACATTAATAGTGTCGATGTTGTTCGTTCATTTTGCAATTTACAAAAGTATAGCAACCTAACAAGTGATGACATTAACATATGTAAAGGAAATTGTTTATGTTTCGATGTCTGTAGCTGATGTTTCTAACGTTCCAGCGAGATTCACTAGTGTATTTAACCTAAGACGTGCACATGGGGGGTATGAGACACCACACTCCTGTGCGCACGTATTTCAGCTGTTCCCATCACTAACATCGTTATTTTACCATAAATAGCATTAATACTTATCCATATGCACCTATTATAGGTTGATTATAAAGGTATTAACCTGTTACAACAATAAAACAAGTGGAAACAGTGTTTGGATGGTCAAAATCGGCGATACAGGCCGGGAGTTACATAATGTATGGCTGAGGCAACCTCCCCCCCTCCTCCTCCCCTCCCCTTGTCTGGAGAGACACTGTTACCCAATAGTCTCTCTCTCGCTCTTTCCCACGCTTGGTAACAGTGATGACAACGCCCTGCTACCAACTCGCTAATGTTAGCACGAAAATAAACCACAGAATAAGGGAATAACAGGGAAAATAGGTGATAACTGAAGGAGGGGAGGAAAGTGGGGAAGGAGGGGAGGTGGAGGAGTGATATTTGGCATGGCCCAGGGGCTAAAACAAAAATAAAAAAATAAAAACAAAAACAACAAACATGTTTTTTTTTTGGGTGTTTTAAATGGATTTTTTTTTCCCAGCCTCTTAAGTCTTCCCGCAGTCACCCGGGGAATCTCTTAACTCCTTCAGACATATATAACGCTACCGCGTCATATGGCCGAGTGCGCCAAAAACTCATATGACGCTAGTGCGTCATATGGACTTATCTTCATGGCTCTCTAATAAGTTATATGACGCCAGTGCGTCATATGAAGCTCAGTAAGTCCGATAAGTTAGATTACGATAAAACCGTTGGTGGCAACCTCAGCCACCTCCGATAATTCTAATGGCCGCAGTGCTGTTGTGAGTGTAGTGCGAGGCGGTGGCAAGGATACCGGGCTCCCGCCTCCGTAGACTTACTGGAACATAATATGTTTGAAGGAGTTAAGAGTCTTCCCGCAGTTGCCGGGTTAAGGAATTTAAAACAGATCCTGATGTTCATTCTACTAAAGCCGTTAAAACTAATGCCATAGTATTTTTTAATATAGCACATTATATTGCAAAAATGAATATACTATTAAATTATGTCTTTGCATAGAAGGGGTGGGAGGGGTTCAAAGTCTTTGGAGTTAAATTATATTCTACTGTATAGTCAACCGGCCTCACTAGGCCAGCATCAATCAACCTCTTTCACACAATCAACCTCCCTAAGCTAACCTCACACAGGCAGCTTCTTAGTCCACCTCATACAGTTGTCTACCTTTCACAGTCTGCTAAATGCAGTCAACTTCACAGTCAGCCTCACTTCGCCTCTCTCACTTGGCCACTCTCGGCAAAAAAGTATGGGTTGCCTTCTTTTGGTGGACAACTTTAATGTGATCACACTAGGGCAACACTGGAACGCCACACTCGACTTCATTCTCCCACCTGTGCGGTTTGTTGCTGTAAGATCCGCTACTTCTATATAATGTATTCTCCTTGAGTGAATGGACTGATTAATTTTATTTTTACCAAACTTGTTGAATGTTTTTGATAAGTAAGTATATACAGGGTGTATTGAAAAAACGCTCACATACTTCAACTGCTAAGTACCGAATAAAAAAAAAGTTCAATTTATTTTATAACAAAATAAAAAATAATTGATAATTATGGATTTAAAGGATATAAAGTAAAATATTCAGTGTCGTCCAAGCATGTGTTATAATCCGAACACTGGCATTGATCTCCCCTTTCATGCTCTCCCCCCCTCCCCCCCCTCCCTCCCTCATCTCCTAGTTTATACCCAGGAATATTGAATTATAAACATGATTAGTTTTCATGGTGAAGCAATGTAAGTAATATTCCCTTTATACACCGTTTACAACTAAAATTATTTTATGTTCATTATTTTTGTCAACATAGGAAAGACCAAAGGCATCTTGGATGAAGCAAATTACGGTCCTCAAGTGGTCTGCAGACATTACTGTCATATGTTAGTAAATAAAAAAAACAATGCTGAATGATAAAAATACCCAAACAATATGGGCATTACAAAGTTGTTGCCTAATATTATTAATTAATTGTACAGTAGTGAACATTAATTCAAACACAAACTTATTCAAAGCGGTTTCGGGTTGAATTGAATCTCCTTACTAATTCTTAGTGAGCCATTTGCATATCAGAGATTCGTTTAATAAGATTCAGACTTCAAAATCGATCAGAATTAATTACTAGTACTGTACATGAGCATGACAGTGTAATAGGACATTTATTGAAATAAGTGTGAATGCCACCAACTGATGCAATACAGAAATCAGTCATGCCCAATATTTTTAATCTTTAAATCTTTATACCGTGTTACGACTGACAGTAGAGGCTTCTAGTCCTTGGACTTTCACAGACTATTAAATACACAGCACCTCCGTAGCCTCAACTCGTAACACAGCATATTGCAACAGAACAGAGCTCATTCGCAACTGCCAGGCTCTCTGGGGACGAAAGGTGCACACAATCCCCGAACGGGTTCGGTTACACAAACAAAGCAAACAACTGGAACCCCTAGTTGTGGTGAAATGATATCTTGAGCCACAACTATCAACACAAATCAGTACCGAATAGCAATACTGAGGAGGATCCTTTCTAAGCTGCACAAAGAAGAGAAAGCTCTGATTCAATTTAAGTTAATTAAATTACGGTAAATACATGCCAGCAATAAATGCCAAAATTATGAAGCAAATATCAAGCATAAACAAATTAATCAAGGATGAAACAAACACCTGTCAACCACCACCCACCTAAGCTTATCCTAATAATTGATGAGGCGTCCTAAGCAGACTTCAATTCAACGGGTTTTTATAATTGTGCCAGTACTCGTGCGAATAGAGAAGGAATGCCCAGGTAGGCAACACAGCCTACCTGCGGCGCACTGCAAAACAACTATAAAACGCCACAATCTATTTTGTCCAGACTATCGGTTTGCTTGGCCGAAGTAATCCACCCTGTAACTGACAGACTATAGAAGTCCACCACCCACTACTTCGAACAAAGCAACCCCAATAGCCTGGACCCCTAGCTAAAATAATGCACAGGAAATAAATAACTGTCGGCTGGAATAAACACAAGTCACAGCAGGAATAAAAGCAAATGCGTAAGGAGTCCTAGCTATTATGCCAGCGATGAATAACTCTTACCCCTCCACCAATACCGAGAGTGTACTGGCTACCTTAACAAGGCCAAGGTTGCGGCTCTACAAACACTAGGAAAGAAAGAAAAACAAATATATATAGAAAAACACATATAAATCTGCAGTAAGTCCGCCACCCACACACCCTTAGAGTCCGTCTAATATTACGTTAACGATTCCAATGAATAAGTAAAAGTGTAAGATAATAAGGATAATTTTGCCAATATGAGAGAAATGAGAGCTAGATGTTGCTCTTTCAATAGTTAAATGCGGACTGACTCGTGTCCAGCTGGTATTCACTGACACCACCAGATGGCTCCACCAGAACCAACTTGATGGTTCCTTTTTACAATGTAATCCTTACTTGAATAATACAAGTAGGACTAAACAAGTAAATAAAACATACTTATACAACGCTTAATATAATATGCGTACTATATCAATATACCGGAAAAACCCATTAACAATAAATGGGTTACATAATTTTTGCCACCGTCTAGAGCATAGGAAAATCAAAGAGACCACGTCATTGAACAAAATAATATGAACGAAACATGAATTCAAATCAGGCAATAATATACGGATATAATATATATCGACGTATAATATGAAGCAGGGTTGATCACTGCTTCACGCACTATTGGAATTACCGCCAGACGGTATGATATATTCACCATGTGAAAATATGACCAATGCTTATAGTAAGTTATGAATATAAATTAACTAAATGAAACTTACGATGGTGGAACATCGTAACAACCGAGTCAAGTCGTAAAACATCTTCGGAATTTCATTCAAGATAGGAACGATCAGCCCCGTATGAATCTATGAATCAAGAACTATGCTTCACAAACGACTGAATAACCTTCAACTACGTTTGGATACTCGACCCAGACTTCGGCATCAGCATTATACCCCATGTCCAGAGTTGCAAATGTTTCAAATTTTTGTTTACATTAATCTGTTTCAAATAGTTAGTATTTTTCTGCTAACTACCTAATATCATCACCATATTCTAAGATACTTTGATTTCGTAATTTCTAATGTGTGAATAGGTAAACCTATACTTTCCCTTTAGTGAAGTCCATAGTAAACATGTTAATCATGTATCAATTATTTAGTGCTTTATTTGTAACATTGTTTTGCTAGATTACTAAATATGCATATACTCGTTAATGACACTTTTTGGGAGAAAATGTGATACAACAATATATGTTAATTGTCCATTTTACAATGTGTTCATCATAGTCTGTAACAGTTATTTCAATAAACCCTGTATATATATATATATATATATATATATATATATATATATATTAAAAAATCCTTTGAACAATTAAAATAATAGTACATTTAAAGTAATGACATAATAATCGATCTACTGTAAAATTACTACACTAGTTTAACTATAAAAGTGCACTTTAAAACTGAATAGTCTAAAAAATACAGAATAATATTTTGTTTTACGTTAATTTTGCAAACCAAGTTATATCAACAAAGTTAATAAAAATATACTTCTTTGCTGTTTGATGATTACACAGCACTGGCGGCGGATTTTAGGAGAAGCTGCAGCGAGTAGTAAAAGAGTTTGGTGACGTAAGTGGGTAGAAGAAGCTGAAGCTGAATGTCAATAAAGGTAAAGAGATGGTGTGTAATAGAGATGCTTGTAGGGTAGCTCTAAATGTATGACTGGATGGGGAAATGCTGGAACAACTGGAGTGTTTTAAATACTATGAGGAGTGATAAGCAGCAGCGCAAGTGTGAGAATAGAGGTAAGACAGAGAGTGTGCGAGTGAAAGAAAGTTTTCGGAGCAATGGGAAGTATGTGGAAGGTGAGAAATATCGGAATGAAAGCTAAAATTGCAATATATCAAGGGATAGTTGTACCAACAGTGATGCATAGAGCTGAGACACGGAATTTGAATGTACAAGAGAAAGGAAGGTTGGATGCGATGTAGATGAGATGCTTGTGGAGTATGTGTTGAGTGACGCGTAGAGATGGATTGAGGAAAAAGAGGTACGTAGGAGAGGGGACAACAGGAACCCTTATCGGCCAGAGTGGAAAGAAGGTTGCTATGCTGATATGTACATGTTGAACGAATTGGTGATATAAAGCTTACAAAGAGAATATATGAGTCAGAAACAAGGGGAAATAGATTGAGAGGAAGCCTTTGGAGGAGATGGAGAGAAGGAGTGAATAAAGAATTGACAGATCAATAGATGGAAGAAGATCAGGCAAGAGAAGTGGAGATGAATAGGAATGAGTGGAGAATGCTTGTGAATAGATGAGTGATAACGTGGCCGCAAGAAGTGAGGATCGGGTGCCAGATAGACTAGATAATAGTTTGTCAGACGTCTGGCCTGGGGAGCTGGTTTAACACAATTATTGCGACACTCGTCAAATAACAAGTATGGTGTTAGGTACCATACTGAGTTTTTATACTAATATTACCTTCATTCCCTGCTAATTTTCATGTATAAAAAAGAGCTAAATCGTTATTCAATGATATATCCCTGCAAGTAGAGGAATAGACCTTTGTAATGACACCTGAATCATGTATGTATGACCACTGGTTATCGTGCAACGATATTGCAAAGGCGAGGCAAAATTGCTAGAAATAGGCGGTTTGGAGCGTTTTTTGCTATTCCCAAGTCTGCAGGAGAGTGGAAGATAGCTCACAGTTAGCTCAGTGGTCGCCCTGACATGGTGGGCGGTGAATGGAGAGGTCCCGAGCTGCGTGGAATCGCTTGCCTCCCTACCTGGCCACGTACTATGCAGATTTTTGGCGATCGTCTTACGAGTAGTGACACCGTTATGTCCTTAGTATTTATATAGTATGCCCACAGTCATTGAGTTAAAAATGGTGGGCCATGTTTGGAAGTAATATGGCCGGGCAATGTGGTGCAATTCTGCTGCGTGTCTGCTTGCTGTGACCGGAACCTCTCTGGAAGTTCTGCGACCTGGCAATCTTTTGCTGGAGACCCCTCATGGTCTTTGGTCTTTGGGTTTTCTCCTGGGCGACCTAGATGTGTGTGAATTGTGTATATATTTGTTTTATGTTGTTGTTTCTCTTTGCGCCCTGTCTTGAGTCAGCCATCCCCAGCTATGGGCCTGAGTACAACATATACATACTGTACATACTTTTGTCGATAATTAAATTGAAATGATTAAGGCTATGGTATTAAGGCTATGGTATTAAGGCTATGGTATTAAGGCTATGGTATTAAGGCTATGGTATTAAGGCTATGGTATTAAGGCTATGGTATTAAGGCTATGGTATTAAGGCTATGGTATTAAGGCTATGGTATTAAGGCTATGGTATTAAGGCTATGGTATTAAGGCTATGGTATTAAGGCTATGGTATTTTAATCCTTTAATAATTTAATCTTGCTCTTGAAAATCCCTTCACACACCAACTGGGATTGACCCACGAATCAAGTGATCAATGTTCGTCTGTTGATAACTCTATCCAAATTTCAGTCCTCATTATAATTTTTCTTAGACAATTTTATCTTATTTATCCAGAACCTGTAACTGTCTTGTTGGTGTAATGGTCAGAGCGTGTAAGTTCTGTATGTGGTGTCCTGGGTTCAGGAACAGAGCTTTGAAAGTCCGGTCCTTTGTGATCTGTTCCTCTCGCATAAGCATTACACTATTCATAGTGTAGCTGAGTTTAGCACATGATTAAATTGATATCCAGTATTCGATAACTATATATTTATTATGGTCGTGTGCCGAACCTCTAACTGTCTTGATGATGTAATGATTAGACCTTGTAGGTTCTGTATGTGGTGTCCTAGGTTCGTTTCCCGGGAGGATCACATGCATTCATAAATTTAATTTGGGTGGTTATTCGTGCTAAGAAGAAAATTACTTATTTTTATCTTCTTTAGATGCACATCAAATAACGAGTTTAATATTCATTAATAATTGTCTACTCCTTTGAAAGTAATGCAAAAGTCGATGGGAAATATTTATGAACAAGACAAATGCTATTTGCTGGAAGCGGAGAGGTAAAAAACGAGTTAATCGAACCACGCTTGCCTTTCTCTCTCTCTCTCTCTCTCTCTCTCTCTCTCTCTCTCTCTCTCTCTCTCTCTCTCTCTCTCTCTCTCTCTCTCTCTCTCTCCGACAGTATGCGCACATATTCTTCGTAGGTGATAATTATATTCGGAGATATATCAACAAGTCCGCGTTTCTAAAAACAGTTTTAGTAGTATTGGCTCATGAAACTAATATTTACGCGTTTTAATTATGTTTTTTTACTCTTCCCTTTTTTATAGGAAATTCTCTCGGATCATTCATAGTTTCATGAGGGATTACTGAGCATTTAATGATACAACAAGAGGTAGCAATGACCGAGTGGGCTCGTTTGGCCTACGCCTATAGTGTACAGCACAACGGGTGGATGGGACTCGATAGCCTTAGCGGGCAACCCATCTAGGGGAATAAATACTAGACAGATTACCGATGGGCGACACGCTAATCGGTGCCACATACACGTGGCGATCATTTTAAACAGATAACAGATATAATACCTCTACTGTCAGATACAGTAAGTAATGTAAGCTTAAGGGTCATACGGTAATCTACACTTGACCACAACGCTCATCTCCGTATCATTGATCTTTGGAGCTTGTGATGGTAAACTCTTGTGAATTAAGGGGTGTTTTTAGTTTGCTCTCTAAACCTCCATCGAATTTAAAGAAATAACCCCAAAGACCCACCATCGAGATAAATGTGTGAATTGTATCTTCATTGCAGGCTTGCTATCACTTGCCAGGAAAATATCGATACCTAAATGCCACACAAGATCTTAAGTTAAAATTTATACAAATGGGGCGATAGGTCTTAATCGCTAATCAAATGGGGTGAAAGTTATCAAATTTCAGAACTAATGGGGCTTAGCATGAAAGAGCACGGGTTCCAGATAACCAAACCTTAACCGGGCCTGGGTGTTATCACACCCAGTTTGACTTGCCAAACAATAATTGGTAGCGCCTAAAGTAGGTCACCCACGCCCTCCATATTAATACCACAAGTACCCTACCCTTCAACCTTCTAACAACCACCACTACCACCCCCCTCCCATCTTCCAAACACCATGTAAATTACATATAAATATAAGTGTTTAAGATTATAATATACTGTACATATATATATATATATATATATATATATACTGTATATATATATATATATTCTGACATACGGAGCCCTGTATGTTAATTTAAGAGTTAGAATTAGAGTTGAAGGAGTGTCAAACTAACCAAGCGGCGAAGCAGACTAGCGAGTGGGAAACCAGCTCGCCCGCATACCAGCAAACAAGCCTTCACACCTGCGTGCGTCATAGGGGACCCTGCAAACTACTTCGATGACCCGATGCTATGACGTATGATCGACGCCAGGAGCCCCCATTGGACGACGCACCTGCTATGAACTCGAGGAGCTATGATACGGGCGCGCACCATCACTCGCCTCCTGATTCGTTCCTACACCATCATTGTTTAGTATATAAGACCCGAGTAGTGGGCATTCTAATCAGTCTCATTTGGAGTTGGGGAAGGTGAACTTGCAGCTGGAGGAAGACGGGGTGAAATATTATAATGGGATTGTGACTGTCAGTCATATTATATAAGTGTGTGTTAAGTGTGTTCGGTGTAAACACTTACGTTATGTTGGTTAGTGAGATATGTGATTGGGAATTAACGTTAACGCTACTATTATGTACTTAACTCTTTGATTGGGAATTAACGTTAACGCTACTATTATGTACTTAACTATTTTAGTTGACTAACTTGTGGACTAAAGCAACTCTTTAAGTAATTGGGTTATGATGAAAGTAATACTATTGTTTTATATTAATACTTACGAGTTCTTTCATTTTCTTTTAATTAAGCTTACATTGCTTAACGGTGCTTAGTACGGTGATACTATTGTCTCATATTAGTAATATCGCCTTAGACTAACATGGCTGTGTTAATATTACTTATAGTGATTTCCTAAGCTGAAGAAAATTCTTTTAGCTTCAAAATATTATTTTTGCTTTTCATATTATTTGAGTGAGACCTGAATCGAATCTATGAAGCGATCCTGTAACTTAATTTACTCATAATCAAACCTCAATGTTACGTGGTTAAGAAATACATTTAACTAATTATTAAATATATATCTAACTTTTTATGTGACTTTGATATAAATCCTGATGATAATAATAATTAATACGTAAGACAAGAACCAAGAATAATTACATTAAATATAAGTAAAAGGACATATCATAAAACTATCTTATTCATTTCAAAAGGGGTAAGAGACAGAAATATTCTTACTTTAATAATTATCTTTCAAGACTTTTTATAGAATTAATAGTCCTTCGTTAGATATAACTTATTCGGTTCATAACCATAGCCTACTAAGCTTCGGTTAAATAATAATTCTTTATAAATACTACATGACTTTAATTAGTTTCAGTATTTTTTCATAATTAAAGGGTACCAATTCCTAATATCCAAAAGGAAAGGAAGCAACAACAGGAAATAATTTTATTAGATTTTACTTTTGTTTTGCCTTCAGCTGACTGATACCTTAAAATATATCTCTGTGCTATCTAGATTCATCAAGTTAACCACTTGAGGATCAAGATACGTAACAATATATATATATATATATATATATATATATATATATATATATATATATATATAATTATATATATATACTGTATATATATATATATATGTATATATACAGGTATATATAACATGATTTTACGAGTGATTATAATTATGTTATAATACTTTGTGACAATTATTAGTGTGTATGGGGCGTAATTTGCAGACCAATTGATCGTCTCCTGAGTGTGCTTACATCCCCATAACAATTGTGCATCGAAAAATCAATATATACTCAATGCTGATATACTCCAAATACTCTAAAGAAAATAATTTACTCCAAATGTGTTTACACAATGAATATACCTGTATATAAATTTCACTTTGCGTAACCATGGTGCCTCTCGTGCACGTAGTTACATAATAAAAATATGTGTGCGTATTAAACGTAGTCCATACTCAATATAAGACTAATTGAAATGCCTGCATACTTCGAAACCAGACAGTGGGAGCACTTGGAAGGCGGGCGGTGAAAAAAACGATGAAGTTTACAGTATATAATTTGATATTATCAACTTACTAAATACGACATTGTCTATGTATTTCCGGGTACAAATGGACTAGGTGATTATTTGTTACCACTATCCTTCCTTTATCATCCAACATGATAGATGTATCCAATAACAACAAATGGTAAATCAGCTGGTACTGGGGTCAACAACATGGCCGCACTCTGCGGCATAAGTGAAAATCTCCCCTTATTGATCACAATGGTCATTGTATTTTGACTATCATTATGAATATGTTATGTAGCTTATGAAGGACGAGGTGTCAAGTGTTTATGGAAGCGAACAACAATATTTCAGGGGAGAAACATTATACTAGATAATAAACTATTACAGTAAAGTTGGTATTCAAACGTAAATAATTTATAATGTTCTATAGGCAGGAAGCAAGTTCGAGAACATATATACGATAAATAGAGAAGAACAAAAATAAAAGTAATAAATAACATTTATTAGGAGCTTGGAGGAAGAAATAGAAACATATATAGAAAGTGTCAGAGTGTGTCAATCCTGTTATACAAAACTAGTCTGAAATGAGTCACTAACTAGAAACTGCAGATATCGTACTGATTTGTTGATAAATAATAACGATTTCATTAAGCCTAAGAATTACCTCATAAAGTAGTATGACTAAAAATAATGTATGATAACCGTTGCAAATACAGTAAAACCAATAGGAGACTATAATGACAAAGAAATAGAAATATATTTATTGAATTCCTGGTCCCTGGAGGCTGATCGGATAAGAATGGCGGTAAGGTAGTGCCACACCATGACAACAATCAGATATATTCTGGCTAAAATAGTTCGATTGGTTACATCATAAAAAGTAGTAGAAACACAAATATAATATTAAAGAATAGGGTAGCTCAGCACCAACCCCAAACTAGTCATCTATCACAAATGGTTCGACCAGTTACGTCAGAAAAAAAGGCATGGGATAACTTCATTATGAACGAGCCTTGCACACTGCCCCACCAAATTATATCAGACATCATGTGGTGAAATGTGAGGTAATGCGAAGGGTTATTCCATGTTTTTCTTTTATTAAGTATATGATAATAACGTTCGACCTAAAGCGTTGGGGAAGGGGGTGAGGGCGGGCATGCTCTACTGTCAAGGGCTTCGTCATCATCAATAAAAGCTGATACCGATTATTGTAATATGCAGAACTATATAAACTCGTAAATTAAGAAGCGAACACACCAGAGATGCAAGAAGCAGTTCAATAGAATCGTTCAACTGACACAACCTATAGAAGAGAAAAGCAGAGCAGGAGAAACCAGATAGGTTGTCTGTAAAATGTGTGTGTATCACAAATGTTGTAAACATTTAAATGTATTTTAAGAGTATGAATTTTAACATGTTTTTGAAGTTCCTCTGATGTGCCATCCATTATAGAACACATAATAGCCTACACTTGAATGTTTACATTAAAGTTTTAAACGATTATAATAGACTTACTGTGTGCAGCTTATAGGTTGCAGTTTTGTGATTTAATCTACACACTCCACTTGTGCAGCATAATAGTGGAATAACTTAAACAATAGCAAGGAGGACAGCCCTACTAATTTTACTCTTCTACTTTCTTCTTCTTTCCTCCTTTACATTTGTTCATTTGTTAGAGACCTCTTACCTTCCAACCTGGCTATCCCCCTTCAACTTAACTTATCAGTGTGGACCGGTAAAGGTGAACAGTCAGGTGTTATAGTAGGGGCAGAGGGTTGATCAAGGGGCTAGAAGTGAGAAGTTTGAAATATGTACAGTTGGCCACATTAATTTGCATAGACTCCCATGTTTTTGTGCATGGAATGAAAAATAGAAAGTGATAATTACGTTAGTGAGATATTTATAAGTAAGTTTGTGTGAGGTAAACGCCTAGTGAGTGAGGGTTATAACATGACATGGGTGATTATGACGTAAGTTATAGATAAGAATGACATGATAAGGACATATATTTAACACGAATGAGAGTTGGTCGCGTGGCAGGTGCGGCTGGAATACAAATTCAATTGGATAACGTTAATGTTTCATGAGATGGACTGCAAAAATTGGGATCTGAATAATAGACCAGTTTAGGGAAATGAGAGACGAGGTGAATAGTTGCCGACCATTTCACTCACTGCTCGACCAGCACACATCTCACACACAAGCCTTTACTACTGTCATGGAGTGAACAAAATACTTAAATGTTCATACTTGCTTACCCAAATATGAGTGAAACAGTTGTCCACTTCTAAGACCGTATGAGGCTGGAGATACAAATATTTTACTTATAACAGGAAGTATCTTCAAGCTGTCTTATATTTCACCATTCATAATAATGTTAACATGTTTCTTTACATGGATGAAGCGTGTCTTTTGGGTATGCAGCGAGAGAGAGAGAAAGTTGTTGGTTATGTGGAAGCAAAAATGTAAAACAGTTCCCAGAGTTGTATAATTGAACATAAATGGGGCCAGAATGTGTTCAAAGAAGTGTGTAACTCTTGCTGCATACAAAGAAGTGTGTAACTCTTGCTGCATACAAAGAAGTGTGTAACTCTTGCTGCATACAAAGAAGTGTGTAACTCTTGCTGCATACAAAGAAGTGTGTAACTCTTGCTGCATACAAAGAAGTGTGTAACTCTTGCTGCATACAAAGAAGTGTGTAACTCTTGCTGCATACAAAGAAGTGAGTAACTCTTGCTGCATACAAAGAAGTGTGTAACTCTTGCTGCATACAAAGAAGTGTGTAACTCTTGCTGCATACAAAGAAGTGTGTAACTCTTGCTGCATACAAAGAAGTGTGTAACTCTTGCTGCATACAAAGAAGTGTGTAACTCTTGCTGCATACAAAGAAGTGTGTAACTCTTGCTGCATACAAAGAAGTGTGTACTCTTGCTGCATACAAAGAAGTGTGTAACTCTTGCTGCATACAAAGAAGTGTGTAACTCTTGCTGCATACAAAGAAGTGAGTAACTCTTGCTGCATACAAAGAAGTGTGTAACTCTTGCTGCATACAAAGAAGTGTGTAACTCTTGCTGCATACAAAGAAGTGTGTAACTCTTGCTGCATACAAAGAAGTGTGTAACTCTTGCTGCATACAAAGAAGTGTGTAACTCTTGCTGCATACAAAGAAGTGTGTAACTCTTGCTGCATACAAAGAAGTGTGTAACTCTTGCTGCATACAAAGAAGTGTGTAACTCTTGCTGCATACAAAGAAGTGTGTAACTCTTGCTGCATACAAAGAAGTGTGTAACTCTTGCTTCATACAAAGAAGTGAGTAACTCTTGCTGCATACAAAGAAGTGAGTAACTCTTGCTGCATACAAAGAAGTGAGTAACTCTTGCTGCATACAAAGTATGTTCTGAAGATAATTATAGGCTGAAATCGAGATAGTAGTTATGGAGAATTATGCTGCTTTGTTGGTAGTGGCAGACGACTGGTCATAACTGGAAGAGGAAAGTTCATGAATATATATCTTACATTTCATGTGTATTTTTGGTACTTCAAAATTGAATGGCAGACATTATAACTGCCATCATTAGTCTGTCCTTTACGGTGATTTATTAGCCTCTTTGCTCGACATTATAACAAATACGTATATAGATTTTAAGCAAGCACCAGGTAACAGACTGAGTATATGTAGTGTTGTGTTGAATGTATAATTATGTTTATAAATGCATGTACCGGCAGATATAATTTGTTTTCAAAATGTTAAAGTTTGGTTTGTGTTTCTTTTAAATTGTTAATACAGCATACCAAGTTTGTTAATACAGCATACCAAGTTTGTTAATACAGCATACCAAGTTTGTTAATACAGCATACCAAGTTTGTTAATACAGCATACCAAGTTTGTTAATACAGCATACCAAGTTTGTTAATACAGCATACCAAGTTTGTTAATACAGCATACCAAGTTTGTTAATACAGCATACCAAGTTTGTTAATACAGCATACCAAGTTTGTTAATACAGCATACCAAGTTTGTTAGTTAAAATAGGACTTCAGAGTCCATCAACCCTTTTGGTTTATTCAGCCAACACACTGTAAGTCAACAATCTAGTCAGGATTGGAGCCCCTTTTCAAGAACTCCAGTCCCTTGCTTGTATATCAAGAGCCCTCCCGGTTTATAATTATAAGGTCGTTCTGCTGCAGTGATGATTATATGTCACTTCACTCACTTTAGTAGCTGAAGGCAGCTAGGGTTTGATACTAGGGTTGGGTGAAAATAAATAACAAAAATAGCAAGTAAAGGTATTGAAATGATCAAGCGGAGGCCAAGATGAAAAGCAAAACACTGATACCAATTGCATATACAGTATATCATTAGTATGATATACACTGTTAAATGTAAATATTGCTAAACATTCTATACAATGAGTCCTGTAGCAATTCATCGTCAATCATAGAAAGAAATACATGCTTTATTGTATAATATATTAGATAATAGGTCATATCGAGCTAATGCTATCTCACTCTCTCACACACATGCACCCCCCCCCCCCCCCACCCCCCGAGCGCGCGCCTACGGCTTATAACCACATTGTAGCAACATTGTTGTATTTGGAAGATAAAATAATAGTGTCAAACTCTCTCCTTATTACCTCACTGATTATATATATATATATATATATATATATATATATATATATATATATATATATATATATATATATATACTGGTATATATATATTGTAATTATATATATATATATATATATATATATGTATATATATATCAAAATAACCAGATTTGCGAAAACCACCATAACGAACAAAAGGAAGCAAGTCGAAGAAGAGGAGACCAAAACAAACAACATTCAACCATGGCAAGTAACGGAGTATAAGGAATAAGGAATAACTCAACCACGGCAAGTAACGGAGTATGAAGGAATAAGGAATAACTCAACCACGGCAAGTAACGGAGTATAAGGAATAAGGAATAACTCAACCACGGCAAGTAACGGAGTATAAGAAATAAGGAATAACTCAACCACGGCAAGTAACGGAGTATAAGGAATAAGGAATAACTCAACCACGGCAAGTAACGGAGTATAAGGAATAAGGAATAACTCAACCACGGCAAGTAACGGAGTATGAAGGAATAAGGAATAACTCAACCAGAAATAACAACAACGAAGGAGATAAGTAACAAAAACAAAACCACCATGATGCCCAGGATACCTAAATTGCCCCACATCACCAACAAAGAAGACCCAAATAGAAACACAAATCAGAACCTACACACCGATATGGAAAACTCATCCCCAGCACAGACAATCACCACGCAGATAAAACCATGTGTGGAAAATACAACCAGAATTAAACCTACCTCATCTAGCCGTCCAAACAAATCATGTACAGTTGGCCAGCTTAGTCCTGCGCAAAAATGTTGTGGTGTGTGGAGGTGTGTGGCTTTTCATCCTAGTAAACAACATAGTTTTATGAGTGAATCCCTCAAACCGAAAGGCGTGTGAAAGGAGGGACATGATTGGTCGAGGTGAGGAATATCATGAAGTCTAATTTTCTTTAATTTTTGCATTTTTGCAGGTTATTATAATTTATATATTATAATTATATATTATATTATAATTTTGGAGTAAGGGGTCGGGCGCAAGTTGGACTAGATAATAGTCCATCAGGTGCCTGGCCCGGGGAGATGATTAATATAAAGGGTGCGCCTGGAAGTGTGGTGGGAGGGCTTGTGGCGTTGGCTCCGCTGCATGTCTGCCTGCCGAGATCGGAACCTCTCCGGGTGGTCGGGGGCCGGGGGAGTGCTGGAGCGACCTTGGTGACCCTGGTCTCTGAGTCTTCTCCTGGGTGACCTGGATGTGTGTGAGTTTGTGTTTTTTATCTGTGTTTATTTGTTGTTTTATGTTGTTTTTGTGTTTTCCCTGTTCTTGCTCTGTCTTGAGTCGGCTATCCCCAAAATGGGGATTGAGCGTGAGCATATAGATAGATAGATAGATAGAATTATAATTTCCAGAAAGTCGTTGAGTAGCCTATTAAGGAAAATTAAATACAGATGTTTATAATTAACATCAACACATAACTATACATAAATATATAAATAACCATAGCAGGAAGGTTAGTGAAGGTTAGTGTGGTGGCGGCAGGAGGGAGATAATTTGAATCAGTTCAATGGAGACGGTGCGGCGGGACTACATAACTAACAAGTGAATGGTTGTTTTCAAGATGCCTGTATACTGATTACAATAATTTAGCTTAAAGAGTCTGTAGAAAGTAAAATGCTTAGTAATATTTTATGTACGGACTTATTACCAATAGTATTGAGATCTGAACTTATGCCTGTATACATTTATGTTTCAAAAATATCTTAATTACCGACTTAAGCTTTATTTTCTAAAGATTGCAAATAACCTATAACAAAAGCTCCCTGGTAAACTATGGATTTTTCCTCCGTGTATGAAAGGTCCTTCTTAACCTATGCAATAGGATGACGCCAAGAGCAATTGAGCAATCGTAGCAATTAGCAGAAGATTGCAAGAAATATCTAATGGATTGTGACGCTAACTAATTCGCTATACCGTATTTGTTACAGTCTGTTTTAAAGGCCCATAAATTGCACAATCAGGTATCAATCAAACCCATAAACAACAGCATTAATTGAATTGGACTACCAGACAACAATGTGATCGGCTTATAGTGAACAAATAAGGATAGGATCATAACATAGTATGGAACAGCATAACTTCAGATAAGAAGAAACAAAATACACTCTGCCACTTCGAGGTCAATAGAATACTTTTACTACATAGAATTTCCTAACACACGGTAAAAATAGACATTCGATTCATACTTTGTTTATCTTTATATTGATTAAACAAAATAAGAATCCTTAAAATGTTCCGTTAACTTATGACTATTAGAGGCCCTTCCTAAGCTTAATGCCATACAATAAAGCAACTGGAACAATAAATAAGTGATCATAGTCTTGAAGAGGGTTATTGAGTATTATAATACTCTTGTTAAGAGAGATCCTTTTGAAACTAAATGTCATATGCTGGCGATAACTGGGAACACACAAATATAGATCAAGTTTGCTAGAGCTTAAGATCTTAATAAACATTTAACGATAATTAGGATATGCATATTACTGGAAGGTTATCCTATTATGCATTGCGTAACTTTGTGCACACATCAAGTGATTATATCGGTACATGTTTAAGATTCCCCGTTTTAATTATCTCTCTCTCTCTCTCTCTCTCTCTCTCTCTCTCTCTCTCTCTCTCTCTCTCGAATGGTATGGAAAACTCCTCGTCGCTGATGGTAGGGTGCCGAAATGACAAATATCAACAGGTCAGCGTCACTCCAACCACTAACACGACTTAGATCACCGTATTAAGAGTTCTGTATATCAACACCTCTACCTGCTACATTAACTTTTTTAAACCATAGCAGCATGTATAAATATTAAATAAGAAACCCTTTAGTGAAATAGGTAGCAACTATTCAACGTGCATGCTCATATCAATACCTATTCAACGTGCATGCTCATATCAATACCTATTCAACGTGCATGCTCATATCAATACCTATTCAACGTGCATGCTCATATCAATACCTATTCATAAGTATTAACAATAAGAGCACCCCAAACATACAATAGCTTTCGCCAAATTTAGAATACATTCTTCCAACCCTAGCTCATCCCTGCTCCACCTTTACACCCCCAGGATTCCAGAGAATGGAAGGGGAAAACATATCCTTGATAAACACCATCCAGTGTAGGGATGCAACTAGTGCGGTTTTATTATGGTGATGATAATGTCGGTGTTTTATGCTTGTATTATTTGGGTTTAATTTAAAAGACATCTTCTAAGTCTATATGCATGTTCTGTAGTATGTTACACATAATATATGAAACATAAACATCCAACACATTCAATATTTATTGGCGTCTCGGTTGCAGCCCTACAAAGGATAACTTATTTAGTCGAACTTATACAATAATTATGTTAACCCTTATACGGCTAATCAGACGACAATTATTTGATTTTTTTAATACAACTACAACATTTCCATACTCTACTTTCGAAAGACTTCTAGGAATCAAAAGATTCATAACAATATTAGTTAACTATTTAACTGGCTACCTAATTTTAATATTCATTGAAGACTATATAATCTTTCAATATTCGTTTGGACTAATTCACGCAATTATACCCTAATCAACTTCGCTCCATTGCTCAATATGTGAAGTAAAATCAACTGAGTTATTTCTACCTCTTCGGGTTTTTTTTAAAGTAGCAGCCTTTCTGTTGTTTTTTCACATTCCTTTGTGAATATATAATTATTTATACGAGAGAGAGAGAGAGAGAGAGAGAGAGAGAGAGAGAGAGAGAGAGAGAGAGAGAGAGAGAGAGAGAGAGAGAGAGAGAGAGAAAGAGAGAGAGAAAGAGAGAGAGAGAGAGAGAGTGAGTGAGAGATAGAGACGCAACATGGATAACATAAAACAAGTGAGTACCGGTATCATAAGTTATCTTATGTTCAATATCACCTCATAGGAATATAAAGACAAGCTTAACAGAATAACCCCTCGACTAAATCATACTTCCCTATTAGGCCTATCAATAAATTGTTTATAAATACTTAATTACTCTCTTACAGCCTATGTTCTATACTGTATACAATATACAGAGTGTTCCAGTAATGCTTTTCATAAATTATATGGTGGACTCATCAGACAAAAATAAGAATACATTACTCTATGAACATGAGGTTGAGTATTTATAATAACGTAGTTAATACACGATTTAAGTTAACGATAGATACAATGCCATTCAGTCCAAGGTGTAATGTTGCCATTTTAGTGGATTATATCCATTTGGCCTTCGCTATCGCTTGCTAGCCTCAAGATAGTGAGCAGTAGTGATCTGACTTTTCGGTAGAAAAATATGTCCGGCTTCGCCGGTAGAAAAATCAAATCCAGCGAAGCCGGACATATTTTTCTACCGAAAAGTCAGATCGCTACTGCTCACTATCTTGAGGCTAGCAAGCGATAGCGAAGGCCAAATGGATATAATCCACTAAAATGGCAACATTACCCCTTGGACTGAATGGCATTGTATCTATCGTTAACTTAAATCGTGTATTAACTCCGTTATTATAAATACTCAACCTCATGTTCATAGAGTAATTTATTCTTATTTTTGTCTGATGAGTCCACCAAATAATTGATGAAAAGCATTACTGGAATACCCTGTATATATATATATATATATATATATATATGTGTGTGTGTTTTGAGATATCGCTTCACTGTGATTACCACTTACCGGTATTTATAGTTGTAGTTACATCTATAGTACTGCATTCGGTTTAGGCGTCTATTATTCAGAGATTATAGGAATATAATCAAGTTCCCAGTTTACCTGTTAACAATATATCTAATTCAATATTTTTACTAACAGTAAATTGCTATTGGTTCCAAGGAAAAACAATACGGTGGCGGCATTGTAGGATATATTATATATACAATTAATGTAGTGACTGTAGAGTGTGCTAAGTATTCTAATGAAGGTGATGACATCGAAGTTCCCTAGTGTGTGTATGTGTTTTTTGGGTGGCGTCATCTGAAGTTGTTGTGCTACAATATAATACAACAATCCTATCCTCATCCTTTCCACAATATAATACAACAATCCTATCCTCATCCTTTCCACAATATAATACAACAATCCTATCCTCATCCTTTCCACAATATAATACAACAATCCTATCCTCATCCTTTCCACAATATAATACAACAATCCTATCCTCATCCTTTCCACAATATAATACAACAATCCTATCCTCATCCTTTCCACAATATAATACAACAATCCTATCCTCATCCTTTCCACAATATAATACAACAATCCTATCCTCACCCTTTCCACAATATAATACAACAATCCTATCCTCATCCTTTCCACAATATAATACAACAATCCTATCCTCATCCTTTCCACAATATAATACAACAATCCTATCCTCATCCTTTCCACAATATAATACAACAATCCTATCCTCATCCTTTCCACAATATAATACAACAATCCTATCCTCATCCTTAATACAATATAATACAACAATCCTATCCTCATCCTTTCCACAATATAATACAACAATCCTATCCTCATCCTTTCCACAAAAACCATGCTCATCACGGTATAGTAACTCGCATTTTATTGTCTTTATCCCGTGATGCACATCACGTTACCAGAGACATGTTCGCCAATGCCCGAACTAATGTTGTTGTTTATATGACTGATAAAAGCCTCTGTTGTTCTCTATCAGCAAATGTGATCCGGTATGCACTAAATATTGTATTGATAATCAAGCCCTGCTATCAATACATTGTAATGAAATGGCTCCAGTTATTAAAATGTGGCAACCCTTTACTGGACTATTTGCTCGTTTGCCCTCCCCACATTACCACTACCAGCTCCACCACAACCACAGCCATATGGTTGTGTGGAAGGACGGGCAGGGTTCTTTTGGGCTTGGTGAAGTCGATTTAATTGCCTTTGCAAAAGACTGAAATGTCTGAAGTGATGTAAGCAATAAAGAGAAATGGTATTTCGAGTTAGGAAGAGTAACAATTAAATATATTATTCTCATGATATATTTACTATACGCCATCGTATGCACTTAACTACTATGCAAACATGTTTTTATAGCAACTAGAGGTGATAGTAGTCTGCAAAATGCACATACACTAACAAACACAAATATTTCTGGCCTTTAACCGTCATTATTCTAGGCATTTTTCTGTATTAATTTGTTCACAATTATTAATATATTGACGCACTGTATAATAATATAAAAATTTTAGTATGACAAACATTAGGCGACTTTATTCAGATTTGGAAACGTCTATCATAGTAAGAAGGTTATACACAATAAGTCAACCCTTTTGAACCGGATGATTACTTTGTAATTCCAGGTACAACCAATATATTTTGACCACCTTTAACCCTTCAATCAGACAACGACATTTATGTTTTGTTATTAATGTTACTGCTAAGTGTTCTTGCTAACAATAGAAAGGACTTAATTATAATTTCAGTTAATAATTTAACTGTCTGGTTGAATAAAATTGTGTGAAGATTGCTGGGATATACACACATATTTACATACTCTATTTGAAAACATTAAGAAAGCCATTCATTACCAGGGCGCTTTATGAGTCTTGGGTTCCAAGAGAATAAGAACTCGGTAATAAATAACCACCACATAACTCTTAAAGTATAATTTTCATACAAAAGCAAGTTCAGACATTTACACTACAAACTTCATGTTATGGCAAATTTTAAATATTACTGTCCATAATAGTTATATGCCAAACAATCAGTATGCAGGCATCCTAAATACAACCATTCACCTGTGAGTCATTATAAGTTAATACCAGCCGTGCCGTCTCGATTGAAGTGAAACGAAGCCCAAGCCACCTACCACCGACACTCTCACCTTTTCTGCCATGCCTACAAAATTGAGTAGGAATAGGTTATGTATTAATACTAACTGTAAGCTACTTCTTTCATATCCATTTATTATCTAACATCGTTCTGGAACATCTACTAACCCTCCAGTAATGCAAATAATGAAGAAAATAGAGTTTCCCGATATTTCTCGTTTCACCCAATCACGTCCCGTCTTTCACACGGTATGGGATTTGAGGGATTCATTCATAAAACTATGTTGTTTACTACGGATGCAATATATACCAGACACCTCCAAACACCGCAACATTTTTGCGCAGGACTAAGTTGGCCAACTGTACATCACTACCTGACACCAAACGAGACGCCAGAATTGCCACCATCACACCGATATACCAACAATACCAAGCAAGATCATCACAACATCACAGCAACACCACGAGGCCACCAGAAAGAAGATAGTGTACAGTCAGGGACAGAAGGACCAACATCGACGCACTAAACACGGACACTTACGCCCCTCTTCCGCCAAGAAGTCTACTCACCTGCCCACAAACCTCTGAGGGGTCCTCCTAATCCCCCCAGAATACGTCCCCCTGGACTTATGCCCTTTGGACCCCCGCACACCTGCTTTGGGTCATCTCAGCCAAAGTCATCACTACTCCGACGAAAACCTGAATGAGGCAAGCAATTCTAGGGCTTCATCTAACCAACATGTTAGCGATCTAGCCCTACAATTACCCTCCCATTCAAGTAAAGCACTGAAACCATGGTGAATATATTTCAAGGCCTGAGGAGGTATTTTACTTATTGAGTAATTAATATTATCACATGCCATGGTATAGTGGTTAATAATAAGATCCCTAATAGGCTGCACCTTTGGTATTAGAAGCATAACCGTCGAACATGTCCCCACCTTACTTCTTTTGCCAAAACCGCACACTAAAATTATAGAAAGATACTTGCCACAGTAAAGGTGATTCGACTAGTTTAGAGCTTTGCGAGATACCGCTAACACCGGCACTCGACATATAGAAGTCCTTAGTGTATCTGTCCTACGCCATGGTCGAGAACACTTACAATTAAAAGGTTTAAACACCGCCCCTGAGTTCTTTGAACCTCTTATAACGACCAGTGGCAGATCGAGTGAAGTCAGTAAGTTCATGATCTTACTATCTCCTCGCGTTAGCCCGATACGTTGTTACTGTGTCATGACACTAGAGACATTGTATTAAAGACTCCAAGTCAAGAGTACCGAAACGGAACTTCATCACCGATTAGCATAACGGTCAGGATAGATGAGTACCTCTAGCTTTATGGCTCAAACTTTCCTGTCATTCTCTTACTAAATATTTCTGTGCTGTCTATCTTTCCCCTAACTCTACCAACTTTCCTAAATTCTTTGACTATTTAAACTCTACAGTGGAACACATTCTATCCATTTCTCCTTTCTCAGAAATCTCCATCTTAGGAGATTTCAACGTTCACCACCGCCAATGGCTCTCCTCTCACACTACTGATCCACCTGGTGAACAAGCCTACGTCTTTTCTATCCTAAATGACCTAGAGCAGTTAGTTCAGCAACCCCCCCGTATCCCGGATCGCATCGAGAGATCGGCCCAACATTCTTGACTGTTTCTAACTTCTAACCCTTCTTCTTATACTGTCGATCTTTTCTCTCCTTTGGGTCCTCCGCCCATAAACTTATCTCTGTCACCTGTCGTATCTCTCCAATACAGCCACCCGATCCTCCTAGCCGGCGGCGCTTGTGGGCACTTTGGCGCTGGACTGGGAGGCTCTTCGGCAGTACTTCTTTGATTTCCATGGAAGATTTCTGCTTCCATGGCCGAGGACCCTCGGAGAGTGCTGAACGCATTACCGAGGTAATCCTATCGGGCATGGAAGCATACATTCCATTCTCTTTCTCTCAGACTAATGCTAAAAAATCTTGGTTTACTCACGCCTGTTCTACTGCTGTCCGCAATAAGAGGAAGCATTCAAACGGTACCGACGCCTTAAAACTCAAGACTCTCATTCTTCATATGTTTCTGCCCGGAATCAAGCCAAATCTGTTCTTCGACTTGCCAAACACTCTTTCATCAATAATAAATGCACTGAACTATCCAACTCTAGCTCTTCCCAAGCTTTCTGGCATCTAGCCAAAAACCTCTCAAACAATTTCTCTTCCTCGTCTTTCCCTCCCCTTTCCCACTCTGATGGCACAACCATCACTTCTTCCTCTGACAAAGCTAAACTCTTCGCTCAAACTTTTGTTAGAAAACTCCACCTTGGATGATTCCGGTGCTATTCCTCCCTCTCCGCCCTCCTCTCTCTTACTTATGCCTAATATCCTAATCTCTTCTAAAGATGTACTTTCTACCCTCTCTGGGCTTAACACTAATAAGGCGTACGGTCCGGACGGTGTTCCTCCTGTTGTTCTCAAAAACTGTGCTTCCGTGCTGACTCCCTGCCTAGGCAAACTCTTTTGTCTCTGTCTATCCTCTAACGTCTTCCCTTCATGCTGGAAGTTTGCTCACATTCAACCTGTCCCAAAGAAGGGTGACCGCTCTCCAAACCCTCCAACTATCGTCTTGCTCGTCCAATTGCTTCTCTTGTCTCTAAAGTTTTGAAAAACTATTCTTGCTTCCAAATTTCTTAAGCATTTCTCTTCTCATAACCTGCTCTCAGATCGCCAGTATGGCTTCCTTAAGGGTCGCTCTACTGGTGATCTTCTTCAATATCTTACTAACTCTTGGTCATCCTCCTTTCGGGACTTCGGTGAGACTTTTTCTATTGCACTAGACATATCGAAAGCTTTCGATAGAGTCTGGCACAAATCTTTAATTTCTAAACTAACCTCCTTCGGTTTCTATCCCTCCAATCTGTGCCTTTATCTCTAATCTCCTTTCCGGCTGTTCCATGGCTGCGGTTGTGGATGGCCATTGTTCACTTCCTCACCCTATAAACTCTGGTGTTCCTCAGGGCTCTGTCCTATCTCCTATTCTCTTTCTAATTTTTATAAATGATCTCCTTAACTGTACCTTAATTCCCATCCATTCATACGCAAACGACTCAACTTAACACTACTCCATTAGTTTTTCAGAACGCCCCAGCCAGCAATCCCATAACGACAAACGTAATGAAGCCATAGAAACTCTTAAATTCTGATCTAAATACTATTTCCAGTTGGGCCAGAGAAAACCTCGTTAAGTTTAATGCTTGCAAAAGCGAATTTCTCCATCTATCTACGCGTCAGGATCTCCCAGCGGAGTATGCCTTGTTCTTCAACAATACAAAAAATCAACCCTTCAATCTTCTCTCAATATTCTTGGTGTCTCTTTTTCTTCTGCTCTCATTTGGAAGGACCATATTACCAGTCTTGCTAAGGCAGCCTCCCAGAAGCTGGGTGTGCTCAACTGCCTTAGGGGGTTCTTTTCCCCTGCACAGCTTCTTGCTCTGTACAGGGGCATAGTGCGCCCTTGTATTGAGTATTGTTCACATGTGTGGGGAGGTTCCTCTCACACCGCTCTCCTAGACAAAGTTGAAAGGAAGGCCTTTCGTATCATTAACTCCCGTCCACTCACCAACTCTCTGCAATCTCTCTCTCTCCGCCGCAATGTTGCATCTCTCTCGCTATTCTATCGCTACTATAATAATCAGTGTTCCTCAGAGCTATCCAAGTGCATACCACCTCCTTTACGTAGGGCACGTGGTACCCGTCTTACAACTCAATCCCACCCCTACTCTGTGCAACTCTCCAACCCAAGAGTGAAACATTACTCTCAAACTTTCTTCTACTCAATATCTGAGCTCTGGAACTCTCTCCCAGAATCAGTCTTTCCCTCTTCCTATGACTTAAATTGCTTCAAACTCCGTGTGTCCAGGCATTTTGGCTCGAACGTCCCTTGATTTTGGCCCTGTCACTCTTTCAACTATGGGGGAGGCACTCGCTATAGGCAGTTATGCCTTTTGCCTCCCTCAATCACATAGAAAAAAAAAAAAAAAAAAAAAAAAAAAGCCATAGTACATGTCCTAGCTAATTACTTGCGTTAGCCCGATGAAAGTGCCCAATGTCATGACATCAAGGAACTATCACTTAAGACCCGAAACCAGCTAATCCATCTGTATGCCAAACTACTCATCCACGCGGCAGGACCACCTAAACGGCCCAACGGACAACTAGAAGACCAGACAGCTGTTATCTCATCTCACCTCACACTCCAAGTGCTAGAGGTAAATGTTGAAAATTCACACACAATGATCCTTCAGTGAAATAAGGTGAACTAGCTAAAAAGACAGGGTTCCCAAATTGTGACAGGTGCCCCAATAAGTTAGAGTCCACAAATATTAACACTGTTTAATTAATTCCTCACTAGTGTACCCAAGTGAGTAAGTCCCCAAATTGAGACTCAGCCTAAATTACACCAGTGCGACAGGTGCCTCAAGAAAGTTAGAGTCCACAAATATTAACTCTGTATTATTAACCTCACCAGTGCGACAAGGTGAATTGCTAGAACAACAAAGTCTCTAAATTTAGACTCTATTTAATTCACATCATTGAGACACTAAATATTTCCTCAGTGCGAACGAGGATTATTTCTCAGACAGAGTCCAGCATTTTCGACTTTGACTAGGTTTTTATGAGAGTTTCTATTTATTGTGTTAGTAAAGTCAAGATAGATACAGCTAATATATTCCTAGTCCCATTGTGGATCATCGCCCGTGCTAGGCATATTTATGTTTTTACCATTTATTCACATATAAGTATTGGTATTGGTAAACTTAGCGATTATACAAATACAAATACAAATGTTCACACATGTATGCAGTGTTTTATGTTACCCTTGGTTTCTTCTGTGCATGTGTTGTGTGATTTTGACTTCTCCAGTTAAGTAGAACCTACCATATCCAATGTAAACCTGGTAAAAACCCTGATATATATATATATATATATTGTTTTTATTTAATTATAGTATCAGATTAGGTTTCTCATCCTCCTCCTCTCTCTCACACAGCAATGGCAAACGGTGAAAGCTGAAAGCGCAATACTTTTAAATCTTAATATGAATTGTGTCAGAAACTGAGAGGAAAGATTTGCCAGGGAAGGTTTAGGTTTTAACCAAAGTGGGAAAGAGAAGGAGCGTGACATGTTAAAGAGGGAGGGATCAACCCTCTGATACCATGCATGCGTTGGTAACCATATAGGTAGCTATAAGATATAATTATGAAGTGTAGGGGATATAGGTTATAGAGTTTTTTGGTAACTATAAGATAGATGAATTATAAGGGATATAGGTTGTAGTGACAGATGTTCTTAGCTAACAATAAGATAAATGAAGTATAGAGGATACGGGTGTTAGGCAGAATATGAAGAGATGTAGAGAAGAAAGGGCTTGCCACCTATGGGATAATATGCCATCTGCAGCTTTCCATTTTTCTTATGTTCAATACCATGACGGTTTTATATATTTTTCCGGTTATCCCACTGAGCCCCAGCGACGCACTCTTTGCGTCGGCATTGTATGTAACGCTGAACCGCAGCGACGCAAACATTGCGTCCGCCACTGCAACCTCTATTATTCGGCTCGTATGGTAGGAAATGGCGTGAGAATGGTATAGGATATACCTTAGGGTGTTGCCGAACAGTGGCAGTACGCGGCAACCGCCCAGGCAGGCCGTGCCGGTAGTGGCGGGCGGATTAGTGGCGCCACTTTACGCACTTACTTCACCTCAACTTTTGACCTTATTTACTCGTCGTATGGGAGCTAGAGGCTTGAAATTTGTGTGAGATACACTTTAGGATTTAGGCATTACTTGACCATACTCAGCTATCCCCCAAGTCCTGACAGGCGGGTGGTCAGGCGGGGGAGGTGGTGAAAAACACTGTACCCACTTATCTCCCCACGAATTTCGACCTTATTTACTCTAGTCCTATGGTAGCTATAGGATTGATATTTGTATGGGATATTTCTTAGGATGTAGGCAATATATGGCAACACCCAAATCTAGGTTTGTTGGGACAAGGGACGTGCGTGACAAAGGAAAGTCCATATACCCATACATCTTGCGAGTGCAACACCATGTCGGATTTACCACGTCGTTACCCACGCAGGGGAATATCCCTTGACGATGCCATGGCCATAATTGAAGAGAGTGTTGTGCCTGATAGTGACACTGGATCGTCAAATGACGATTCAGAGGACGAATATAGTCCCACTTTGGCCGAGATAGACGACATGCATGAGGAGGAACCCTATGTCCGCATCTCTCATCGCTTCACAATGTTACAAGAAAGGGAGGAGAGTAGCTATCGCTCCCCCATTGCTCCCCGTGACATAGTGGAATCCCCAGCAAGTGGGGAAGAGGATAATGAGGATGAGGCAGATGACCCAGACCCCATGGCCTTCCTCAACATTCCACTTTCTCATCGTAGGGATGACAAGATAAGAGCTGAGGATGAGAGGGGTCAAGGTCCGACACCACACGTGCCTCGCCGTGATCTTCCCCCGCGTTTGCCTTCACCACCACCCAGCATTGCCTCTCCACAAAAAGCGCCAACCCCTAACACTTTCTATGGGTTGCGCAGGGGTGCAGCCATCTTAGCAGCACAGCCATTGACTTCTTCTTCAGAAGAAACAGATGAGGATATGCCTGCTCTAGAATCATCTGCACCACGCCACCCACGCCGCCTCGCACGCCGCCTGTTTCCCTTATCAGCCCGGGATAACTCAGAGCATTCTTTGCCCCCACCACCACCTCCTGGACCACTACCATACTCCCCTGTACCTTCTCCTCAGCCTGGGACATCCCACAGACACGACACTCAGACACCATCACCGCCTGCGTCGCCAAAACGCCCTGATCGTGCGCAACGCCCTACCAGCATACGTGGGCGTGCCCGTGGGCCTGGGCGTTGGCGTGGCCGAAGGGATCTAAAGTGACCCTAATACGAAGCCCAAACCCTGGCGGTGCGAGAGCAAGGGCTGGGTCAGCTCGACCAAGGCCGAGGTTGAGGGCAGGGGCAAGAGGCAGGGCAAGGCCCTCCCGCCGCCCTGATGGTGACTCCCTCCTGACGACTCTGGCGACGAAGGTGCCGCTCAACCCGACGTGTGGGATTGGGTTGATGGAGAAAACTTTGTGCCCACCGAGTATAACTTTGTGGGCGCTGGGATTGCCGGCCCTACGCTCCCAAACCAGGGGCGCCAGACCACGAGACTTGTCATCTTCCTGCATTTTTTTACTATAAATCTTGTGGCTCTAATTGTTGACCAGACCAACTGGTACAATTATTATTTCATGGCTGGGAAGAAGCAGCTAAAATACTATGTAAGGCTGTCATGGTCCGCCCTAGATGACCCAGAGTTTTACACATTCTTGGGCATTGTCATCCTGATGGGGATCAAAAGAAATCCTCCATAAAAAAGTACTGATCCTGGGATCTGCTCGTCCGAACCCCTATTTTTGGCCAAATAATGAGCAGAAAAAGGTTCACGGCCATAATGGGGAACCTACATTTCATTGAGAGCCTGGCAGCCCACACCAGAAATCAAAGTCAACCAAGAGCAATGAAGGACCCCATGGAGAGGATAAGACCCATCTTCGAGTACCTAAAGGTGAAGTTTGCTGCCACCTTCAACCCCCATCAGAAGCTCATTATTGATGAGAGTTTGCTGCTGTGGAGCGGGAATATTAGCATCCAGCAGTACATGCCCAGCAAACGACATCGATATGGCCTGAAGACCTTCGTGATGTGTGACTGTCAAACCGGTTACATCCAGGACCTAATTCTGTATATAGGCAAGAAAACAGATTTGGTGGATACGAGGACATACGGAATTTCTGGGGCCGTCATCATCATCATGATGGAGGGCTACTTAGACAGGGGCCACATACTGTACCTGGACAACCGGTACACCAGCCCCTCCCTTGCCAAGTTCCTGCATAGCCGCAGTACAGGAGTCTGTGGCACCATCAGGAGGAATCGGATCTTCATGCCCCAACTACCACCAAGACGGGAAAAGGCTCCATCATATATAAGCAGGCTAACAATGTCCTCATTTTGTCCTGGATGGATAACTGGGATGTGAACGTCCTCACAACAGTCCACCGTCCAATCTTCCAAGACAGCAGACGTCGTGACAGAGCAACTGGCTAAATTATCAAGAAACCTTTGGCCATCTGTGATTATAACAGCAACATGCGGATGGTGGACAAATTAGATGCTGTCATCTCGTCAGTTGAGTGTGCGAGGAAGACGATGAGGTGGTATAAGAAGTTATTCTTCCACCTCGTCGATATCACCCTCTATAACAGCCACATCCTCCACGCAACAATCACCGGCAAGCAGGAAATGATGGAGAACTTCTGCATCGAGATGTCCAGGGAGATGTTGAGGGAATACATGACTGCCCCCCACGTCCGGCAACCCCCCGCCCATCGACGGCCAGCAGCAGAAGGGATTTCCAGGCTGACAGAACGCCACTTCCCTGAATATGTGCCGCCCACAGAACACAATGAAAAACACCCAAGACGGTGTCATGCGTGCCGGAATACGACACAGAGGGACCCTGTGAGATCAGATACCAGGTATATGTGCCGAGAATGTGGTGTTGCACTGTGTTTCCCAGACTGCTTCTGGGAGTATCACACCCTTGAGCATTTCTAAAAGAGTGTACTCAAAGACTGCGATAAAAGACGCTATGAAATGTGAAGTGTGTGTATAAAAACCAAATGTAAATAATAAATTTATACAAAGTGCCGAACACAATATGTAAGTGATATTGACACTCAAATATACGTAAAACAGTGGCGGACACCAATAAGTGTAAATATACCATATTTCTAAGTCAAAAGTGCGTAAAACAATGTGTGAAACCCATATTTTAACTATAAAACATACGATAAAGTATAAACTGAATAAAGAGGGCGAGTGAGAGAGACAGACAATGAAAGGGAAAGTGGTGGGGGCACGTGTCGGTCAGCTGGGTGTGTGTACGTATGTGCGTTCTGGTATTGTCTGAGACCATGATGGCCGCCAGTCTCCATGGCAACGGGGACGCGCACTGGTCTTGCCACTCGTGAGCACTAATAAAACTTATATCTAAGCACTTATCACACTATTACTTCACTTATAATGACATTATGTGATACATGTTGGTAGTATATGAACTATGAAGGCACACATGATGCTCGGGTGGTGTAAATAACCGTCACTCGAAAACTGGACTCATCGTACATCTGCCATGCTGCCACGCTCAGCTGTGGCTACCCTGGGGGGGGGGGGGGAACTTTGAAGGTCGCCCGGCATCAGCTGATGTCTGAGGCTGCCCCCCCTCCCCCCCATACGACCCCCAAATGACTGAGGTGAGTGTTTTTTTTGGTGTATTCTTCATTTCTCACCTATTTAAGAAAAAAAAATAATAATAAAAAGGCCAAATCGGCCGGTGTCTCGATGTGCATTTATTTATAATTAGCTGGTGCTCAATGGGTTAACGTTGATCGATATGATTCAGCTTAAGACCGACTTCAGAATGTATATATCAATTAACCTTGTAATTTCCAGTCATTTCTAAATTGCATGATATTGTCATACATACTGTATGCCAGAACAATAGTATCATAACAGTAAAAGTCTTAAAGGAAGAGTCGAAGAATTGCATGTTCAGCCATTTTCGATGGGCAGCATTAACATAAACTTACACCACGTATTGTCTCGAAAAATTATCATGATCTCAAATCTAGCACCTTTAGAAATATACCTATTTTTTTATTTAGTTAACGGTAATTATATATCATCAGCCTAGTTTTGGATAACAGTGAAATATATTGATAAAGTGTGTACATGGTAAATACAATAATTACGCTTCCATATGCTAATCCCCCCTCTCCCCACCCCTCTCTCTCTCTCATTCGCCATCACCACCATCCGTCACAGCCTTATAACCTTGGCTCCCCCCATTCTGCTAAACCACAGCTTTAAGAGGGGTCGTCTGCTAGTACTATCAACACCATCATCACCTCCATCACTTTCATTTTCTCCATCATCAGTATCATTACCACATCTATCATATTCACCATTACTGACATTATAATAATTGTGAATACGTCTAACACCATTATAACCACCAACACACGTTAAGAGGCCATAGCACACTTATCTTTTGATCTGAAAGCCTTGTTATTTTCAATGCTTCCAAACCCAAATTTCTTCATCTACCCACCCTTACTCTTCAACAACACACAAATCAATCCGTCAGCCTCTCTTAATATTGTTGGTGTCTGTTTTGCCCCTGACCTTTCTTGGCAGAACCATGTTACCACTCTTGCTAAAACAGCTTCCCAGAAATTAGGTGTCCTCAACGATCTCCGTGGGTCGCTCACTTCCTCGCTTGTTCTTTGTATAGATGTACTGTGCGCCCACGTATCAAGCTCTATTTGCATGTGGGAATGTGTTACCCATACTGCACTTCTCGAAAAGGTAGTGAAAATAAATCGTTTCAACTCACTTACTCACACTAAGTGTTTACAATATATCTTTACATGCTGCAATGTTGCACCTCTCAATCTTTCTCTACTAGCCTACTTCTACTATAGTTTTTAAGATGTGGGACCCGCCTTTCAACACATTCCCACTCATAGTATGTCCACATATCTAACACAACAGTGAGCCGATTATCAAAGTCTTTCTTCCACTCGACAAGTAAACACTGGCACTTTCTCCCTCAGTGTATCTATATCTATCTCATTCTACGATTTATACTGCTTCAAACTCCATGTGGATAGATATATTGATTCTAACATAAATTCATTTTGGTCTATGATATTTTCTTTTTCTAATATTACTCCAAACCCCTTGTGATATCCCTACACCATCGCCGATTCAGATTGATAATTCAGATGTTCTAAGCAATATCACCGTTACAGAGAGAGAAGTATTGAATTGTTTAGATAAACTCAAGGTAAATAAAACGCCTGGACCTGATACAATCTCGCCTAGAGTTCTAAAGGAAGCTAAGGATGAGCTCTCCAAACCACTGACATTGCTATTCAATGAATCCTTGCAGTCTGGGACTATGCCTGATCAGTGGAAGCTAGCCAACGTAACACCGATATTCAAAAAAGGCAGAAAATCCCTACCCAGTAACTATCGTCCAATTAGCTTAACCTCAATTGTATGTAAAATGCTAGAAACGGTCATAAGAGACAGACTCGTAAATCACTTAGAGGCAAATAACTTACTTAAAGATACTCAACGCGGCTTTCGTAAAAAACGTTCCTGTTTAACAAACCTCTTAGACTTCTTCCACGATATCCTCAATCTCTACGATAAGAGTAAAGCTGTAGATATTATATACCTTGATTTTCAAAAGGCCTTTGACAAAGTTCCCCACAAACGTTTACTGCTAAAACTAAAAGCGCATGGAATACAAGACGGTGTGTTGAAATGGATAGAAAATTGGCTCAGCAACAGAAAGCAAAGAGTAGTCATAAACGGTAAGCCATCTAAATGGACCAATGTAAGTAGCGGGGTACCCCAGGGATCGGTACTAGGACCAATTATCTTCCTAATTTACATCAACGACATAGATGAGGGTCTCACCTGTACAATCTCAAAATTTGCTGACGATACAAAAATTGCAAATAGCGTACTCTCAAAAGAATACGTTGACGATATGCAACACAATCTAGATAAATTGTCATGTTGGGCCCAAATTTAGCAAATGAGTTTCAATGCAGATACATGTAAAGTACTATATATCGGATATCTAAATGAGAAAGCAAACTATTCGATGAATGGCACTCAGCTTAAGAATGTAAACAGAGAAACCGATCTGGGAGTAACAATATCGAGTAACCTAAAACCGAGTCAACAATGTTCAGAAGTTGTTAAGAAGGCAAACAAAATAATTAGCTTTATAGGCAGGTCATTTGAGCATAAATCCAAAGAAGTTATCCTAACCCTTTACAATTCCTTAGTCCGCCCTCTTCTGGAATACTGCGTTCAATCCTGGTGCCCTTATTACCAAAAAGATATAAACTAGCTAGAACGAGTTCAACGTAGAGTTACCAAAATTATAGCTAGCCTAAAGAACAAACCATACGAAGAGCGTCTTAGAGAATTAAATCTATATCCTTTAACCCAGTGCAGATTAAGAGATGACTTAATTCAAGTGTTCAAAATCATCAAAGGCATCGACAATATGAACTGTAGTAAGTACTTTATTATCGACCAATCTAATTACACGCGGGGAAACAAAAATTATTGGTCAATCTTTTAACTCACACGAATCTAAGAATTTCTTCTTCAATCGAGTTGTCAACTTGTGGAATGGGCTTCCCCGAGACGTTACAGACTGCAGCACCGTTGATTCATTTAAACTCCGCTTAGACAAATATCTCGCATCAAACCCACGACTGACTGTGTTTGTAAATTAATAACTTTATTTTATCCCCCCCTCAGTTACTAACCCATCTGTCCCCTACTAACTTCCTAATACTGCTACGGACATTAGTTCCAGGGCAGTAGTTCCCTTTCCAATGTTCCCTTACCCACTCTAAACCACTGTTTGGACACTTGATCCTCAGTGTTTTGGAGGACAAGCAGCCTAGAAGGGTCACTAGACCTGTTGTTGCTTGATTTCCTTTGTACTCCTTCGTACTTTGTGATGAATGAGTATCCTACTTCTGAACCTGCATTTCGATACATTCTATCACCTTCCCTGGCAGTTTGTTCCACTCATTAATCACACTTTAGGTGAATAATTATAATTTGGGAAATCAAGATTCGTCCTCCTAGTATATTTGATTTTGTTTACATTTCCCAGGGTTCATGATTCATTATGCAGTGTTCCTGAATTAAATATGTCAATACCTTTCAATGTTTAGAAACATGGGTATAATTGGACTTTTAATATTTTCTTTAGTGGAATGATTTGCTTTAATATTTCCAAATAGTGTTTATTTCTCAGTGACGGTATCAACTCTGTCCTTCAATGCTGCAGTGGTCTCAGGTGTTTCGATATCCTAGCTCAGATAAGGAGATCATAACTACACATGAAGTGCCTCAGTGGGCTCTTGTATATGTACTATTAAATGTTTATTTTGAGAGAGAGAGAGAGAGAGAGAGAGAGAGAGAGAGAGAGAGAGAGAGAGAGAGAGAGAGAGAGAGAGAGCACCCATGAAATATACCTTACGCTATGATTCCTGGTGTGTGGAGCAAAGTGCCTTGGGTATAGGGAATATAGAGAGGCAGAGACTGTAATGGAAAAATAATGGGGGGGGGGGAATTTAGAACAAAAATAGCTAGACACACACACGAACTTTCGTGCATGCATATACGAGCAGGCACTCAATCACAGATATTTCATACATGAAACATTGAACTTATATTCTTCCAACAACAATGATTTGATTTTCTATACATGGTTTTCGAAACAGTGTTCAATAAGCCCCATAGTATCCTGTTGTCTTAACAAAACTGTCTATTTGCTAAGAAGTTGACTAGGCAAAGTTTGTTCCTTTAGTTTTCGAAGAACTTTCCATTCACATATTCATAGCCTCCGATAGTGCAGTTGGAATGATTGTACATGCTAAAATTGGTATGCAGGATTCGAAACTGCATAATAAATCGTAGGCTTATGCAGCATTCTTTAACTCTCTTCGTGGTGCAATGCATAAGTGTGTTGATTTTCGGGGTGAGCGTCCTGGTTTCGAATCCCCGGACTGCCACATGTGTTTGTTAATTTCATTAATCGAGTTTAGGAGTAAAGTTGGTTAGTGAAGAGAACATAATAAACAAACAAATATTTGCCATTACTGCTTTTTACATAAACGACAAATATTTACATCTGTCCAACTATCCTTTCCAAACATATTGCAGGCATTTAAAGTTCTTAAGCATGTTACTACTCTCATTCAACATTGTTGTCATCAAAGTGGATTCTGAATGGAACGCTATACCGCTTTTTGCAAACAAATATATGTATATGATTGTATGCTTCCCTTTTTATTTTTCTAGATTCTGGGAAACTTTTGAATTACTGTTAAAAGCATACAAATATTTATGAAAGTCTTGTACAAATCTGGGTTGCAAGCTGTTCTACAATAATTGTTCTTCTTTGATATAGACTTTCGCATCAAGTATATGATGGAACCACAATATATCCCTGTAAATGGCAAATACTGTTCTTATAAGTCTGTTAAATCTGACGCTACTCAGGAAAATGTCATTCCAGCAACTGTGTTCCATCCTTTTAACTTAACTCAGGCTACTATTAAATTATTGTATTCAGTTTAAAAGGAGCACCCCAGTAACTAACAAGGCTTAGAACTATCTCACTTAACCCTTTACCTTGGCGAGCGATATCGTATCCGTAATTTTCTAGGAGCCGACTTATGTATCCGTGAAAGGGCGTTAATTGAGCTTTCCAATGATACCTGAACCATCCTTCTACGATCACGGGTTGTCTTGCAACGAGCGTGCAACACGAAGGAAAAATCCCTAATATACGCTAATTTCCTGGTCTAGGGATGCAAAGGGTGTGGATGTGTGTGGAGGTGGGGCCAGTCGCGGCGCAGGAGCCGTGCCGAACGGTCAGAGCCAACCTACGCTCCTTCCACCGCTCGGACTCTCTCTCAGAGCCAATTATGTGCTCAACATCGCATACGACTTAAGGCGGGCCCCGCTCTTTAGTCCATGGTTCTCTAGACCGCCTTAAGTCGGGCCCCGCCAAAGAGGAGTTAATGGGATGATATTATTTGGATGAAATTTGTGCTGTACCTAGTGTCAGTGCAATACCACAAAGCCCACCGAAACACCAAATAAATACTCTCATTGTTCCCTGATTAAATAGCACTGTATGAACATATTCAAAATATGCTATAAAGGGGCAATGCCTAGTGAGTTCATTGATTATTATGTGGCGTTCTGAGAGTGAGGGTCTGAGTCTAGGAGGTGAGACAGAGAAGCACTGGAGCGAGGCAGGTTCAGAGATAAGGCTGCTTCGAGCCATGGGTGAGCTAAGACCCATTCATCATGCGAAGGCAAGATGGCAGGGGCTGGTTGCAACTAAAAGTGTTTCGCATGTCTCACCCTCTAGACTGGAACGAGACCTCACGGGCTACACCATATATTATACTGTATATATATATATATATATATATATATATATATATATTGTTATTTTTTTGGAGGAGGTGAAATGACACAAACAATAGGCCAAGTATTAAATTAAAGACTAATGTCAGAACACTCTCAAAACTATCCAGGTTCAAGGAAACTAGAATATCAAATATCACCTTAATTAAATTAAGTATTATAATATATAAATCAAATTCAGTCACTTCAGGATGAGTAATAAGAATATATAATGCACTAAAAGTTGACTTAACAACAAAGAGAATGAGTGACCAGAAATATGCAAATGAAAAATAAATAAGTATATACCCTACTGAAACAATGCAATCATTAAACAGTTAAACACACCAGAATAAATACCTTCCCAAGATCACTGGAAATAGTTTATAAATGTTTAATCACTTGAGTAAATGTACACAAATGTACTAATAAAACCAATACAAGTGATTAATACACTTAATTAAATGAGAAATAAGCACTACAATATTACTTTAGAAAATATTTTTTCCTAAAATACAATAATAAGGGGTAACTAAATTAATCTGATTAAATTCACAAACTTGGAAACTAATCACAAATGAATTCAATGCTTTACACTAATAATAATAATAATAATAATGCAAGCAATCAAAAGGAAATAAAGACATTATTTTAATTCACAGAGAACTAAATGACAATTAAATATTAACTGATCACTAGAATTATGAATGATTTAGCAGTTATCCTACATATGAAAATAGCACTGAAATATATATAATATAATATAGGCTATCAATAATAATACTGAATACACGATTATATCCAATGTACTCAACACTCAGGAACACAGGTAATGATTGCAGGTTGCGTATATCTTTTGAAGGTAGTCAGAAGAGATAATGTCACAACACTATATATATATCACTATGTACAAGAGAGAGAGAGGTGTGATGCTAAGGTCAGCTGGTCGAGAGTGTGGATCAAAAATTAGGGGAGGGGGCGAGATATATATATATATATATGCATCGCGGTAGCCAGAACATTCCATAAGCTCCGAGAGCAAACCAGACATACTGCCGCCACGCGTCTAGAGATTCGGTAGAAGATATAAACAAGTGAATTATGTAGTCTCCACTCGCTCATACGTATTAAGTGACTCTAAAATGCGTATATTAACCCTATCACTATTGCACTTATTAATTTTATGTATTATTGTAGCTCAAATTACAAACAATATATACATATATATATTATATATATATATATATATATATATTAAAGTAAGAATCCTGCCAGCCAATCAACACGCTGCATTTAACTATCTCTTCAAGCCAGCTGATTTTGACAGTCCTGATGTTCTCCTTAACTCTGCCACACCCTCCCTTGCAACCAAACAGGAGCCCCCATTGTTGGAGCAGGAAAATACTGTACCAGCCGCACACATCTCTTCACCTTCCTAATCGCTCTCGCTCCCTCCACAGGCAGTCTCTTTGAGTTGCAATAGGTCTAGCACATCCGTGCAAGCCCCATACTCCTGTAAGTCACTACAAGACCTTTGCAAGCATCTCCCTGGTACATATTATGAAGAGATAAGATCAGAGGAGAGGGGAAGGAATGTTCAAAACGCGCGGCCGGAGAAGGCACTGCCCGGGCGGCCAGCTCAACCAATCACAGCGCGCCAATTCATGAGGCGGGGCTATACAGAGGGGGGGGGGGGGGGGGGGGGTGCTGCAGACGTCATTCCCGTCACGGGCTCCACTAAGTTAACTTGCAAGCAACTCATACTCTCTCCCTCACACGGGCAACAATGGGAACTTGGCTACACCTGTTCCAGCCTCCCAACTTACCTTTCCCACCCCACTAAAGTCCACCTCTGGCCAAACACCACTTCCGTTTACTCACCATATACACCACCAGTATCCGGGTGCCTGTCGTCACATTGCGGGCTTACACACATGCAGTCAAGCAATTCAAGAGGGGCGACAGATAGTAGACGGAACCGAAGATTTCCAGAAGCACTATCGGCCGGCCGTGAGGTGATGAAGCTGTTCCAGAGCAACCTTTGAATTTTTACAGGACCCTTATGGGCCCGAACAAGACTTAAAAAAAAAAAGAGAAATGCTTGACAAATCCAGTGGACCAAACCTTTAAAAATCGATGTGTTTTTATAGAACAGAACCGAGAGAAATAGATTAGACTTATGAAGAAATAAAAGGATGAAGTGTTGAGAGAATATGGCTGTTATTGATAGAAAAGGCTCCATGCCACTTAACTACCAATAGTGTAGGATCTTATAGGATAAGTAGATTAATGTGATCATTAAAGATAAGGGGAGGGTTTAATACGAGACTAAGGTTAGGAGCAACTATAGTACTGACGTGGGGATAAATAATAGTTGCAGGTAGATCAGATTTCGCTTGAGAAATAGTTAGGACGGACACTAGTCCATATGATGAGAGATACCTTTTTGTTATAAAGCAAACATTGTTATTTGTAGCATTTAAGAAGAAGAATTCCCCGGTTTGATAATGAACTTTGTGATCATGATATAGTAACAAGTCGAGGCGACTAGTGTAAGGAAATATTGTATTCCTGAGATAAGTAGTTAGTGAGTTGATAGATATAGTATCAATCCGATCAAACATAGGGAGTAATGATGTAATCATGATATATAGAGAATTAAGTTTTGAATATTGATAATATAGGTGTTTATGAATTGTTGATTATATTGGACTTTGTAATGAGGTATATCTATTTGAGTAAGTGGTATCAGTGTTATTGAGTTCATCTATTTGTCAGATAGGAGGTAAGAGTGGAGATATTCCAAACAAAGGGTTATATTAATGTAGGTGCCTACGGGTATTAGAGATAATAATGTATATAATGTAAGAGTGTTAAAGATAGGTAAATAACCGTCAAATTCATTAAAGACTTGGTCTTTGGATTAGACATATTGAGGCCCGGTAAAGCTGATATGATATTTTGGAGACTAGTAATGTACCTTTGGATCGAAGTCGGAGTGAGTCAATACCTGAATAGCGGGTATCCAAATAGGTGGTAACGGGAACTTGCGAGTTCCAACGTACAATCTATTGTGGGTCGACGATAATATTCAATCTGAGTGTTGTTAACTCATTTCGGCCCGAACAGAGAATCAATTGCTAGGGGAATATTGAACTATTTGGGAGTTTGTTAACCCGGCAAGTGCGGAAAGACTTATATAAGGCCTACCGCTGCACTGCGGAAAGCCTTATATAATCCCAGGCCTAAAAAAAAAACATTTAAACCAGCCCAGTCTCAATTTTTTTTTTTTTTTTGTATTGCCCCTTGGCCATGGCAAATATCACTCTTCCACATCCCCCCCTTCCCCCCCCCCTTCAATTATCACCTATTCTCGCTGTTATTCCCTTATTTCGACGGTATATTTTCGTGCTATCAATAGCGAGTCATAAGCAGGCTGTGCTTGTATGTGCTACCAAGCGAATGAAAGAGAGAGAGAGAGACAACTACACGACAGTGTCTCTCCAGACGTCGTGAGGGGTGGATGTTGGCAGGCTGGCTCGCACTCCCGCTCTCATTTGCCAATTTTGACCAGCCAAACGCTGTTTCCACTTGTTTTATTGTTGTAACAGTTTAATATCTTCATAATCAACGTAAAAGAGGTGCATATGGATAAGTATTAATGATATTTATGGTACGATGACGATTTGAGTGAAGGAAACAGTGTAAATACCTCCACACAGGGAGGGGTGGCCACTACCCCACCTGCGCAGCTACGAGGTTAAATAAAGGATATGAACTTCCAAACAACTGTCGAATTATTCCCACCTTAGTAGTATATGGAGAATTAGAAAATAAGTAGTACATTTTTGTGGCAAGCGGTGGGATTCGACAAATTGTTTGGATTGAGTATCTTTATCTAGCGAACCAGACATAATGACGACATTACTACCATTTAGATTATGGGAAGAGGGGAAATAAGAAATTGAGCTATGTATTGAACAATTAGAATGTCAATTCACTCTACTTGATGTGGGAGAAGATGAAAAGAAGATAGCCTATGGAAAGGCACACTTACGCAAGGCCCTGAACGATGTAAGGGTACGTCTAGAGGGACTAGTGTCATGGGCAGAAGTTAGGAATTTGGCCGAGAAACCTCCACCAGGAAGACCAGAGACAAACTAAAAAGTCTGAAATTAGATGGGCAAAATGTGAGAACCCTGAGAAGGGAGATCACGAAAAATGTCAAACTTGCTTATCCTCACATGACCATCTCCTGGTCATGTGAGGATAAGCAAACACATTCTGTCAGGGGACAGAAATAAGAGAGATTATGATTCAAGCATGTCTTGTGGAAGTTAGAAATCACTGTATTATACATGAAGTGACTACCACAACAGAACTCATGGATGTAATCAAGAAGGTAATGGTAGCCAGAGAGCTAAAGGAGGAAAAAAAGAAAGGAGAGGAGGAGAACCCAAACAAAGGGTATCAGAGAACAATGATTCGATGCTTTATATGCAGACAAACCGGACACCTAGCTAGAAACTATTCAAACTGCTCTCAAACTCCGACTCACAGATTTAACTCGCGACCAACACCTCCAAATGATCGACCCCTGCCAATGGTGACAAATACCAACCAGGGAGGAAGGCTTCCAGTAGAGTACCGGTACAGAGAAAGAGAGACCCAACCAAAAATCACAATGCCAGAAGGGGCAGAACATTTTCTCCTACACCTCTCATAGGAAGGCGATATGGCGAGGTTAATATATTAGAGAGACAAACGCCTTGCAAAACAATATTAATAAATGGGAAAGCCGCAAACATGTTAATAGATACCGGGGCAAATAGAAGTTGGTCTTTTGGAGAATTTTGTGAAAAATTGTCAGAAAGAAATAGGACCACTAAACCAAACTAGTATTCAGTTGTCAGGAGCCGGAGGTCAACCATTGACGATTTTAGGGAGAGCTAACACCTTGGTGGTACAATGGAAAGGGATTAAATTCACCACAGATTGTTGTGTCCTATCGGGAAAATCTAACAGCGGAGTGGATGGATATCTAGGAATAGATCTTATGAGTCAATTAGGGGTGACCATACAATGCGGCCCGAAAGACAGGTTGACCACACTACGACCCCAAATAGTAGCTACCACAGGAAACATTTCTATCCCTCCTAAAACATGGAGAATGATAGAAATTCCCAGATATCAGGGAATGACTGCCTGGATTTTTGAACCAGATGCACAGAATGAAGCACGAATATCTCCCACCTTTATTACTACCGATCAGAGGAAATTAGGTCTTGCTAACTTTGGAGAGAATACGATTCATTACCAAAAGGGAAGACTGTTACAACAAGTTACACTCGCGCAACCCACCACTGTTGGGACTAACGGACCAATTAACTTACCTGAGATCCCAAAACAATTAACGTCAGACCAAGCGGCTACTTTACGTGAATTACTCTGGGCGTACAGAGACGTATTTGCCCAAGATGAAGGGGACCACGGATCGGCCGGGACCCGACACATACACGAGATACATACTCAAGGACCCCCTATTAGACAACCCTATAGACGACAGAATCCCATTATGAGACAGAAAGAGAAGGAACGGGTAGATGATATTCTTGATGGCAATCGGTACTAAATAGGACAAGAATTGCTCACAAGGTGATACAAGCAAAGACCTATTTTACAATTTCAGAGCAGGAGCCACCGAGATTTCAGTGTTGCATAGCAACGGTTGCTAGGCAAATCATTTTCCTTAGCAACCGGCAACAACAATGCAGTTTCTGGAAAACTGTGAGGTGCTATGGTTTTTTCTCAACTCCTTGTTCTAAAAAACATGTAGCATTGCATTTGGAGATCATATACAAGAATTATGTGGCATAAAATCCAATTTAGGGCAAGTCAGGCTATAAAAATGCCACTCCTAAAGCTTCAGACACTGTTGTCACAGTCACTTTTGCATTTGCAGTAGGCTGTGCATTTTAGATGCCCATCAACACATTTGCAGTCTGTGCATCCTCCTCGGCAAGAACACTTCAGTAGTTCTGGGCAGGTTGCACTGGCTTCGGGCAAGTTAGACCACAGAGGCCTCCACTTTTCTGGGCAAGTCCATCCCCACTCACTTGGAGAGGGCAACTGTCGTTCTGGCACCGTGGTGCAGCCCCAGTGGTGCCCACCTTGTAGTACTGCCCTCTTCATGTGTTGCTGTAGAGCAGCCTTGGTTGGAGGTAGACATGATATCTGACGTCCTTTGTGGATGAACAGATTCTTTCTGACTTCATTGATGGAACGAGAAGTTGCTGTCCTGTCATAGAGTCGAATGGTGAAGTACTCCAGAGAAGCCTCAGTCGCTTCACCAATTTGTTCAGGTGCATTGTGCAGCTCATAGAATGTCGCAGTAAATTCATCATGTGCCTCCCACACTTTCCATGCAGTCTTCTTTCCCACCTGGACCAGATGGGACACGGTATCACAACCTGTATAAGCATGGAACACAGGCAGTGCCAAGGATCTTTCTGTGCCAAGTGAAGCACATATTTCATGAGCTGGGATGTACCTAAAGTCCTTTCCACAACCAAAGGCAATCCAGAGTTCTATCTGCTGTCTCTGAGCCAGCTGCTGTACGACTGCCACTGCCAATACTACCACGTCAGTGTCCACAGTTTGAACAAGGATCTTGTGGAAGCCCTGCATAACAGCATCACTGACATGCACCATGATCCTCGAGTCTGCCTCCTCATGGTTGCAGGGAGCAATGTTGCTGGTGTCTCATGTAGGTAAGCATAGCACATTGGCACCATCAGTAACAATGAGAGTCTGGTCTCCTGATGCATTTTCCAGCAGTTCTTTGTTCAGGAATGTAAACAGGTCTGTCTTGTTGGCCAAGCGAAGGAACTGCTGCCAGTTCTTTGGTGTTGGGCTAGACGCCCCAACTCGTCTGCGCTGAATAGGACCAGTGACACGTTGTTCTCTTGTCTGTGACTTGAGGCTGTTATCGAAGTACTGGTCCCAGACAACATCCACTCTCAGAGCCTGACTTTGAGCATTGTTTATGTATGGAAGAAAGACCTCGGCAGCATAGTCTCCAAATGTCTTGCAGCCCTCAGGTCTAAGAAAGTGAACAAGTGCCGCACCATCCATGATTCGCACTTCAGTCTTTGGTGTCACATCATTTGATGACCCTACTTTCTTTTCAAGACATTCTATGAGATCAGACTTCTTCCCTGGACGTAGCTGCCCATAGGCAGACAGAGATGGAGGAAATGGGAGGTTTTCATGATTGAACAAATTGTTCAAGTCACCTTTCCTTGTCTGACATGCAACATACAGACTTGCAAACAGGGAAGATTCACTTTTGAGGAGACTTGAACTTGTAGATGTCGCAGAGCTAGGGTTGTGGTCGATGTTGTCTGCAGCACTGGTGATGAAATACCCTTTGCGAAGTTGAGGAGGACAGACTGTGCCAATCTGATGGTAATAGTCACAGACGTTATTACCCAATGATGTGATCAAGTCCATTGTGCGGTTGTATGATGCCGACATACCAAGAGTATATAGACTCTCAATCAACTTTCTATCTCTGGTTAGTGCATGAGCCTTAAGACCTACATGGACGGGTAGTGGCGTTTCACGATCTTTGCTGTGATATACTTGTGGATTTCTCACAGAATCCCTGCGTCTCTTGATGCTGTTGTACACCAACAGCTGAGCAATGGATAGTATTGGTTGGCTGATAGTTGTGTTGGATGTTTGATCTGTGATGTTTGAACCATTGATAAGCATGCTGACCAGTGACAAAAGGGACCGTGGAACAGACTCCACTTGGCTGTTATGGCCAAACGATCCAGAGAATGTTATTTTGTGTGCGAAGATGTCCTGTCGGATCATTTCAGCAATTTGGGTCATCATGACACTCTGCTCGTCTCGATCAGTCTGGTATCCTTCTCGGAGAATAGAGCCAACATCTTCTTCACAAGCCATGAACACATCTCGTCCTTCTTTGTAAGCTTTCATCCTTGGGAGATGCATGAGAATGCGGCCTTTCAGATGCTTACTGTTTACTCGTGCAGTAACATCCACTCAAAGTTGATTTAGCCTGTCAGTGTAGAGCTTCACAAGATCTGCAAGTCTGAACACCTTCACATCCTCATCTTGCCTCTTCTCCTCAATGTAGGAAATCAGCTGAGCCAAAGCAATTCCTTTACATGTCTGGTCATCTGAGGCATCCTGATCCTGTGATACCTTTGCACGTGCTCTATTGTACAGGTTTGTAAGGCAGTTTGCATGATACTTTGCCTCCTGGGCAATAAGGTCTCCTGCACTTAAATTTGCAAGAAGATTTTCATCTTGTAGATCATGTGCGCATTTCCTCACACGAAAATCTAGTTGAAATGTACAGACTTTGCGGAGGTTCTCCTTTGTTTGCTGCTGGGAACAAAAGAAGCATTTGGGACAATTGCTGCCAACTGTACCACTTGAGGCAGTATCACCACCACTGCTAGTGCTACGTGTGAAAATTCGTTTTGAAGCAGTCCCATCTTCCTCAGACTTGTGCTTTCGTTTTGCGCGTTCCAGTTTGGTATGTGAAAACTTCTGATAACAAGATTTGTGCCACTTTGCATTCTGTTCTTTCAATGTTAATTGAATACCATTCCCATGGTCAAGTCGTGCCAGATTGATTTTGATTGGCATTGAGTCAAGGTTACTAAACTGTGTGATGTTGTCTACTATGGTTTCATAGCCTCTGTCAGTTGGTGATATGAGAGACTCTTTGGTGTCCAGTTGACAAAAACACAGATAGTCCAACCAGTTGCTTGAACAGATGAAGATGAGGCACTGGCCATTTCTGTGATTATTCAGTACGTCTTGACTATCACTGTGCGCAGATCAAATATATCAAACTTGCTGAAACTGGAAACAAAATATGATTAAGGCCGAGGGTTTATCCTTTTACCACCTTTATCAAATACATCTGTTGCACACATTCCTTTATGGGATACAACTAGGTTCAGTTTCCCTACACCTAGCCCGATCGTTCATCCAGTGCCATTTAAGTCCTGTGCGATCTGTACACCTTCCGGGTAATTCTTAAGCCCCGTTACGCTTGGCTCGGCTCTCCCGCGCTGGCACATCCTGTCAATTCAGGCGCGGCTATCTAACTACATCTACCAGCTACAAACTACAGTTTAGTAGCTAGTGGATTTGGGGCTGTTAGATAGCATTTGGGACACTGATCTAGATATACTAGTACTTATTAAAGTACTAGTATATCTAGATCAGCTGGCACTGAACCCCATGCTGAGTTACACAGCAGTGATGTCACCAGTGTGCCCTGGTTGTGTGCTGACATTCACTCTATTATATAGATATATATGCTTTTATACATCTTTTGAACCATTTTAGGAGTGAATATAGGAAAATAAATAAAAGTACAAAGTCATAACACTTCATAGTAGTTCAGAAACTGCATCGTTGCTGCCGGTTGCTAAGGAAAATGCTTTGCCTAGCAACCGTTGCTATGCAATACAGAAATCTTGGTGGCTCCTGCTCTGAAATTGTAAAGTAGGTCCTTGTGAACATTTCCGGGAAGTTTCATGCTTGTATCACCTTGTGAGCAATTCTTGCACCCATTTCCTTGACTGGGTCCACCCGGTTCTGTGTGGATTACAGAAATCTGAATGATGCTACCATCAAAGACGCTCAATCCCTACCTCGTATTGATGACTCGCTAGAATCACTTAATGGGTCAACATGATTTTCTACCCTAGATCTACAAAGTGGGTACTGGCAAGTACCAGTTAGGTCAGAGGACCAGAAGAAAACCGTGTTTGCCACGAGCTAAGGTAAACTCTACCAGTTCACGGTTTTACCCTTCAGAGTTTGTAATGGACCAGCCAGTTTTACTAGAGTCATGGATGAAGTACTGAGGGGAATGACATGGAGAACTTGCCTAGCTTACTTGGACGATATCATAATCTTTTCGAACAGTTTGGTCTCCTTAAAGCATGAACTCTTATCCTGACTATCCTGACTAAGATATATTAGGTTTCCTTGTATAATATGTCTAAGCGCTCAATTGAAAACACAAAAAACAAAGTATATCAAGCAATAACAGATGTACTGATTCTCACTAGACTGTCTGTAGTAGGACAAGAACGGGGTACGATAAGACTGTTAGAGATCACTGGCAGGTTCACCGTGTTTGGAACCGTGACTGAATAAACAAAAGTTTTTTTCCCAGTTCACTTAATCTAACATACGGTCTGAAAGGAATTAAATAAAACCTTTCAAACCGTATGTTAGACTAAGTGAACTGGGAATAATATTAATGTTTATTCAGTCCCATATATTAATGAGTTATCTATGTTGAGCAATAGTATCGCCTTTAGTGATGTGTGGTAAGTATTGCATTGAATAATTCTGACTTTTTGGTATATTTTTCAAAAAAAAATAACTACATATGCCGCGCTACATTATTATTAGCTGCCTTAAGTTGATTACTAAATTGTGTGCCAGCTACTAGTGCAGATAATTGTAGATTATTGTCTTACAAATACCCGTAGATTTGGATTCACAGTGAAATAATGATGTACCCAAAGGATTTAGAAGTTAGCAATGTACCTAGGTGCGCATACACACACACACACACATCAACATACAACTACATGCAAATGAAAGCCGCCAGCAATACTCAAGCAGAGCAGGACCAGGACACTTTGGTGGTCCAAGGTAACATAAAATAGATGATTTATTTTGAAAATATGTATCCTCTTTTTGTATGTTGCCTTATGCGAGATAGATGGGCTTGTGTGCCTGATGAATGCCCATCAAGGAGGAGATTTTTTTTTTTTTTTTTTTTTTTGTATTATTAGTATTAGCCTAGTATTATTTTTTTGTTTAAGCAAAGGGACCTCCATGATATACAGTACTACCATTGCCTTATGCAAAACCTTACATCCAATAAGGAGAATACAATATCAAAGATACCATCTAAATTTTGTTATCCACAGATAAATTAACGGAAAATAGACTAATTATTATAATAATAAGTTTGATTGCTGTTATTGAGGGATACAGATGCCTGAGTGATAACGCATATACTTAACCCTTTCGCATTTTTAGGACGTGATTGCGTCATATCGACAGTAGCCCAAGAGTGACCGTATGACGCAATCGCGTCTTAATGCCACCTGTAAGATAGAAGTATTCGCCAAAAATTAGTTTACGACGCAATTTTTACGCAATTTGGAGTGGTAAGTTAGGCATCAGTAAGTTACAAAAGGAAGTATCTAGCAACCCCATAGCGTCCCTCTATGAGAAGCCCGGGCCCTTGTTAACTAAGTAGTTTCCCGGCCCCCAGACTGTGAGGCAGGGTCCCGGCCCTTTAAATTCTTGGCTCCCTCCCTCTGGCCTGCCATGCCTAGCTATAGGCAGGCAATTATGGATTATTTCATCTACCCAGTGAAAGTGTTTAGTGAATAATTCGAATTATATATGTATATAATATGTTACTTGTGACTTTTGGTGACTGAGGGGAGTGAATCTTGGTTAACCCCTTGAGTATTGATGCAGTTTTGTCTAGGTATCATTGATGATTTTACACTATTTTTTGCTTGAAAGACAAATATATTTATCAATAAATACTGCCTACGAAATACATACATAATAATCACGAAGATGTCACAGGAATGCTTACAGGAAGCTTAGAGGAAGTGCGGTAAGTACTTAGTTATATTACAGTATATGCATATATATATATATATATATATATATATATATATATATATACGGCATATATGCATATATATTATATATTTTATATTATTTTATTATTATTTATTATTATATAATTATCATATACTGTATATATACAGTATATTATATATATAAATACTATATAATGGTCTGTGGCTCAAGATATAGTTATAGATATGCTTGATGCCAACTACAAAATGCATATACAAGACTGAGCTCAAGTATGCTGCGTATTGTTGCGAAAATTAAAAGGTTTGTGGCTCAAGATGTCTTATTAGACGTTCTGTATGCCAAATCAGGAATGCAATTATACAACTAAGCTCAACTTATGCTGGCTGTACATAAACATTTAAAACATTTATTCATGCACATTTTTTAATAAAGTTTAAAAAGTATGCTGCACTTTGTTGCAGGTAATTAAAAAGATTTGTGACTCAAGATGTCTTCGTTCTTTATGTAAATACAAGATCGAAGCTCAACTATGCGGAGTCTACTTAACCCGTACAGCCCCAGCGACGCGTCTGACGCGTCGGCGATGTATGTAACGCACAGCCCCAGAGACGCGCCTGACGCGTCACCCTAATTGCGCCGACCGTAACCTCAGGTGTAGCCACTCAAGAGGGCTCAGATTTGTATGGGAACTGTGTACGTATCCCACGCAACCGTGCCGATGGTTGAAAACTCTCAAAGTCCACGTGCGTGCGCGCGAGCGCGCAATAACCTGTGTTTGGGGGATAATTGCCTTCAATTCTTTACTCTTGTAAAATCCGTTTTCGGGGGCTCTGTAGGACCATTTTTTAAGCTTTTTGAGCGATTTTTCGTGGTTTTTCCTTCATTCCTAACCCATTCGCTATTGTTTCTGGAATAAAACCATTTTTTGAAAACCGGCCGGGTTCTGGTGCGCAAACATTACAAAACTAGCCGGGGCTCCACGGGTTAAAAAGGATAAAACATTTATTCATGCCATATGCTTAATCATTTATAAAAACAAACAAAATCACGAAAATGGACAATATACTGTATGTTAAAAAAATGTGCCAATAAGATATTTGCAAAGACAATAGGAAGAAATATGTTAAAATGATGGCAAATGCATTTCTCCACTGTCGTGGATCCTCAGTGGCTAGTGTTTACTATGCGGTGTCTAAGGCAGGGCTGAGGGACCGAGGCAAAAGTCCCCACTGCTGAGATTTATGGTATACTACCGCCCTCTTTTGTCTAGGAAGGATATTAAGGGGAGATCTCCACTTGAGGGTTTTTTTTCTTGACCCCTTTCTCCTTCATGTTTAGCCCCATTGCTTTTGATATTATAAAACGTTTGCCCTATTAGTTTAGCGATTTTAAGAACTTTCACCCCATATTAAGACCTTTCGTGCCATTCAGGTGTCGATTTTATCCTGGCGAGCGATAGCGAGCCTGTAATTTAAGAGGAACCGGCCTTTGGCCGGGACATTTTTCTACCGAAAAATGTACAAATTTATCTTGAAAGGGACTCAAGGGGGTGTAATTTTAAGCTTGATGGAGGTCTAGGGAACACACTAAATACCTCCCCTTAACCAGATATCCAAGCGAGACTCAATGGTTTGAACCCGCGAAGACATCTTTTCTTGAGACAGACATGAGGCGAATTACTTATTTGTTCAACTCTGGTTTAAATTAATTTATGAAATATTGTTCTTTCTCCTTTCTTATTTTCCCATCATCTTTTTTTACTTTATAGAAGGGCATTATTTTGAAAGGTAATTTACTATTTTTGCAGCAAAGATATATATGTTTGCTTACATACAGGCCTTCACATTTTGTTACATGGTTTTTATGTAAGTTTGTTCGTAATCTAAAGTTTGACGTCTCCCCAATGTATAATTTTCCACATCCGTCACACCTTATGACGTATATACAGTTTCGAGTATTGCAGTCCATGTTTTCGTTTATTCTGAACTTTGAGTCATTAAATGTAAAAGAGTCGCCCTCAATTATAATTTGGCATATTTTATTTTTTTTATTTTTGCACATCTTATCAGAAAAATGTTCTGTTTTTTAAAATGTTGCATTGGTTAAAAGATTTTTAAGATTCAGTGGTTGTCTCTTTGATTTGGTGGCTGTCTCTTTGATTCTATTAGGTTAGAATTTTTGTAAAGATTTTTAGTCGCAGGGCACTTTTTTAGGAAATTAAAGGTTTGATTTACAGTTTCCGAATGATCTTCATAGTTTGGATTGAGCGTTGAAATGTAGCATATAATTATTATATTATCACTACTCTTACCATCTTTATTCTGATTTCTGAGTTGATCTGTAGGGATTTCCTAAGCCTTCTTAATGCCGTTTTGAATGAAAAAGTTTGGATAGTTACATTGTTTTAAGAATTGTGAAAGTTCATTTAGGCGAATGTTTTTCCATTGGGGTTTTGAGACTAAAGTGGAAATTCGTCTTGCTAATTTGAACGGTATATTTGTTTTAATATGCCGGGGATGACTAGAGTGAAAGTCAAGATATTGGTTCGAATCCGTGGGTTTATAGAAAATATCTGTATGAATTAAATTATCCTCTTTAATTATTTTTAGGTCCAAGAAGGTCACCTCATTGCCAAATTGATCGCATTTAAAAGTTAGGCGGTCATCCAAGGCATGCAATTCTGCCTCAAAAGATGAAATATCTCCCCTTTCAACATTCCATATACATAAAATATCATTGAGATATCTAAAGTATTTTTTCTTTATGTCAGTGATAATATTTATAGGGAATTTGTTGCTCAAGTTTTGAAAGAGTTTTTCTTCCAAGAAATCTAATGCTAATGTAGCATATGCGGGAGCAAATTTTGTTCCCATTGCCGTGCCAAGTATTTGCTTGTAATTGGTAGAGTTGAATTGAAAAGAGTTATTCTCTAGGATTAGTTTGCATCCTTCTATAATAAACTCAGGGCTGAAACGTTCATGTAAGTGTTCAGGGTATTTTGCAAGCCAGTATTCAAGTGCACTTAAGCACAAATTATGCTCAATATTACTATAGAGACTGACTACATCGAATGTTATGAAAATTTCGTTCTTATTTAGAGTGGTAGGTAGTTTATTTAATAAGTCTACAGTCTTTAACATATGAGTCAATATTTCCTACAAATGGCTGTAATAATAAGTCTAGAACATGACTTAGGCGGTGTGTAGGATATGCTGTCCCTGCTACTATGGGTCTCAGTTTTAAGTCTGCAGGATCTTCTATGGATACACTGATGGCATTATGCTTTAAAATTTCGTTACTTATTTTTTCAGATTTATGTATTTTGGGAAGGCCATACAATTGACTGGTTTATAATCAAAGTTAGTAATATAAGAGGTCTCTTTATGCGTTAGTTGGTTTTTATATTTTGAAGTTAATTTCTTTATTTTATTTATTACTTTTAAATCAATATTGCTGGGAATTTCTTCATATGTGCAATTATCGTTAAGCAATTCTAGAATGTTTTCTTCATAAAATTTCTCATTCATGATAACAACACTCGAACGCTTGTCAGCCTCCTTTATTACTATTTGGTTATTCTTCTTCAAATTAGTGACCGCATTCCTCTCTAATTTGGAAATGTTTGACTTTGATTTATGTTTTACTGGTGGTGGTTGATGTTTCAAGAAATCGATAGCCATATCTAAAGTGTCATTTCTACCCTTTTCAGGTTCCCAAGAGGACTTTTGAGTAACTATCGATTCATCCACAAATTCGCTTTCATTAAAGAACTCCCTGAAACGTAAATTCCAGCGCAAATTATTGATATCATGCGTCAGCTCCTGTGTATTATTGGTAAGGGGAGGAGGGCAGAATTTTAGGCCTTTTGAGAGGGTTGCAGTTTCCTGTTTTGTGAGGATGTGGGACGATAGGGTTACTATTGTGAGGATGTGGGACGATAGGTTACTATTGTGAGGATGTGGGACGATAGGTTACTATTGTGAGGATGTGGGACGATAGGTTACTATTGTGAGGATGTGGGACGATAGGTTACTATTGTGAGGATGTGGGACGATAGGGTTACTATTGTGAGGATGTGGGACGATAGGTTACTATTGTGAGGATGTGGGACGATAGGTTACTATTGTGAGGATGTGGGACGATAGGGTTACTATTGTGAGGATGTGGGACGATAGGTTACTATTGTGAGGATGTGGGACGATAGGTTACTATTGTGAGGATGTGGGACGATAGGGTTACTATTGTGAGGATGTGGGACGATAGGTTACTATTGTGAGGATGTGGGACGATAGGGTTACTATTGTGAGGATGTGGGACGATAGGGTTACTATTGTGAGGATGTGGGACGATAGGGTTACTATTGTGAGGATGTGGGACGATAGGTTACTATTGTGAGGATGTGGGACGATAGGTTACTATTGTGAGGATGTGGGACGATAGGTTACTATTGTGAGGATGTGGGACAATAGGGTTACTATTGTGAGGATGTGGGACGATAGGTTACTATTGTGAGGATGTGGGACGATAGGGTTACTATTGTGAGGATGTGGGACGATAGGTTACTATTTTAGTTTTTACCGTTAGTTCGGATTTGTCCTCCAATTGCGGTTCCTTTGAAGAAGAAAAAATTGTTTTGGCTGTCAAGGTGATCATTCTGCCTAGGGTTATTATTATTATATATATATATACCGGTATATATATATATATATATATATATATATATATATATATATATATATATATATATATATATATATATATATATACCGGTATATATACTGTATATATATATATATATATATATATATATATACTGTACAGTATATAATTTATTTTATTTATTATTTTTTATATTTATATTTTTATTTGTTATGTTTTATTAATTTTACTAGGCTTTTTGTTTCTCCTTCCCTGTTGTGTTGTTGTTGTTGCTGTTACCCAGGCTGTCTGGCCAAACAGCCCCAAGGTCCCGAGCAAGGCCAAGACCATAAACGAGCACCCCTTCCTGGCTGTATTATAATTATGCCCATGTAAAAATATTATATTTTATATATATATACTGTATATACTAGCAGGGGTACCCGACGTTACCCGGGTAATCACCATAATCACCATCACTACTACCACCAGTACTACTACCATAATCACCATCATCAATCACTACTACCACAATCATCACAATCCTACTACTACCATAATCACCGGCCTCGACCTCCCTGTGCCTCATTAAACGGCGACCTCGATTTCGGCCGCTAAATGACCTCCGATTTTGGATCTGACCTCATCCGTACTCATTTTGGGGGGCTGCGAGCAACTTTCGTTCCATACAACTTTTCGATCGGAGGCCTCCTTCTGCCCCAAACGGCCATTTTTGTTTAAACCAAAAGCGATTTTTCCGATTTCGCGCCCATTTTATCTGTCCCTTTCACCCTGGGAATTCTATTTTGTCACTAAAACCTGCCTAGGGACCCCCTTACTATGCATACCAAGTATGAACGCTCTAGCATAACAAATGTGGCCATGCATAGAGAACAGACACACACACACACACACACACACAGACAATCAAGAATATTATATAGATAGAAGATATATAAATATAATATATATACCGGTATATATATATATATAAATATATATATATAATTTATTTAATTTAATATCATTTTATTTATATATATGCCCGGTATATACTGTATATATACATATATATATATATATATATATATATATATATATATATATATATATATATATATTATTTTGTTTTTATTATTTTTTCCTTGTCCCCTTCCCTGTTGTGTTGTTGTTGCTGTTCCCCAGGCTGTCCTGAGCAAGGACAAGGCCATAAACGAGCACCCCTTCCTGGTTGTATTATATGCCTACGTATAATTATATATATATATACCGGTATATATATATATATATATATATATATATATATATATACATATACATATACAGTATTTCTCTTCTCCATTGCTCTTCTTCATTCACCCACTTTCATTCACTCACTTTCATTCATCCACCTTTATTCACCCACCTTCATCATCAAAGTGGATGTAGGCCTCCTGGGGAAAACCACTATAAAAAAATAACGAGTCTAGTGCAGTACCTTATTAGGTGACGTGGAAACTGCTCATATTTCTCTGGTTTGACACCTTGTATATATATATATTTATATATATAATATATATACACACACATACACACATTTTTTTTTTACCATTCACTTTATTTTATTTTTTTATTTTGTGTGTGCGTGTACGAATTTTGTTTTCAGAAAATATATTTGTATACATTTATTGTTTTATTTGCGTGTACAAAAAAAAGATTCCTGAAATTTATTATGTGAAGATAACCTGGATTTTTTTTTTTTTTCAGTCTCAACCCAAGAGTGATTTCCCTGACTGTGCAATTTCTTCGGTTTAGCAACGCTGTGTGCAATTTAGAACATCAAATTGACAACCTTCATGACTAACAGATGTTCTATCAACATTATATAACTATTGGCAAGGAAAATTGTATAAAAGTGTTGTATATTGTGGCAAAGATATACAACTGTATAAACATTCTCATATTTACATAACAATAACAATGCATGGAAACAATTGCGCATAGCTCGCGAACCAAGTACGCTATATTATTTTGGTTTTCATCATTAGAAAGAGCATAATTTTCCGATTCCGGTGATATATACAGTTATATACGTATCCGAGCAAATAACGCAACACCGAGGTGGGAAACAGCTCGGAACCCAGCTAGCGTCGGCGGAACAGAGACAGGTGAAACGTAAATATTCACATTTTGGCTCTTCATTTCAAATATTCATAGAGCAAAAAGTATTTGTCGTAGGAACTTCTATTTTTTTTATTCTCTTCAGCATTATCTGCCGTATTAATAGAGCATAAATTGAAAACCATAGACCTCGTAACAACGACATTTTTCGGACATGTTACAAACCATGTCATACAAAATCATACTTTTTTTTTCGGTCACTGCTTGAGAACTATTAAAGATAGACAATTTATGTTTTCAGATCTGGAAAGAGCAGAAAAAAATACTATTATTTGAGCAAATAAAAATATATGGTCATCACTCACAATTTCGAGATAGGACGGTGTGAAGACAATTGAGCGGGAAATACTTTTATTCCGGAATGGTTTACACTTTCATATTGCGATTTATTTAAAAACAAAAATTTATCATGTAGTATAGTTATTCCTCTTTCCATTGACATATGATACATCACAATAAAGAGCATTCTGGTAGATGGAAATACAGAAATACACAAGGCATCGAAATCGCGCCTGGCTGGAATATTTCAGGCCAAACTAAACCGTTTTCAACTTTACAACTAAGCCGGAAAGGAGAGTGTTAATCAGCAAAGGTTTAGGCAGTAAGATGACCTACTTTAGTTTGTGCATATTATATCTTGCAGTACACCATGACGCATTCTGTCATTATATTCTGGATTTCATTATACGATTATATTTAGATACAAAAGGGTTTGTTGGTTTAAATTGGACAAATGTGCTATAATATGCCTCTTTGATCGCTAGAGCTCCTTCCAAAGCAGACTGCAATCTGCCAATGTTCAAATAAAGTGCACACACATTATAGAACTGAAAGGCTTTCTCACTGTGTTGAAGCTTATATTTTCTAACAAGAAGAAAAGTGACTGTACGTGTTATTAACCCCTACTGTGCCGTAGGGTACCGTAATAAAAGTCCCCCCTGTCCCAAGCAATGTGGCCAAAATGGCAAGATAGAACAACCTTCCACCTCAAAAAGTTGAAGGAATACTGGCTCTCCCATCTTGCAGAGGCTTGGATATAAGCTGAGAAGAGTTGCCAACTCTAGAGCAGTGCTCAAACGGCCGTGGTACCAGCCACTGCCTGATACTGGCAGTTACAAGGAAAGTACATTACTGACGGCTCCCTGCTGTCGCTGGGACTTGGGGAGTGATTTATCTACTGACGGCTCCCTGCTGTCGCTGGTACAGAAGGAGTTAATGAGTTATCTGGTGTTGGGTGTGGTGGGCTAGCACATAAATATCAGCTTAATTCATAAGCTGCACAGCTTTGGTATCTGAAAGTGCCCGCCATGCGAAGGTATTTGATTAATTTCTGACTAAAATCGTAATTTTACCATATATAATATTAATACTTATCCATATGCGCCTATTTTCTTTCAGTATGAACATATGAACATTGGAAAGCAATAAAGCAAGTGGTAACAGCAATTGGCTGGGGAATATTGTATATTTTAGCCCCACGGTCGTAATCTGATCTTGACTGGCGAGAGTAAGACACCCTCCCTCTCTCGTGCAGTCATGGTACTGAGAGACAAGGGGAGCTCTCAGACTGGTTTAGAAGGTCGGAGATACACTCGTCCATCCACCCCCTCTCTCCCAGCCGTCCTCGCATGAAAATACTCGATAACTATCGGGAATAATAGTGAAAATACCGGATAATTGAGGAAGGGAGGAAAATGGCGGGGGGGGGGGGACATGTGTAAGAGTGGTAGCATGTTATGGAGGGGATATTACTCACCTCATCACAAACTACTTTGTTTTGAGTGCCACTGGGAGGTTTTGAAAGTGTTTTTTTATGCCTTGGATCTTAACCCGTACAATTCCAGCGACGGCTGAAAGCTGTCAGTAGATAAATCAATCCCCAGTCCCAGCGACGGCTGCAAGTCGTCAGTAATATACGATCCTTGTAACTGCCAGTATCAGGCAGTGGGTGGTACCATGACTTGTAAACACTGTTGGCAACACTTCTTAGGTTGGCTGCAAGCTTCCACAGGCTGTCTGGGTCAGTGTTTCATCAACTTTTGAGGTCGGAGGTTGTTATATCTTACCTCTGAAGCCATTTTCGTCACATTGCTTGGTACGGGGGGTACATTTATGGTAGTACCCTATGGTATAGTAGGGGTTAAGAGTCTGGCCACATTCGCCCAGTAGAACCTCTTAACCCTTTCACGCACATATGACGCAGAGGTTGCCAGATTAGCAATAAGAAATAGAGTTGTCTCACTCTTATAATTACCTCTCCAAAATTAGTTTTCTGCCCACAGCTAACTCCAAGACAACTGAAGAGATTGAAGAAACTAAACTAAAGGTTTCTAAATACCTCTGATGGTAACAAAGGCTTTAAAGTATCCCTAATAGGCTCAAAATCGCGTCATATTTCGGAGAGGGTTAAAAGTCTGGCTGCAGTCCATGGGTTAATTGTTTCCCATATATATATTCCTATGCTAATCTGAGCCACAATTTGCAACATTGTCACATTAACCTTACAAACAATGTGTGGGTTCATTATAATACATTTATGCAAAGCTTATACATTCATGGAGAGAGAGAGAGAGAGAATTATATTAATACAATTACACGCATTTATTGTTTCATTGTTGTAACAATAGTATAGTAATTGGAATGATTAATGATTAACAATGTTGTATACTGAGCAACTCGAAAACACGAAATTGTCAATTATTTAGAGATTTATAGGGCAATATATTTCTGTCATAATAAATTTCAATAGGCCTAGATTCCACGAATACGAAAGAGATATAAGCTGTATCCTGTTTTCAAGGGATTTGCTGGCGCACGGAAATGATCAGCATTTGTATTACATCAGGCATTATATTTAATCAAATGCTTATTTACAAAGCATTAATTTGGTATCTGTTTGTTTATTTTACATTGCTTTGATATGTCCTGGTAAATATATTGTGTAACTAATATTATAATCAGGATATGGGAGTGATTAATAACAAGGAATAATATTTAAATTAATGGTTATCTGGCTGCGAGGATTGCCACATGTGGAATACATCGGTATGTATTGGTTGCTTTGTGTTGTATTGACAGGGGTGGGTGGGTGTTTGGTTGGGGGGGGGGTCGTAGGGCAATAGGTGTGATTGTCAAACACAGAAATACACAGATGCGTTCAATTTACTCGTGCAATATCTTCTGCCCACTCTTTCTGTGTTATGAAACTGTGGACAGACATGACACGCGCAATATTACAAAGGAGTACAAAGAAAATCAAGTAACAACAGGTCAAGCGACCCCTCAAGGTTGCTTGCCCTCCAAAACACTGATCATAATTTAAGTCAGGTTCTAGTTGGAGATGTTCACCTGTGTAGGGGAGCGGGCCGTGTTGGACTCCCGGAAGTACAAGATTATCACTAGGGAGCGGCGCATATCCTGTGAGCACAGGTAGTGGGCTTTGTTGTGATAGGGGGCACTGCGGCGTTTCTATTTCTGTGTTCGATAAGGACTTTCTCTTGGTTTATCTTCTTTCTCTTATCGTGGCTATCTTGGATCTTGGTGGTTGTGGTTCTTCACGATTTGGGGTCAGATATGGTGGGGGTCCTAATGCGGCTCCTTCTAACCCCGTCATTTCATGGACTATATTTAAGATTATGCTTCCTGACTTCAAACTCAGTTTAAGCCTTGTTTGAGTTAAATATAAACTCCTGTCATTATCACGCTGTGTTAACGTCTCCCCGCATACTGGCTATTATAATGATTTACTATCTAGCTATCATTATAATAGCCAGTATGCGGGGAGACGTTAACACAACGTGATAATGACAGGAGTTTATATTTAACTCAAACAAGGTTTTACTATCTACTATTTACTATCTATCTACTGGTGATGGGCTGGTCTATCAGAGTGAGAACTGAGCGATCTCTGCCATACCCATAGCTTACTCTGACTGTTCCTTTTACTTTTATATTTTCTAGATCTCAAGTGACGGCGTCTCTTCCGTGGATTGACCTCCCAGTCTACCTAGATTGGAAGCCAAAGGGTCAAATTTTTTCCTTTGCCCCTCAACTTTCTCTTCATAATTGCTGAGGCGCACAGGGCCCTGGGTGGGTCTTTGGTTTCCTGGGCGTTTCTGCACCCTCCTCAGCTCCCCGCCAATGGAGTGGCTTCGGTCACCCAGGCTTTATTGTGGTCGGCAGTGAGGGTTCTGTGGGGGCGCACGGTTATGGCCTTGGCCTTGCTCGGGGCCTTGGGGCTGTTCGGCCAGGCAGCTTGGGGAACAACAACAACAACAACAACTATCTATCTATCTATCTATTGCCTGACGCCGTGATCCCCGAAGGGGTGGCCACGAACGAACCGCCCCCATGCACCTCTGTCCCCAGTCAGTCGACGCCCCTCCACCCAACCAGCACCGCCTTCGTTCATGTACTTCCTCACTCCATCCTTCCACCTTTCATTCGGTCTACCTCTCCCTCTCTGTCCCTCCACCTCTACTACCTCATTGAATTTATAATCATTATTGTGACTCTTTGAGTTATTTGAAATGTATAATTATCTTCTATTCGCGGAATTAATGTAAAAGTAATTCGCTTATCATTTGGTATCCTATTATTCATAAAATCTCAGTTCTGTTTGTATGCTTCGCAGTAACTAATATCTACCTTTTCTCGGCTAATCCCCTGGCGGTTGCCAGTTTACCATCAGGATACCAATTATTGTTTTGAGACTAACCTCTCTGTGTTTATTTATATTGTGATTTACATAGTAAGTCAGTTGTTTTCCCGTTGAGTGTTTACAGTTCTAAGCTTTCCTATGGTGGAAATAACAAACTAATATAAAGCACGATAAATGATATCGTCGCATAACATTTATATTCAAAATTTGTAAGGTACTTGATTTCATCTTTAGTTAGGGAGCTTTCGTATGTCTTTGATCTACTTTTGATTTTGTTGATGGTGGTTTTATCAACATTGTTAAGAATCCTTTTATATGTATCTTGATCGTTCAACATTTCCATAATTTCATGTTCACAGAAAGTACTGTCCATTAGGACAATTGCTGATCCTTTATCTGCTTCTTTTATAGTTACATTAGTTTGACTTTTTAGAGAAGCTATTGCTCCGTGTTCATCATATTTAAGATTATATGTTTTGCATTTGGGATTAGTTGTAATATTTTTTAGTAAATTTAAGGAAAGTTATGGTTTTGTCCAAATTCAGGTTTAGGACGCTCGGAGGTTCCCAAGAAGACTTACATTTAACCCGTGAAATGTTTTCCATTGGTGTGTCATGAAAGTATTCTCCTAGTATTAGTTTCCGGCAAAAGTCATCACTAACATTGTTTAGCTCTTCTGTATTTTGATCCTTGGGTGTGGGACAGAATTGTAATCCATTAGAAAGTATAGAGCGTTCAGCGTCACTGAAATTTACAGTGGAAAGATTGATTACTTTTGGGTCTATTTTAGAGTTTTCCGCCAATTCCGATTCCCGAAAAAATTACCTCTGTTGTCTGGTTTGTCATTTGGTTGGAGTATACCTTGAACAGCTGCACTTAGTTGGGAGATTGCATTGCCTAAACTTTGGAGGTAGGTTCATTTTTAGAATTTGCATAGCTTGGTGTTGCTGTGTTCCGGTTCTGATAATGTGTATTACTATAAGTATATATTAGGCTTCTTGTTGATGATTCTTGGGGCCGAAATGTGTGTATTACTTTTAGTTTTGTCTGGGTTGTTCATGTCTTGGAAGAAAGTTGTCTTTTTCTCCCATTTACTGTTAGAGAGGTCTACTTCCTTCTTAATGTCAAAAAGCCATTGTCTATGAGGGTTTGCCTTACGACGGGAGATTCGTGTCTGTTTACTAAGGTTTTTATTTGGGTTTCTGCTTCATCCACGATTTGTAGCTGCTTCACTATTTAAATAATTACGGGTTCAGTTTGTTTGAGAAAATTATCATAGATAGCACTGATGCCTGCAGATCTGATATGGTTGTTAAATACATATTTGCGAATGTTGAGTTGCCTTTGCCATTCCTCACTATTGGGATCAGATGGTTGTTCTATAGGCACTATTGTTTTGGTTTGTTATTCAGGAAGAGTTTGTGTTTGAGCTTTCTTTGATTTGAAGAGAGGACAATGTTGCCATTAGTTCTCTTTTTATGTTCATTTTGGTTTTCAATGATGGTCTCTTGGTTGGATTGGATTTTGTCTACTGCTAAACAAATTAGTTTTAGCCAGTATAAAGTCTCCTTCTCTTCCGTCTTAGGAGCCATATTTGTATCCATATTGATGACAAATAGTACAGTGTTCCGCTTCACAAGAATAAATTAGATATTAAACATGAAAATTATATATTTTTGTAGTAAAAAATATGTGAATATATTTTTCCACACTAAAGGTGTGTAGAAAAGGGAAGGTTCACTGCACAAAGCATAAAACATGTTAGTGCTAAATTGATATTGCCTTTTAAATATATTGCATGGAAAAAATAAGGGTTTAAAAATTACGTCCGAGTATCTTTTTAGAAGGCTCGGACTGTTGTGTTATATATTAACCCTTTCTCTGCGGGTGACATTCTGGAACGCATAGGCAATTTTCAGCAATTTCCAGGCTTTAAAAGCCTGTAAAAGCCGTAGAAATCGAGTGTCAGTGGGCGGAAGCATGAGGGACCTCCGTCCGACCCTTAGAGCAGCCAGCCGCTCACTGAGGGAGACTGTGGTCTCGTGCGGCTGTCTCGACAGTGTTGCCGAGCGAGCGAAAGCTAATAATTCGCGAGTTTTCCCGAATGTCTATGGCAATGCTGCGGGTGAACCCCGCCACCTACGAAGCTCGTTCCGGTGTCATTTTGAAGCTATTTTCGCTTAGTTTTCGGCAGAATACAGTTCATTTAATGCAGATACTTGATTAATCATTCAGGAGTTCCTGAATATGCCCTAAATAGCGCAAATAAGCCCGCAGAGAAAGGGTTAAACATATGTTTATGTCATAAAAGCGTTAAAATGAACACTGGAGTTCATAGAATGAGGAAGTGAGCGATGGCCGTCCATAACTGCAGCAATGGTGAGGCTCTACGTTAGCCAGTGGCACACCAGGGATGCTTCCGGTAATGTTTGATGAGCACATGTTTTCTCATAATATTTTGATGTATATTCACATTGGAATCGGAACTAAACTTAAGGTAGACTGTGCTAGGTACCTGATTTCTGATAAACATGGATTATGAGGATGCCAGATTACAATTGCTCGTAAAAATTGAGGGAACAAAAACTCTTGTGAAATTGCCTTAAATATTGTCAGGTAAAGTGAGAATTGCTTGCTGTTAATTATGAGAGGTTGGCATTCGGGATTTCAAGGTCTTGTTGTCATTAATTGTGCATGTAAATATACTTGCCATTTAGTAACATGGCGTCTAGTTTGTACTTGTTTTGCTAACACAAACCAATTTAATGGTATATTGGTATTATTGGTATATTCACAAGATATAATAAATATACACCCATTTGAATAATTAAAACTCTATATTCTAACTTTGATGAATATGGGGTATTGCTGTACATAGCACTATCTTATCTCGTTTGGGTGCCATACATATTCAAACGGGTGTACACTTATTATGGCTTGTGACTGTACCTCTGACAATCATAGAGGAATAATCTACCTTAAGTCTACCTTTAATTCTACCTTTAACTCCCACATACCTTAAGTAAACTTATACACCTGCCTAGCAATAACCATAATAATATCCATAATAACATCAAGAGGTTAAATATATTATATATTAACCTATTTGAATTGCAATTGATTACATAGTTGAACCCTTTGCCCTTTAGATTATCAAATTAATGGAGTGACTTGATTAATGATTGGATAAATATAAGGTACATTTATTCCCACTATTATATTGACCAATATATAAACACAATTAATGAACACGTCAAATTTGAACATGTTAATCATGATATATTGTTGTTACTCTCAGTTAAACAGTGTGTACTGATATTGGTGCAGCTATTGTTAATGAATAATTATATTCATTTGTGCGTGACGAAGCCTGGAATGGGATAATATGTTACGCTGGCCAGTTGCCAGAATGTGCTCGTACTCGCTAGCGCTTGCCAGGGCATTGAAATGGGCTATAATATTCGTAGAACGATGTTCTTTCTTTCTTAGTATTCATGTTGTCACAGCCAGATCAGTGGTGGTCTTTATCCTTGTCTGTGACACTTGGAAGTATTTTATATCAGTGATAGAGTATAAGATGTGTAGTGTGAAGTTAAGGAGAGAGAGAGCGCAGGAGGCAGCGAGGTTGTATTATGTGCATGTGTATGTACGTGTGCCTTCCTCGCTCGAGCGGGGTTTCCCATGCTCTTGATTGGCCGGCGGGCCTGACTACGTCATAGGACGCCTGCTCTTCATGACGTAGTGGTCTGTGATTGAGTGCCGCTGTCCTAGTGTTGGTGCTGGGGGGCTCCTGCCCGCGTGTCTCCTTAGAGCTTGGCATGGTGTGCTGGGTCCTAGACGTCCCTTGCAATCTGTCCCCAATCTAACCCCCTGTACTACTGTTTCTCTCTCTGAACTTCTTCTTTTCCAATACTTCTCATCTTTATTCAATTACTTATCCCTTCTGGTTCTGCATACGACTTCCATAGTCGGCCAGTCGTATTACCAGCACCAGTTCTCACATATATGTTTTGCACTAGCTTTAGGGATTATTAGTCATAGTCACATGGAGTCATATTATCATGGGGTGCTTCTAATTATTGAGTTGTTCTTTGTTACTATTTAATGCTAGACAGTGGAGGGTATCTTTAGTCGTTGTCCGAGTTATGTACATGGCAAGTCAGAGCCTGTACGACTTCGACGGAGCTAGGTGCCTGTAACCCTTGTGCATATTTTTCCTTTGCGAGTGTAGCAGTATACAAGCGAAGGGCTTTTCCCTACACTTACTTGTATGCTCGCTACCTCATTTTGTTGACCTTTGTGGAGTGCCAGGGTAAGACCAGATACTTGAGATCTGGACTTACCAAGAGAGCCTGCTAGTCACTGAACATTACATAAGGGAAATCTGTTCAAGGGGAGACAGTAGGATACGAGCATGCTTGCGCTCTGCCTAGCCCCCCGGTTTTATGCCGCTGCTAGACTTTATTAGTAATAAAGACAGCATTGTGTTTATTAACTTTAACTGTGTATGCTTTAGGACTTATTCACGTATTATTTTAGCCTAGGTTGATGCTTGGTGCACAACCCAGTATGGCTGGTACTTTACCTAAGGAAGTACTGTTTTGAGTGGCTATTATTAGTGCTGTCACAGAGTTGTTGCACTCCCTTGTTTTATATATATTTATCCTACTTATTGGTGTATTTAAGATACACGCTTTGGTGTCCTGCCCCTGCATTATTTCTGTTCTATATTAACGAGCATCTTAGAGCATCAGACGTTTTCAGAAGATTCAATATTTGTTTGTTGTAGGACTAGACTTTCAGTGTTTTCATAGAGCATTGAAGAGTTTAGTGTTGAGTACAGACTCACACTAAAGTTAACGTAAGCATATACTCCTTTATTAAATCTTGTTATAGTTTATTCAAGCATTGTTATTACTTAAGAGCATTTTATTAACGTAAAGTACTCCTGTTGTGAGTAGGCTTTGCCGTCACCGGAAAGCCTTTGTAGAAGTGCACTAAAACCCAGTTAATTGATACCCCGTTATCCAGTAGATTAACTCTGGAGGGTTTAAGTGTTTTGTTCACATACTGTAATTTAAGAATAAGTAGAAAGAGCCAAAATTGTAAACTTTGGAGATAACATACGATATTTGGACGTGACTGTAATATATTGTTTGATTTATAAGTAATGGTCAAACAACTTTATGCGTTAGTTTCGTTTAGATGACCCATGATCACAACACACACACACACACACACACATACAATATTTATTAGAGCTTTACCTCAAAATATACCATTTTGCCGATCTAGACTAAAGTAATCAGTTTGTTTTGTTTTTTTCTATGCGAGTGATGGAGACAAAACGCAGAATTCCTGTGGCGAGTGCCTTCCCCAGTTTTACAAAAATTACAGAGCCAAAATCAAGGGACGTTCGAGCCAAAATGCATGGACACACGGAGTTTGAAACAATTTAAGTCATAGGAAGAGGGAAAGACTGATTTTGGGAGAGAGTTCCAGAGCTCAGCTGTTGAATAGAAGACAAATTGAGAATAACATTTCACTCATGGGATGGAGAGTTGCACAGCGGGGTCTACATTTTTACCAGAGAGAGAGAGAGAGAGAGATTTACATATATTTATATAGATACACTGGCCACACAGATCTTACGATCCCTGCGAGGTGACCAGGACTTAATCCTAATAGAGATAGCAACCCTAAGAGAAAGTGGAAGGAAAGGATAGAAAAAGATGAAGGCTCTCTCCCAACCCTCCACTCCCTCCGGCAATTGCCGTACATGAAAATAGTTGGAAGTGAATAAACTTGCAGGGCTTGGAAATCGTCTGAAGGAATTTATAGTACAGTTAGAAATGGAAAGGGAAAGGCAGGAGAGTGGCAGACAGAGAGAGTTGGGAGTCAAAACAACAGGACAGTTTAAATAGAAGGACTGAATAAACAACAAATGTGTTTTTGTCACTGTATTTACGTCCTTCACTTGTGTTATCAATGGAGTGCTACTAGTTTGTTTTCAGATTGTGTTAACTATTGTTTCTGCCGTTTATTCAATAGTGCACATTATATAAATGCAGCAGTAATGAGTTCCTACAGCTCATGGTATATTATAAATATATCTGAATTTGTTGAAATGTAATGCTCTGGCGACTTGAATACTTGATCCCACAATTATGTCATGCCCTTCTGAAATTATGTTATGGGAATGTAACTATGCCAATATATGTAGATATACTGCACTTATGTTTTAAAAATTGTGTTTGGTATGCCGATGAAAATATTTGTCTATGCTTGCTACATGTCTTACTAACACCGATTACTCCTTGAGTAGACGATCTAATTTGGTAGGTATATTCAACCGGTTATTCTCAGCAATGATCTAAATAATAACAATGGCAAAGTCTACCAGTCATGCTTTTTGCACTTTGTCCAGTATGGTTATTATGCTTAATAATAATTAAAGTTGACATTACAAGATAAAATATATCATTATCATCAGGTTAAGCTAGTTTAAGGGGATATTTGTATTTATATGTATTTATTTCCTCAACAATTAATTAATATATTTATTATTTTTAGTGTTCTCCCAAGACCTCCATCAAGTTATACTTTTGCGCAGTTTTCCATACAAACATGCCCGGGCCGAAGGTCAGTTATTCCTAAATTACAGGCTCGATATCGCTCGCCAGGAAAACAATCGATACTTAAATGGCACAAAATGTCATAAACTCGTCGAAATAATAAGGCTAAACGTGAGAGAGAAGGGGGTCCAGATAAACCAAACCCCCCCTTCAGTTAGGTAAGGTAATACCAGATTCCGTTATGTTGGATTAAATTAATTTAGGTTGAAGTAAATATTGTTAGGTTAATGTTAGTTAGCTTAGGCCAGTTTAACCCTCTCGCATTCTTAGGACGCGATCGCGTCATAACGCCACCAGCCCAAGAGTGCCCGTATGACGCAATCGCGTCATAATGACACCTGTAAGTTAGAAATATTCGCCCAAAATAAGTTTATGACTCAATTTTGACGCAATTTGGACTGGTAAGTTAGGCATCAGTAACTTACAAAAGGAAGTATCTAGCAACCCCATAGCGTCCCTCTCTGAGGAGCCCGGGCCTTTGTTAAGTCAGTAGTTTCCCGGCCCCCAGACTGTGAGGCATGGTCCCGGCCCTTTAAATTCTTGGCTCCCTCCCTCTGGCCCACCATGCCTAGCTATAGGTCGGCAATTATGGATTATTTCATCTACCCAGTGAAAGTGTTTAGTGAATAATTCGAATTATATATGTATATAATATGTTACTTGTGACTTTTGGTGACTGAGGGGAGTGAATCTTGGTTAACCCCTTGAGTATTGATGCAGTTTTGTCTAGGTATCATTGATGATTTTACACTTTTTTTGGTTTGAAAGACAAATATATTTTTCAATAAATACTGCCTACGAAATAAATACATTATAATCACGAAGATGTCACAGGAATGCTTACAGGAAGCTTACAGGAAGTACGGTAAGTACTCTATGGAATTTTAGTTATATTACAGTATATGCCTACAGTATGTATATTATATAATATTATATTATATATATATATATATAACAGCCCCAAGGTCCCGAGCAAGCCCAAGGCCCATAATCAAGTATTTATAATATTGTTTATTATGTTTATATATTTATTTATTTGATTTATTATTGTTTTTATTTATTTTATTTTATTTATTATATTTTATTTATATTTTTATTTTATTTATTTTATATACCTGTACATATATACCGTATATTTATATATATATTTTTTGTATTTTTTTTTTTATTCCTGTTCCCCAGGGTGTCTAGCGGATCAGCCCCAAGGTCCCGAGCAAGCCCAAGGCCCATAATCGAGTATTTATATTACTATTATAATTTAATTTAATTTATATATTTATTAATTTGATTTATTATTGTTTTTATTTATTTTATTTTATTTATTTTAATTTATTTTATTTTATTTTGTTTTTATTTTATTTATTTTTTATATATATATATATATATATATATATATATATATATATATATATATATTTATATATATATACAGTATATATACTGGTATATATATATATACTTTTTTATATTCATGTTCCCCAGGGTGTCTAGCGGATCAGCCCCAAGGTACTGAACAAGCCCAAGGCCCATAATCGAGTATTTATATTATTATTATAATTTTATTTAATTATATATTTATTTATTTTATTTATTATTTATATTTATTTTATTTTATTTATTTTTTTGTATTTAACATTTTATTTTATTTATTTTATATATATATACCGTATATATATATATATATATATATATATATATATATATATATATATATATATATATATATATATATATATATATACTGTATGTATATTTATATATATATTTTTGTTTTTCTTTGATTCATTCATTCATTCATTCATTCATTTCTCTTCTCCATTTCTCTTCTTCATTCACCCGGCTTCATTCACCCACCTTCATTCACCCGGCTTCATTCACCCGCCTTCATTCACCCACCTTCGTTCACCCACCGACATTGACCCACCTTCATTCACCCACCGACATTCACCCACCTTTATCATCAAAGTGGATATAGGCCTCCTGGGGAAACCACTCTAAAAAAATGACGAGTCAAGTGCAGTACCTCCTTGGGTGGCTAGGAAATCTGTGCATATTTCTCTGGTTTGACACCTTGTATATATATATATTTTCTTTCAGGCAGGTGAGATTAAAATGATAGGCACAGTTTGCATTATTGAGTTTTTTATTGATACTCTCAATTTTTCGTATAGTTTTTCTGGTATTTTCAGGAAGTTGGTAAAGGAGGTTTGCAAATGGTTCCGACGTTTCAATGGGCGCAGCCATCATTATCAAGGAGAAGTGAAGTTAGAAGGTGATAAGTCGAGTTTATATAGGCGATACAAGATCAAAAGAGGGATTATTGTGTGCTAGATGCACGCTGGTTGGCTAACCTAAGACTAGCTCTGGTAGGCTGGCCGGACGCAGGAGTGGGCGGGGCCTCTGCGTCGTTCATCTGCGTGTGTGGAGGGGGCATTCCTGGGGGCATCATGGGGGGCCTCGCTGTGGAAGGGCGTGCCGAGGGTAGAATCTGGCTGTATTCCGCTTGTGTGTTTAAAGTAGGTTGGTATGTTTGTATATATATAGCTTCAAGAATGAATAGGCGGCGTGAGTCTATTTCTTTATCAAGAATAGAGGTGTGTTTATCTAAGTCGGGTCTGGTGAGTTCCTGATGGTGTGGGGATGTGTGGTAGTGGTCCTTGATAGCTCCGGCTTGAAGGTGGAAGGTAAGGCGACGTGACAGACGAGTCCTTGTCAAACCGACATAAGTGTGAGGTCCACAGTCCTCACTGTTACAGGTGTGTCGGTATATGACATGGTCCTCTTGTGACGGTTTCTTAGCGGTAGCCGGGCTGTTGCGAATGACTAGTTGTGATGTTTTCCTCGATTTGTAGTATATGGTGAGTTTAAGGTGTTGGTCAGGGTTCGTAGTTTTAACGTTGTTGCTGATAATGTCTCTCATTATGTTTTCGTCTGTTTTGTGATCTGAGGACATGTGGTTTTTATAGTAAATTTTTATGTATTCAGTGTTTGTATTAGTAGGCATGTCGTTTTTGTACCATGTTTCAAGGTGTTTGTTAATGGTGTGGGCGATGTCCGAGTTACTGTACCCATTGTTTACAAGCACCTGGGTGAGCCTCTCGAGTTCCTTGTGAGTGTCTCGCCAGGAGGTGCAGTGTGATAGGGCTCTCCTGACGTAGGCGGCGATGGTGGATCGTAAATATCGCTGGGGGCATTCACTTTCGCCGTTGAGACATAATCCGTTGTTGGTGGGTTTGGTGTAGAAAGTGGTGGTAAAGCCTGAGGTGTTGTTGTTGTTTACGAGGACATCAAGGAAGGGGAGATGACCGTTAGAGGATTCCTCGAAGGTGAAGTTTAGACTGGAAGAGGCGATGAATCGTTGTTGAAGGTCACGTAGCTCCTGTGGGTCCTTCACACGCACGAAGATGTCGTCCACATATCTGCAGTAGACGGAGGGGCGGTTGGGAATCAGGAGCTCTTCTTCGATGGTGCCCATGTAAAAATTGGCAAAGAGGACTCCTAGGGGACTGCCCATTGCCACACCATCAATCTGCTGATACATGTCACCTCGCGGGCTCAGGAGCTACGTGACCTTCAACAACGATCCATTTGCAAACCTCCTTTACCAACTTCCTGAAAATACCAGAAAAACTATACGAAAAATTGAGACTATCAATAAAAACTCAATAATGCAAACTGTGCCTATTATTTTAATCTCACCTGCCTGAAAGAAAATATCCTCCCTGGCTACACTAATATCAAACTATATATATATATATATATATATATATATATATATATATATATATATATATATATACAGTATATGTATATATATATATATATATATATATATATATATATATATATATATATATATATATACAATTATACATACCGGTATATATATATATTAATATATTTATATATTACTTTATTTTCGTGTACAATAGAATTATTTCTGAATTTATTACTTGAAGATAACCTGGCTTTCTCGTTTTGTTTTTTCAATGTCAACCCAGGAGCCATTTCCCTTCTCGTTGGAAAGGTTTGTGGCCCTACCAGGTAAGTAAAATTGACAACCTTCATGACTGACATGTGTTCTATGAACATTATACAATTATTGGCAAGGAAAATTATATAAAAGTGTTGTATATTGTGGCAAAGATATACAACTGTATAAACATTCTCATATATTTACATAACAATAACAATGCATGGACGCAATTGCGCATAGCTCCCGAACCAATTACGCTATATTATTTTGGTTTTCACCATTAGAAAGAACATAATTTTCCAATTACGGTGATATATACAGTTATATACGTATCCAAGCAAATAAAGCAACGCCGATGTGGGGAACAGCTCGGAACCTGGCTAGCGTCGGCGGAACGGAGACGAGTGAAGCGTAAATATTCGCATTTTGAGTCTTCATTTCAAATATTCATAGAGCAAAAAGGATTTGTTGTAGGAACTTCAATTTTTTTGGTATTTTCTTTAGTATTATCTGCCGTATTTATACAACCTAAATTGAAAACCATAGACAGCGTAACAACGAAATAATTCGAAAATGTTATAAACCATATCAGACAAAGTCATACTTTTTTTGTTTTCGGTTACTGCTTGAGAATTATTGAAGATAGACAATTTCTGTTTTCAGATTTAGAAAGAGCAAAACAATACTATTATTTGAGCAAATAAAAATATATGGTCATATCTTCACAATTTCGAGATAGGACGGTGTGAAGACAATTGCCCGGGAAAAACTTTTATTCCGGAGTCGTTTACACTTTCATATTGCGTTTTTTTTATTTTTTTTTTTTTTTTTTTATAATTTAGTATAGTTATTCCTCTTTCCATTGACATAAGATACATCACAATAAACAGCACTCTGGTGGATGAAAATAGAGAAAATCACAAGGCTTCGAAAACTCGCCTGGCCCGAATATTTCAGGGCAAATTAGAGAAGGTCTGACCATTTTCAATTAAAAAATCAAGCCGGAGGCGAGAGGGTTAAGGGGAGGTTTGATTATCCTGGACCCTCTTCTCTGTCATCATTATCCCTAATAATTTTACAACGTTCACCCCAAAACTTTGGCGATATTAAAACCCCTTGTGCCATTCACCCTTGTGCCATTCAGGTGTCTATTATTTCCTGGCTAGCGAAAGCGAGCCTGCATTATAGGAGAAATCAGCCTTCGGCCGGGTCATTTTTCGAACACAAATTTACAAATTTATCTCAAAGGGGGTTCTTGGGGTATGTCTTAAGCTTGATGGAGAACTTGAGAGTAAGCTAAATAATATAATAAATAAATAAGTAAAAGACCAAATAAATAAAATTCTACCTTTGTGTTTGCCATACAAGACGTATACGTCAAGAAGACAAAACCTTCTCAACCTCAGTCACATCCTCAATCACAACCTCGGAATCCTAGTCCAATAAATCTTTAGAAACTAACATTCAGCTGGGTAACCACAACCCCTCACAGGTAACACCCATTTGGGCAGAGTTATAATGCTTGTACATGGGCACTACGTAATGTACCGAGATATCAGACACCAAATACCAGATGTCCTAATGAGAACCCCTCAAAGTTGTCAGCGTCTATAACTTACCCCCCAAGGTTTTCAGCACCTACCACTTACCGCGCTAACCCTGGGAATAACGCTAACCCTGGGAATAACGCTAACCCTGGGAATAACGCTAACCCTGGGAATAACGCTAACCCTGGGAATAACGCTAACCCTGGGAATAACGCTAACCCTGGGAATAACGCTAACCCTGGGAATAACGCTAACCCTGGGAATAACGCTAACCCTGGGAATAACGCTAACCCTGGGAATAACGCTAACCCTGGGAATAACGCTAACCCTGGGAATAACGCTAACCCTGGGAATAACGCTAACCCTGGGAATAACGCTAACCCTGGGAATAACGCTAACCCTGGGAATAACGCTAACCCTGGGAATAACGCTAACCCTGGGAATAACGCTAACCCTGGGAATAACGCTAGTACAGTACATTTAAACAATCATACTATGTGTTTCTAATGTGGGAATAAGGGACATGTGGCTAAACTATAATTTTTTATACTAATTGATATTGTGAGCCCTCGCTCGTCAGTAGTAACTCATGCTATGACTATTCCCACAAACACTACATTATCAAAGTAAAACAATATTTAATAATAATATATATTTATACTAAAGTACGAAACCTCCACATTATGCTACATACGAATGCAGTAACGCTGACAAGAGCTTTGAACTGAACAATGATTTTATTTCTTAACAGAGCAGCCTACATCGAAAGTTTGTCAGTGTTATCGTGGCCGTACAGCGTATGAATATGTTTGTACTTCTGCACATCATTACTTAGTGTAGTAAACCAATAATTACATCACCATACGTTTGTGAAGTGCACTGTATCAACGAGATTTCGATTGCTTGAGCACAAATTCGGCTCATGTTATCTCTTTGTTTATAAATATTCTGCCGAAATCAGCCTGGTCTTATTCTTCTTTTGTCTTATATGGATTGTTGGAATAAGGCTAATTGTGAGAGTTGTGGTAATAATGGTTGTTTGTTAGGCTGTTGAGGTGATGGTGATAGCAATTGTGGTGGGAAAGATGGTATTGTTTGTGTTTCTCTTATTAAAACTAGACTTAGGAGATAACTGTTGACGTTTTTTCTGCGAAAATAACTATCCGACATGGTCAAAAAATATATGCATGAATGAAGTTAAAATGAAGGAAGGAAAGAGGAAGGATATTGAACAACATATTGTATTGAAACATACAAGTAATATAAGTGGGAGGGAAAGAGATTCAAGGAAGAAAAGAGGGGTAGACTAATATGAAATATTATTTGGCAAGGAAGGGATACCACCGAAGGTGATTTGGTCAGTAGGGAGTATAATGCAGACAAGATATACATTATATTAAGAACAAGTATAGGTAGGGAGAGAAAATCATTGAAGAATGTACTTGAATGACCAATAGGAAGGGAGAGAGGTGTAATACCTTTGGGCAACACCGCCATATGACGCGATCGCATCATATGTGACTGAGAGGGTCTATATGTGTGTGGGTTCTCGCGCTGGCGTGTGTTCAAGTGTGTCAATGTACAATGACAAGCAAAACATACAGACTTTCTAGCAATTGGAATGTTATAATATGTCTTTGCACGTTCTATTAGTTTATCTATATTAACCAATACCAGCATACTTAAATTGTCTAAGGAGCAGTTGAAATTCTAGCCGACTGTATTATCATGGCCTATTCATAATTATAAAATATTATTTTCCAATTCGTTCTCTATTATAAGCTTTTATTTGTATCTGTCTTTATGTCAATACCGCTATGTAGCTTATGTTTAATCTTATCTCTGTAAATCCTCTCTCGTGATTTGTTTGTTTCCTGGGTACAATTTTATCCGGTCTGGTAAATCAAATAATCTCACCCAAACTTGATTTTAACTTCTCGAATTTCCTCTCACTCTTTTAAACTTCAGATTTCTCCCCAACTAAAGTTTATAATTGGGATTTCTTGTCACCATTCGTGTACTCATCACTGCCTTTATATAAATAATATTTTGTTTTCTGAACTTTTATCTTCAGTAATTGTTTGACATGCCGATAGGGTTTGCATGATAATTCCAGAAATGACTTCGAAATATTGAAATATTTAATAACAAAAATTATTAACTGTGAAACATCTATTTCCTTTAACCTCTTGTTTCTTAAAGAATATATATATATATATATATATATATATATATATATATATATATACAGGGTGTTCCAGTAATGCTTTTCATAAATTATATGGTGGACTCATCAGACAAATATAAGAATACATTTCTCTATGAACATGAGGTTGAGTATTTATAATAACGGAGTTATTACACAATTTAAGTTAACGATAGATACAATGCCATTCAGTCCAAGGGGTAATGTTGCCATTTTAGTGGATTATATCCATTTGGCCTTCGCTATCGCTTGCTAGCCTCAAGATAGTGAGCAGTAGCGATCTGACTTTTCGGTAGAAAAATATGTCCGGCTTCGCCGGATTTGATTTTTCTACCGGCGAAGCCGGACATATTTTTCTACTGAAAAGTCAGATCGCTACTGCTCACTATCTTGAGGCTAGCAAGCGATAGCGAAGGCCAAATGGATATAATCCACTAAAATGGCAACATTACCCCTTGGACTGAATGGCATTGTATCTATCGTTATCTTAAATTGTGTAATAACTCTGTTATTATAAATACTCAACCTCATGTTCATAGAGTAATTTATTCTTATTTTTGTCTGATGAGTCCACCATATAATTTATGAAAAGCATTACTGGAACACCCTGTATATATATATATATATATATATAATATATTATATATTGTTACGACTCGCAGCTTTCTGGTGAAGTAGCCTCTACTAAACTATAGTATACCTGCTCAGAGACTAAACCCGTAGGCTATAAACTGTGCACCTTCGTTTCTTAAACGCGAGCAAAAATAGCCAGCCGTGAACAGACCAGGGGCCGGATACTCAAATTGTCCTAGCTTGGGGCACTTAAGCCTTCCTAACCGACTTAGAGCTCCCTAAGATATGAACAGGTTAGGACAACTTATCTCGTGTCTTAAGTTGTATACTCAAACACAATTTAGGATGTCCTATCCTGTTCCTAATGGTTAGGAGCTCCTAAATTGTCCTAAATCATCTAGGGTGCCCTATGTTGTTCAGCCAATCACGGGGCTCCTTATATCCCATTGTTTGGGTGGATCAACCAATCACGGGACATTAATATCAGCTGATCAAAATAAACAAACGCCACTGTGGCAGAGAGAGCTACCCAGCTGTTGTATTACCTTATGTTGTGCTTATGTATCTACAGTATATATATATATATATATATATATATATATATATATATATAAAATAAATTGTGCAATATCCTATATATAACCTTTAACAAAGGCCCATTTACATTGTTTATAGTAGGTCTATAGGCTATTAGATTCTGCTAGCTTTTATTTTCCCATGAACTCAATTTGTGTACAGTAGTTTGTAGCATATTAGGCTAGGCCTAGTCAAGATTAAGTTAGGATAGGCTATTTTCCCAGAAGTCCCATTAATAGTTTGTCACTAGGTTAGGGTAGGGGAAGGAGTATTTTGCCCCCTGATGGCAATATTATGATGATAATAAGTCATGGCGAGTGAGGGTTCTTGTTTTCCACGGCAGTCAAACTAGACGGGGACGTGATCTTGAGTATGCGAGTAGTCTAATCAAGGCAGGCGATACGCCCGAATTCCTCCATCCTTACCTAGGGTAGGTTAAAGTAGGCTAAGTTAGCCTTAGTTAGTTTTTTGGTAAAAGTTGTGTTAGCGGGTGTACCGCCCGCTTTCTTTACATAGTCACACACTCGCAGTTACATTTGCGTCTAATTTGACTGCTGTTATTTGCCCCTGCTGGTAATATAGGCCTACAGTATATGAGGATGACATTGAGTCATTGAGTTAGGGGGGCAAAGCCCCCTCACTAACTAATCTCCATAAATCAAGTAAAATGTATCAAAAAATCTCTCTAGGCCTAGACACCATGCTGTATATATAATTTATATTTGCGTTTTTTAATACCACATTTCCCAATCTTCAAGGCTATAGTCCTCCCCACTAGGCTAGTAGAGTTGTATTTTAATATTCTTGGAAAATTGATAAACATACATGCAATTGCATAATGAAACAACTAACTCATTATTAGAATCGTATAAGGCAGGCTAAGTAAAGATTGTAAATTCAAAAATATATATAAGCTAAGCATAATTTGACCTAAGCTAACTCGATATCCACCACCCAAAAGGCCAAAACCCCAGTGTGTGAAGTTACCAATAGTTTATGCTACTTCAAAAAGGTCATGAGCCCCTAAATCCAGTATATTGAGTACATATTACACAATTAATTCCATTATTGAAAGGGTTAATCAAGTACAATCACAGAAACATAGGTTTGGAGAGTATCCTTGTATTTGGTTCTTTACATAGGCTACATTCTCTCAAGCCTTAAAAAACAGCCAAAACGGTATAAGACCACTAGTTCCATTACAAAATGTCACGTTGTAATCATTAATTACACCCATTATTTCCATAGCTTCCTTAAATGACGATTAAAATAGGCTTGAGCCACTTTGAGGCCGGCCATATTTAATCCACGCCGAGGCTCGGCCAATGTTTGGAGGTACACCCTAAATAACGGCTCCTACTATCAACTCATTTTCCGCTGTTGTGTGTCCTAAGTCGAGTTAGAGTAGCTCCCGACCTACCCAAGTCAGGACATCCTAACTTTTCATAAAATGGCTGCCCACAGCTTCTGAGTATGCCGTCTTAACTGTTTTGAGTATGCCGTCTTAAGCGTACTGGAGCAGTTAGGGCGCCCTAAGTGAGATAGGACGAGATAGGATGTCCTAAATAGTTTTGAGTATCCGGCCCCAGAGCACTGAGGCAACGGAACGCACCAGGCTCTCTACAGTCAAAAAGGTGCAACCCGGCTGTCGACATATGATTGGCCCACTACACTCAATCAACAGCAAGAAAATAATGGAAAACTCTTAACTGCCTAAACATATATACTGTAATTACTAACCCAACGCAAATATAAGGGAATGCTACTATTACCCAGTGCCCTTAATCATAGCCTATGCTAACCCTAACACTACGTTGTGCCGTCCTATGACAATCAACAATGGGATATTATTGAGAGAAATGCCCCAGCTCGATCCCCTTTCAAAGAGTGATAACAAAGTTCAGTTGTTTGCATAAAAGACTTCTCTCAATAATAAACCAATGAATCAATTCAGTTTTGTATTAATTGCAAAGCTCCTCCCAAATATGCTATTATGACTAAAGCACCGCACCCTCTGCTTTGCAAAGATTACAACACTGAACATGATAGAATAACTATAAAACAGGAAATAATGAAAGTATAAAGTTATTTGGCTGTACAATTAAAGATAATATCTAATTAATTACTATATGGAGCAATTAGAATAATCCACAATGAATCCCACAGCTCACAAAAAGGACAGTGCACCCAGGTGCCACCCAACACTGGTTCGATCCTGCAGTACAATAATCAAGGGGAAATGTGTGTGGGGTATATGGATTTGTAGTGTGTGTCATTTGTCTATGGGAAAATGCAGGAAGTTAATGTACAGTTTGCCGCACATATTCCATTTACCAACCATCCCAGCAAATCGTAACTTGGCAGCGCCGGACCCACCTCCCCAACCCCCTCCCTCACTCCACCTCCTACCAACGGTGGAAGGGGAGGACGTGGGGTGAGGCAGGAGGGTTGGGGAGGTGGGTTCAGTTCTGCCAAATCAAGAAACCAACGGAATAGAACATGTGTGGCAAACTGTAGGCTACCACTGTCAGGACCGAACACCTAAAGCCACATACCTAAGGACTGCTGCAGACTTACAAATAGCCTCCACAAGGAGCCTGCCCAGCATGAACAATGTGTACACAACAAAACACTGCTTCTAAGTTAGTTTCCCTTAAATATATGTTGTGACAATATACATTAGTTAATTGGCAAGTGATTATTCTCTAGCACCAGTTAATCTGAGCTACAATGCTACCCTGTGATTCCCTGAGACATTTACATTTACGGTAATGCTAAATCTGGTAGCCTGCTGGCACAGAGGCCCAAACGACACAGGTCCTAGCCTGGCAAACCTTGCTCAAAGAATGAAGAAAGAACTCCACCACGCACTGCACGCAGACACGAGGTGGCCAAAGCGTGGCCAAGAAGTGCAACATGGAATAACTAGCACAACATGACAAGCCATCTATTAAAGCTAAACATACATCAAGAATACAATAATCACACTACTAATTAAACAGGGAATTGAACCATATATAAAAGATGGTTCAAAGCAGTGTGATAATACGAATTAAATCAATTAGTAAATGTAGGAATCTTACAAGAAGACCATGGGGCCTAGCGAGGAGACAGGCGCCATGCTGACGACAGTATGAATGAGGGAGACAAGCAAGACAATTGAATAACAGATAATAAGAAGAATAACAAATAATAATGGTGACAGAGCAAAATAAATCATATGGGTTAACTCTACCAACAAAGTTCTAAATATTGTAATGCTTAAACTTACCTCACATGAGGCAATTAGTTAATGCTATAATCTGCCACTGTTCCCCTTAACCCTTCCTGCCCGGGTAGCATTTTATAAGGACACCGCGGCAGATGGGCAGGAACCCAGGTGTCCTTACCTGGTCAGTAAGCTTGAAAGCCTATTCAGCTTGGTCTGAACGCTGTGCGTCCGACGAATGTAAACAAAGCCGATCGTTGCGTCACTACACCTCCGAAAACAATAAGGAGACGTCGGATCAATGTTATTGTTGTGACGTCAGACGAAATTAGTGTCTGAAAAGCTACGATATTGTCAACATCGCGGAAAAATTCGCTCCACTGAAATCGTCATCACAACTAAACCAGTTGACTTACAGAGCTCTACTCAACGCCAGTCTACAGATTGAAAACCGCACTACGTTTATAGATGCATGGGAAATTTCTAGCAGTTAAAATAAACAAAAATACGGTAGCCTAGGCCTAGACGTTTTTCGGCCAGATCGCCCGGATACGACCTCCGTCCTTAGGAGGACCTGCCCGGGCAGGAAGGGTTAAAGAGAATGTTGGACATCATAGTACAAAAGTGCAATTACATTCAAAGTTAAACTCACAATAATGCACTACACAAACGATACTGAAATAATGCTTCGCTTTATGCTCTTATGTTTTAACAATGCTAAAATAGGACAATCACAATTACGATCTTTTGTATTTGCATTTTGTATATAGTTATTAATGCCTTAACTAACTTAAACTAGTCATAGTCGGTACTGCCTGCTGTGCCAAGGCCAACCCTCACCACCATACAGGTCCGAAGATTCATGTGACAAGCAGTCAGCCAACACGTTATCCACACCTATGATGTGTTGAATATCGAGGCAGTACTCTTGCAGCATAAGGGACCATTGTGAAAATATCTGAATTTGGTTGTGAAAATGACTGAGAAACTGCAAGGGATGATGGTCGGAATACACCTTAACATCAGGCTCATAGGGTGGCACGTAGACTTCAAAATGCTGCAGAGTTAGAATAATGGTCAAGAGCTTCCTCTCTAACACAGGCTTGCACCAAGCTCTACTTCCCAGAGAAAAATAAAACTGGATGCTCATAATGCTGCTCAAACTCACTCACCCCAACATCACTCACATCTACTGCCAAGACAAATGGTTTCATTAAATCAAGTGCTCTTGATACAGGATAGTAACACAGGAGAGCTTTGACTACTTCAAACACCTGCTGACCAGTGTCATACCATTTAAGTTAGATGTCTCTTTTCAACAAGTTAATGAGTTCAGCTAAGATGGTCGGAACACTCTTTATGAAACAGTGGTAGTAGCCTATCTTTCCTAGAACATTTTGCAATGCTCTCCGGTTGTGAGGCACACAAAAGTCCCGAAAAGCTTCAAGCATAGCCTGTGGGGGACATAACCTTCCATGGTCCACAACGGGTGCATTGCTAGAAACTAGGATCTAGCAAGAGGCTCTCAGAAAGTTGTTCAGATTGTGCAGTAGGGAGATGTGACAACTTATCCCTCAAGCCTACACAGCTGTCCACCACCCATGCTCCGGCCGGCACCGCCTTAAAGTCATGAACTCGGTCTCTCTCCTTCTCCGTACCTGATACAGCAAGACCCACAGGTGGGGCAATACTGTGCATGCTTGACAACTCAACATCTCCTAGTACTGTCCCCTTCCTTCTCAAGCTTACTACATCATGCTCCCCTTCTGTGCATACTGAACTAGCCTGCTTTCGACTCCGTCCAGACTGTTCGTGCAAACACACAGGGTACAGCTCTTGGCCGGTAGCCTGGTCATGTGACTTTTTTGCAAAATTACTTCCCGGCACACCACTCGGCTCCGGATGCAAGTAGGGTTTCAACACACTGATATGACATAGTTGCTGTGCCGCTCTCCGATTCAGTGTCAGTACAGTCCAGGTCACCCACCTTCTATGTTACAATATATGGATCACTGAATCTAGCCAATGACTCTCCCAAGCAAAACTTCCTCAACAACTGCTCAAACAAATTGGGGGCAAAGCTGACCACACGATCAGACTGAATCTCTCGTGGCAGCCCAACCCCAGAAAAATACTGTCCACTTTTTCATGACAGTCTTAAAATTCATGCTGCTAATTGGTATTGCTTTAGGATAGTGCATAGAATCATCCATGTTGATCAGAGGGTACTTGTCACCTGAGCTATTAGGAAGCAACGGCCCAACCGTGTCTATCATTATTCTAGTGAAGGGAGGCTCAATGGCAGGAATTAGCTTTAAGGGTGCTACAGGAAGGCTCTGCTTAGGTTCTCCAACGAAATGGCATACATGACATGACCACACAAACTCCTGCACTCTGCGTTTCATGCTTGGCCACCAAAAATGTTGCCTTAGCCTACTTAGCAGTTTCCCTTCTCCCAAATGACCTGCAAGTGGAGCTTCGTGGGCGAGCGCGAGCAACTCCCAACGATACTGTCCAGGCACCACCAGCTGCTCAGCCCTAACACCATCACCTCTGTCCGGCAGCCACTTCCGGTACAGAACTCCACCTTTTAATAGCAATTCTCCAACACCATTAGTTTCTCGTTTGCTCTTAACTACTCGACCCTGCAGTGATCGAACTTGGTCATCTGCTTGCTGAGATGCATCCAAGTCGGCTGGGGCTATGTCCTCCAACACGACTTCCGGTCTCCTAGAGGGGTAATTGGCTTTTTAGAAGGTAGGGCTTGCGAGTTACCGTAGAAAATTGCATAGCGGCACTCTGCATAGAGTCCTTACAGTACGTTGTCCCAGGCTCTGGCATTAAGACAAATATGCGTAAAAGGCCCAAATAAACCCATCCAAAAGTCCCTGAAAGACTCTTATAAAGGCCAGGACAGCTAAGAGGCGTTGCATAATAACCCTCTTACGTTAGTCCGATGATATGATATGTATAACACTGGCAGAACAGATTCACATTGAGTCAAGACCCCAAACCCAAGAGTACTGGAATGTTCTTAATTAAACTCTTATAAAGGTCGGAATAGTTGAGCGAGACAGTACAACACTGGTATAACTTCTCCTAACGTTAATTTGATATGTTATGTATAACACTGGTATAACGGAACATATTCATTCAGTACTACAGAAGTGCCTTATCGTTGGAAGTGCTTTGTGTAACCTCAAAATAATTACTACTGAAGTGCCTTATCGTTGGAAGTGCTTAGTGTGACATCGAAAGTGTAGGCTATAGTGTCATTCCCATGGGAATTTAACTGTGGATCCTCGATCGTGCTTTATAAACTGTATATATTTACCTATCCGTGTCTGACAATAATTATACTTACATTGAACAAAATAACCTATGTGTGTCAAGTAAGAACCTACCTAATTAGTCCAGTTAACCCCCAGCAAAAACCTGGTATAACACTAGTTTTACCTACTACTACATAATGGTCAGACAGACCACCTCCAATACACTCTAGCATCCAGCACAGATTTCTTCATTTGTTCATCCATACATACAGTATATAATCAATCAGTGCCTTTCGTTCCACCACTGTCTCATCCTTCTTCCTCCACACCACTTTCCTTGTGTTCCTGTGTATATTTCTGTGTCGGAAGAAGGTGTTGGCTATCCACAGCCTCCTCCCCACACATACGTCCACAAGTGCACTACCATCCCCATTCACCTCTGACGGTACACCCCACCCTCCCACCACTCTAGAATATTCATACAAAATACAAAAACACTTTCACAATTATATCCTGTGTAAAGAGCTGTCAGATTTATTCATGAACAAAATTAATAGAATTAGACAGAGAGAAAGGGTGAGAGTGAGAGAGTGTGTATGTATTATATGTATTGTATTGTGTCTCTCTCTCCACCTCCAATGTCAGCAAATCAATGTGACCACCTCCTCAGCTCCCACTAGCTAATTCACTGCTAACTTTACCTTGTACTTATATTAAACTAATGGAACTTGTAACAAGGTAATCATTTTCAAAGGGTTCGCGGAATTGGATCAGAAAGTACTGGTTATAATATTACAGAGTTACAAGGAGTAACACTGAGTAGTTAGTATCGCAAAGACCTTGCAGCCCATTCCAGGGAGATACTCGAAGAGGAAGGAGTGATACTTACAGTGTGCAAAATACTGTCTAATCTTTTCTTGAACTGCTCTACTGAAGAACTGTTTGCAATTTATGTGGGAAGTTTGTTCCAGGTAGAACAGATTTTATATGTGAACAAGTTTCAACGAATACTAGTGTTAAATCGTTTTAATTATAAATTCCAGATATGGTTATGTGTTGTATTTGTATTGAAGCTAAACATTTGCCTATAATCCACATTTCAAACCCATTGATAAGTATTATAAAAACTACAATGGCTGTGTGTTTGTATATCGTATGATCATGTTATTAGACTTATTGTAAACTTACCAATATAAGAATATATAACATTAACCACCCACCAACTAGAATTGCTAAGGATATTCATTGAGAGCTCCACTATATTTACTTGAAGACAGTGTTTGATTATACAATATATCTGTAGTCAACTGAGACCCTTATTACATCATTTCATTAACGTGTCATGTAAAATAGTTGTGCACAAAAGTAAATAGTAAAACATACAGTATACTGAACACATGTATAGCTACAGTAAGTCAATGAATATGTAAATATTTTTAGTAATCTATGAAGACTCCATGATTCCTAAACTAGATATGAAAAATATATCGTCATATCTAAAACCAGATAGCTATAAGTATTTATACGTTAACATCAAAGTACAATATTTATACAGATACTTACATTGTTGTCAAAATGCTAACTACTATAAGACTAACCTATATCATAATGAGGAATTATTTATATGTAAAGACAAGGGTTCCCCCTCTCTCTCTCCCTCTCTGCGTGCTCTGCCTCCAGTAGTAAGAGAGTGAAGCCACACCACAGTTCCACCCTGCCTTACACCCTGTAATAACAGACTACCCTGACTTGTGTGTAAGAGAGAGAGAGAGAGAGAGAGAGAGTTAAAGAGTTATAAAGGCTGTGGAGTAAACATATAACAAAAAATGGCAAATGGAAACCAACTAGCATATTCGTTCATCCTCACAAGCCACCATGTTTAGTGTAAGGATGGAAGACGGTGAAATAACATAGACAGTGATTGAAGAGCTGGTGGTCACACACTGCTAAAAAAGAGAATGGATCTGTTAGCAAACACTCCACTTGTGACCTCAACTCCCAGCCAGCCAATTGTCTAAAGATTGGTCAAGATCAAGAAGCTTCCTCATGCTCTCTTCCTCGGCCATCATCCTCCTGTTCCTCCTCCTTCCTTTTCTTCCTACTCTTCCAATAAAATATATTCGCACAGCACTAAGCTCTTATTCTCTTCCACTTTCGACATATCTTCCTCCTCTCTGGTCACTTAACCAGGGAAGCGCGAGCTATTGGTAGTTCAAACCCTTCTGCCAAGCGAGGGTATTTGGCTTCATTCCCACCTAAAATAGAGATTTTACCATAAATATCGTTATTACTTATTCATATGCGCCTATTTTACGTTTAATATGAAGATATTAACATGTGACAGCAATAAAACAAGTGGAAATAGTATTTAGGGGGTGAAAAAGTCAAATTATTGCCGACCCTCCAGTCATGAGGTGACTCTCCGACTTTCTTCTATTTAACAGCTGAGCTCTGGAACTCTCTCCCAGAATCAGTCTTTCCCTCTTCCTATGATTTAAGTTGCTTCAAACTCTGCGTGTCCAGGCATTTTGGCTCGAACGTCCCTTGATTTTAGCCCTGTCACTCTTTCAACTCTGGGGGAGGCAATAGTTCTGTCTTTTGCCTCCGTCACTCACATAGACAAACAAAATCTATAAATAAATTAATAAATAAATCCCAGGCTGTGACTCGGTCTACCCCAAACAGTTTCCGATACGATTGGCATTTCTCCTCAATCGTGCGTTATGTGATCTCCTCCGAAACTGCCGCCACTCAGGGTTTTCTCTCACTTTAACCAGGGTGGATTTCAGGGAGGCAGATAAAGTGCCCATATTGCTGAAGCTGCCACTCATGGACAATGTACCCAATATGTCTACAACCAGGTTGAGAGAGTTGGTGTTGATTTGGTTTACTGTCATGCCAGTAATACTCCATGATCCTCTGTATACACTGGGTAGCAAAGGTATTGATCATAAATCACTGTTGTTTGTCAATGTCCTGCTACCAAATAACAAAACAGACCATCAGTGTTTTCAATATCTGCAACTTAGTTCATCTGAACAGGTATCAACATAGCCATGTCCTCTTATTGAGAGAATATATTACCTCATATGCTAAGTTGAGGCGGTTAACAACATCATGGCATGATTATTATTACAGTATTTATAATATTATTATTATTAGTATTAGTATTAGTATTAGTTCAAGAACAAATACATAGAGGAGAAGGTCAGAGAATGGGTAAAAGAAATTGAGAAACTGGCCAATATTGCAAAGACGGAACCACAGGCCGCGTATTCGGCATTCACATATGGGGTCAAACATCGCTGGACCTACTTGATGAGAACCGTTCCAAATGTGAGCGCATTACTTCAACCGCTGGAAGATGCCATCAGAGACAAACTCATCCCAGCGTGGATAAAGTTGCACACCCCGAATGATACAGAGAGGGAGCTGCTCGCACTGCCTCCTAGGTTGGCAGGGATGGGAATCATCGACCCAGTGAAGAGGGCGGTAACGGAATACCAGAACTCAGTAAAGATAACAGGATCTCTTACTGACCGTATCATAGCACAAGATTCTGACGGTGAAGTAGACCGGGCAGACATCTACAACATCAGAAAGACCATCACGTCAGAGAGGAAAAACTCACAGAAAAATGACCTGGCACAATTGATGGGACAACTTCACCCGAGACAAACAAGAAAACTACAAATAGCACAAGAAACGGGCGCTTCAAATTGGCTGACAACACTACCAATCAAGGCAAAAAGCTTCAATCTCAACAAACAAGAATTTAATGATGCTATTGCACTGAGGTATGATTGGCCGATTGAAGGACTGCCCGATCGATGCGTTTGTGGAACCATCAACGATACAGACCACACCATGATATGTAAGAAAGGAGGATTCATCAGTATCAGGCACGATGAAGTAAGAGATGTAACAGCGAACATGCTCAGGGAGGTGTGTAGAGATGTGGTGAGCGAACCATCACTTATTCCTTTGGATGGAGAGATCATGCAGCACAGGACAGCCAACACATCCACTGAAGCAAGATTGGACGTTAGTGCAAGAGGCTTTTGGACAAATGCACAGCGAGCGTTCTTTGACATAAGAGTATTTGACCCAATGGCCCACAGCTACAGCGAGCTGTCTCTGGAGGCTGCACACAAGAGGAACGAACGAGAGAAGGTCAGGACATATGGAAAAGGATCTTATACGTCGAACATGGCAGCTTTACCCCACTAGTCTTCACCACATCAGGAGGGATGGGACCCAGGGCCCAGTGCTATTCAAGGCTAGCAGAGATCATCGCAGAGAAGAAGCAACAGCCTTGGAGCCACGTCGTAGCCTGGATGAGATGCCGTCTAACTTTCTCATTGCTCATATCAGCACTACTATGCCTGCGGGGAACAAGAAGATCTGCACCACAACCAGTGGCGGTGGCAGAAGTAGACTACGAGGCAGCAGTGGCAGAGGGTCGCATAGGAAGGAGACTGGATTGAAGTTGCATGGTGTAGAATAGTAGTATCTGATGCTTGTGAAATTTAGTATGTGTACAATATTAAATATATGGTAGTCGTGGTGGTGATGGTGGAGGTGTTGATGGTAGTAGTAGTAACATGAAATGTATGAAAAATATTAAATAAAAATCAATGTAGTAGTAGTAATCCACGATGATGATTCTGAGTGCTTACCCCGGAATAGGAAGTAGCTGAATGACAACGAAGTCAGGCGCTTTGATGACTATTCTGACCTAGTCTAGGGTCCAAAGAGAGGATGCACAGACTGAGTGGTTTAAAAAAAAAATATATATATATATATATATACTGTATATAGTAGTAGTAGTAGTATCATTATTATATATAACATTACAAGTATATCGGCAATTAAGCTGTTGCACAACCAAACATAGACACATACTAATGAATGTACAACTACACACATACAGTACATTGATAGAACAAATATAAATACATGCGCTCACACCCATACACAAATACTGGATATATAAATACCCCGACCCCTTGATGCAAATGAACGCTAGCTTTGGAAAACTTTATATAAACGTGTAATTATATTTCCAAGCCACTGACAGCCATACACACATTGGCTAATAGTAAATACAAATGATGTATAATTATATAACAATATTTTGATAAGCGAATTTTGAATACATCTTGCTGGTACATTTCTCTATATTTGTTCAGGCAATTCTATTCTGGCAGTTGGTAAAATATATTGTTGATATAATTTAATCTCCCAAGACAATGAACAATCTATCAATGCAAATGGATATATTTATACAATTTGTTTTACTGGAGTAAAGTTTAACAAATGTTGATAACGTTGATACACATTCTGAAAAAGTTATTGAAACACTTCTTGTTACTAGTGATTTTGATTATGTTAACTATTACATGTCAATGTCTTATTAAAAGAAAATTGTAATTCACTCTTGTTATGCCGGGATATAATATTTATATCTCGTTATCAAGTCTGCACTAAAATCCAGATATGGACTTATAGACTGTAGATTTCCTCAACAGGAACACATCTAACTCGTTCTTAATCACAGAAATAGGTATTCAAGTAGGTGCTACGAAATTCAATGAACACACGCATGTAATTTATACACATGTAATTTATTTAGCAGAAGGGTTGATATATTAGTTCTTCTTGTCATAGGCTCCTGATCTCTCAATACATTGCATAATCCATTCTATATTGAGATCACGTATATATTGAGCCAAATGAGAGTTAGATTAACTATTATCAGGAACAGTAAGCAACACAGGGAATGCATAATATATTCAGTTTCGAATCAAGAACACAAATTAAAACTTATTGTGGTAATATGTTAATAGGAAATATACAATTAAATTATAAAGAATCACGTAACATATAGAATGAACTCTTGACAATAATAAATATGGGAGTCGAGTGTCTAACGTATTCGTATTCTTTAGAACACGAGTTTCCCCAGTTAAGAGGAAATTAGGTGAGTTGAGATGGCAAACTACGGCCTTGCATCATTAGTTCCACTAATTTCTTCTTATCTTCATAACAGAAAAATATGTGTAATGGTAGATGGCCTTTATTCTCAATTTCACTCAATAAATGCTGGTGTTCCCCAGGGATCAGTTTTGGCTCCAACTCTGTTCCTCATTCATATCAATGATCTCATATCTACCACTCATAATCCAATACATTCCTACGCAGATGACTCAACGCTCCACAGTTCCTTCACATTTACCAATTCTTTCACCCAACCTGATCTTATAAATTCAAAAATATACACTACAATTTCTCTGAACCAGGACCTTTCTAGAATTAATGAATGGGGACAAAAGAATCTAGTTTCCATTAATGCACAGAAAACCAAGTACATTCAATTTTCTAACCGACAGAATCTCACTGACTCCCATATATTTGTTAATGATGTAAATATTCCCACTTCCCCTAGTATTGACATTCTCTGTGTAATATTAACTACTAACTTGAGCTGGACACATTATGTTAGAAGCATTGCTAAGAATGCCTCTACAAAACTGGGACTCCTGTACAGAGTTCGAGAATTCTTCACTGACGAGCAGTTGGCCGTAATATATAGAAGTCATGTGCGTTCTCAGATGGATTACTGTTCACCTCTGTGGAGTGGAAGTGGAGTGGTTGCATTGAGGCAGTTGGACAAAATTCAAAATAAAGCTATTAGATTAATCAATAACCCTGCAATCACACAGGACCTTCCTACATTATCCATTCGAAGAAACGTTGCATCCCTTGCATTATTCTACAGATATTTTCACAGCAATTGTTCCGAGGAACTTGCTTCAATTGTGCCCGCTCTCCACATCTTTCCCCGTAGAACTAGGGCAGCTGAGAGCCCCCATGAATTTACACTTTCTCATCCACAATGCAGAACTTCTGCTTATCAAAATTCATTTATCCCTAGAACTACTACTCTTTGGAATTCACTTCCCTCGAATTGCTTTCCACAAACTTACAATCTACAAAAGTTTAAATCCAGTTGTTACAAACATTTTGTGAATGGAGGATGCCTTTAGGCACATGGACCTTTTTGTTTAAGTGTTTTTCCTTCCTCCGTTCATTGTCTCTTAAAAAAAAAAAAAAAAAAAAAAGTACATGCATGGATGGTTCGAGTAACGCTCACAGGGGGTGAGGGGCGCTCGTGGGCAGGTAAATCAACCCGGGTAGGGGTGGCTAATGACCAGGTAAATAGCTCAGGTCATTCACGTTACTGCGGTCTTGGGAATTTTATTTACTATTAGTGCGACTATGAACTTAATGTTCAGAATAAGAAGCTGATATTATGGGGAATGATATGCGTAATTAGTTTTACAATTTAACTTGTTATATACTTATTTTGGATAGAAATATGATCTGAATATATGTCTCTTCAATCAATATATGGAATAATATTAATCGGGTAGAGGAATTCAGATGTAATATTTACTCTATGATTATGAATAAATCAAGGATCAATATCTCTTAAGCGAAAATGGACAAACAGTACAGTTAACAGAACTAGAGTAGTTAACCAACACTGGAGAAAACTTTATATAAAATCAGCGCATACAAATAATTAAGTACAATATTAATTATCAGTAAAATGGCATACACAACAAAGTTGTACTAATTGAAATACCCAAAAAGGTTTAATAAGACATCTGAATGAATTAACAGAGTCATGTAGAATTCACACAAATAAGCGGTGTATTCGGATTGATGAATAATTAGATAATCGATCTAATGCAAGACTAGAATTCCTAGACGATAAGAATAAAAATGATCTACATCAATAATCAAGTGAACATAAATACGGTTCATATAATAATGGAAATCACGCTTAAACAAACGAGCGTAGATTTATGAGCTCGAGAAGAAGGTATATATATAATAATCAAATACAATTCTATACAATGAGGGGGGACTGAGATAAACAAAATATGAAATTGAGCGTACGTTCTAGGTAGCAGGCAATTGTTTAGAGAAGGGATTAATTACACGTTATACACTCCGACTTCAACTTGTAACATACATAACAGAATTGGACATATACAAGGATAATCTGTGAGTATTGGACTACGTGCTTTTAGTGAACACAAGTATGTAACGTACGCGTAGTACGTTCTAGGAATTAACCCCTAACTGTCGGCGCGCAACATAAGTCGAGTATAATAAATCTGGACTATCTGGCGGCGCGCGGCATAGGTCGTGTGGCAATTTCAGCACGTAATGTTGTTGAGAGAGAGAGACAAGTGGTGGCAGGAGAGTAGCGAGCGTATTTTTTTTTTTTTTTTTTTTTTTTTTTTTTTTTTTCTATATTCCAACTTACTTCCTCTCGGGCATAGGCTGAGAGCCTTAACATTCACCGCTTTACAATGAACAGTGAAGCCCGTGAGGTCTTGTTCCAGTCTAGGGAGTGAGACATGTGAAGCACGTAGAGCACAACGAGCACCTGCCATCTTGCCTTCACATGAGGCACGGTGCTCACTCATGGCCCGAAACGACCCCATCCCTGAAGCCATCTCGTTCCCGTGCTTCACTGTCTCACCCACTACACTCGGACTCTCACACTTACACACACACAACGCCACCTGTTGAGCAGATAACTCACCAGGCATTGCACCCCTATAGCATATTTTGAATATGGGAATATTCATACAGTGCTATTTAATCAGGGAACAATGAGGGTATTTTATTGACGTTTCGGTGGGCTTTGTGGTAATGCACTGATACTAGGTACAGCACAAATTCCATCCCAATAATATCTTCCCATTGATACATCGGGATTTGAACCCGGGACCTTTGGATTACCAGGCCAGTGGCAAGACCACTCCACCACACCACTGCTCCAGACCACCGCGGCGAACCTACTGACACGAATCCCACCTCCTCTCTCCCTCTCTCACTCGCTACATACTGAATTGTATGGGGAAAGTACCGAATTACATGCTTTTTGCACTCGTGTTGCGTGGTTATTGCAAGAAAACTAGCTGTCATAAAAGGATCGTTATGGTGTCATTGGAAAGCTCTATTTATGCCCTTTCAGGGATAGATACTTGTTTTACGCTCTGGGTCTTATTTAGGCATGAAAATGATCACGTAAACAGCCCTATTTTGGCTAAAAAGACCCCGCTGGTGGCTACATATTTTATACCGCCTAGGCCGCTCTTTAGGTTTTAAATATCGAAGTTGAACACTTAAATCTTAGTCACAGATCTAGATAACAATTACTACAAACTCTAAGAGATTAACACATACGCAATGGAGAAGGATCTTGGACGCAAATCTCTAGGTGATTAACCCTTAAAGATCTGGGCCCGACTTAAGTCCGAATCGAGAAAATTGGACTAAATGGCGGGGCCCGCCTTAAGTCCGTGGGCGTATTCCCTCCCTAATTTAGGTGGAAAGCGAAACCTGGTGGTCAGGCGGTGTACTACAAGGTCCCACCCACACATCCCCACTGCGTGACCATGACTCAGTAACCCTCAAGCAGCCGTAATGGAAGGTCAAGATTTGCCCGTGTCAGATTCGGTGGCCGCCACCCCTAGTGCGTCGCGCCACCCTACTCATCACGCCCGGCTCACCGCCCAGGAAGTAGATATCATGCTGAACTATTCAGAACTTTCTAATAGGCTGTTGAATGAAACCATGGAAGGTCTGGGTGAGAGTTTTGATAGTGTGGATGACTCGGAAGACGAAAATAAGACGATCGTAGGCTTTCACCCCAAGCATAATTTGCGTGTCGCAAATGTTGTGGTTGATGTTGCACAGACCATTGAGCAAAATGGAGACGGTCCTGACGAAGAACATACTGGTGTGGGTGTTGGTAAGTACAATTTACATTTTATAATTGCTTGAAAGTTTGATTGCAAGCATTTTATCACCTTACGAGCGGGTGGTGGAGTATATTTCACTGTGCCGTTTTTGTTTTACCATAAATGGGGTTGTTTCCGTGCTCTTTTTCATGCATAAACAAGACCCAGAGCGTAATACAAGTATATCTCCCTGAAAGGGCGTAAATTGAGCTTTCCAATGACACCCGAACCATTCTTCTACGATCACTGGTTGACTTGCAACGATCGTGCAACCGAAGGGCAAAATTGCTAAAATACGGTAATTTCTTTATATAATTACGTATGTAGCGAGGGAGTGAGGGTGGATGTAAGTGGAGTAATCTAAGTTGATCCACGGCGGCTGTGGCGAGCGGTCATGAGAAGATTGTGGTCTACAATATACCTTTTTATAATTGCATGTGACCTTGTAATTGCTTGAAAGTTTGATTGCAAGCATTTTATAGCGTATTATTTCAGGCATTCGGTAAATTTCTTACGGTAATACAAACAACGAAAGATTGAATATTTGTGCTTGGCATTATATGATTGTGGGGAACATATGTACGTACCTTATATATTATTTTATCATATACAGTATATGATACATATGTAAAATAGTTATATTATCACGACACTCTCTCTCTCTCTGTCTCTTCCTCTGTGGGTCTACCTATAAATTTATAATTGCATGTGACCTTGAAATTGCTTGAGAGTTTGATTGCAAGCATTTTATAGCGTATTATTTGCCGGCGTTAGGTAAATTTCTCACGATAACCAGGGTGTACGGTACATTTTTCACGATAGAGAGAGAGACAGAGCGCGCGAGAGAGGGAAAGCAAGCGAGCCAGAGAGAGAGAGAGAGAGAGAGAGAGAGAGAGAGAGAGAGACAGACAGACAGGAGGAGTGAGAGAGAGAGAGAGAGAGAGAGAGAGAGAGAGAGAGAGAGAGAGAATACAGAGAATACAGAAATAAGGAGAAATAAGAGAAAAATAAGACCGATTACCGAAGGAATAGTAGATGCGCGGGAGGCCGAAGTCAGGGCAAAGCGAACGCATCCGAACGCGCCTGGGAAATAGACCAAAAAGTACCTCCTCTTCCTCACCTCTTCCCACGCTCCACACTTGCTCATAACATCCATAATAGACTTATATGGGGAGACGAAGAGTTGCTCTTTCCAAAAATGACCGTTTCGTTTGCATAGGAGCCATAGTAACGGTGCTAGGGCGAGTGAAAGTGAGCGAATATTTTGGGATTATGCCCGCTGGGCGGCACGGTGTAAAATACCTTACCACCCACTAAATAAGGGTTAAGCACTGCAATATTCACATATTTTAACCTTACCTTCACATCAATAATCACAACGTAAGATACTCAGAAACACTTAGGGTAATGGAGGAGGGTAGAGACTGAGAGAAAGTCTGGCCGACGTTGAACGTAGGTCCACAGGGCAGCACTTCAGGAAGAACGTAGGTCCACAGGGCAGCACTTCAGGATGAACGGCTTCTCACAATCAGGACTTCAGAATCCGGACTTCAGAAGGCACACAGCAGGTTCGGCGAGCTCTCAGGGAAGGGGGGAAGGCAAGACAATTGTTCCACTGCTGTTATAATTATGTCCCGTTCTTATTCAGAGTTAAGGACATTACCCCAGTGGTTGTTTGCTTACTTTTCCTATATTTTGTTAAGGGTATGTTCGACTTAATTCTTGCCTCTTACTTATAGGAATTCAAAGCAAAAGGGATATTGTAATACATTGTGATCAAGTTTGTGATGATAAATACTTAACTAATACATACATGGGAATTATTATTAGGTACATACATACAATAACTATTTTATTCAACACTTAGGTGTTCGTTACGTAACCTAGTATACATATGATAATGATTAAACTGATTCCTTTCATAATTGAAGCTCTTTGGCAAACTTGGTAATAGTTCGCCTATGTTGTCTTCTACAATTAGGTTAGATGGTTCTCCAGGCACATCGTAATGTATAGGCCTCCTTAGTTCCATTTGTTCCAGTAGCATTCAGGCCTTTGGTGTTTTATTTGCATAAACATTTCTTCGTCATGCATAAACAAGACCCAGAGCGTAATACAAGTATGTATCCCTGAAAGGGAGTAAATTGAGCTTTCCAATGACACCCGAACTATCCTTCTACGATCACTGGTTGTCTTGCAACGATCGTGCAACCGAAGGGCAAAATCGCTAAAATACGGTAATTTCTTTATATAATTACGTATGTAGCGAGGGTGGATGTAAGTGGAGTAAATCTCAGTTGGTCCACGGCGGCCGTGGCGAGCGGTCATGAGGTAACCCATGCTCCTCCAGTCACTCGTCTCTCTCTCAGAGCCAATATTGCGCCAAAATTACACTCGGACTTAAGTCGGGCCCTGCCACATAGTCCAAATTTTTCGATACGGACTTAAGTCGGGCCCCGATCTTTAAGGGTTAAACTGTGTGTGCCCAGACATTACAACCCCAACGTCTCTTGAATTTGGCCCTGTCACTCTTTTGTCTTTAAGGGAGACACTTGCTACATGTAGCCTGACTTTTGTCTCCTTCATACACATAGAACAAACACAAAAGAAAGACAAAAATAAAGTCCATTTCATTATCTTATTATCCTTTGTTTTAACCGGCTATGTCTCCCAAACATACTTCATTGCTCTCCTAACACCCAAGGTATACACCTTCCCTCCAAGATGAAGTAAGAGTCCTCTCATGGTCAATAGAGGCAACAGGTATCTGAACTTCCCCTAGCCACTTCTGACTCTAACAATGGAGCTAGCTTCAGCGCCAGCTCCTGAAGAAACCGTATCGCCCAAGTAGCAAAGTCTATTCACGCACTCCAGCATTACACTGCTGAAATATATTCTATCAGGCGAGCCATTAAATAAAGGTTCTCCCTTACCCGCTGCACATTCAAGGTGTATGATTCTCGTCAAAGATCCACTGGTCTCCCTATATTTCTTTTACACCCAGTCACTAAGAAGCAACATTGATTCCCATACCTTTCTCACAAAATACACATGGAAAATCGCTGCTTCTTTCCATAGGTCCTCGCCCAACTCCACTGATCATGACTGTTGTTTCATCTATACTAACTCTTAATCCCTTGTTTGCCATGCCCTCCCTCCATCTATTGAACTATACCTCCGCTTCCTGTACACTCTCTGTGATGAGAACTAGGTAATCTGCATATAACAACTCCCATGGGATTCCTGTTTCCTGTGCCTTGATAGTGCCTCCATGACCAAGACAAACATTAATGAGCTCAGCACTGAATCTTGGTGAACTGTGACTTTAACTGGGAACTCTTAAAGTCAAATAACAGTAAAATAACGGGATTAATACAAGGGTTAAGCAATATTTAGCACGTAAAAACTAGTTGAATCATTACATTTTGATAAAACACAACATAAAAGAAAGCCATTATTGTGTGTTTTTCAATCATTGAAGATCATGACAATATGTGCATTAAGTATGTCTAAGCGATATATTTGTAATATTTTTTACATTCATTTAGTGGTCCATAGAATAGTAATTTGATGAAACTGTATTGTTCAAGCTTTCAAAACTCGAGTAAACAAATATATCGTTCTCAACCCCGACTAACTGCATTTACAAATCAATAGCTCCCTTCCCTCGATAAATCACACAACCCAAGTAAACAAAGGGTGAGGAGTAAATTGTTGGTACCTCTGTACCTGCTTCGTAATGTATATCGTGGTGTATACAACATTATGTATGTGCAGCACGTCCAACGTTAGAAGGATATATTTTGACATGTCTATTTTGAAAATTGCCCCATAAACTCTGTCACGTTTTCCCCTACCTGTATGGGATATGCTGAATACACATCACGTATTGTTACGCAAGTCTTTATCTGAAAGGTGGGGGAGAAATTTAATTCTACCACTTTTTGTGTTCTGTTTCCCATAAGTGGTGTTATGTAAGTTGTTTTATCATTGGTGTTGCTTAATTTCCATTGTACTATGCGGTTGCCTTGTATTTACTACATTTTCATAAACTATCAAAGGCATTACAAAGGAGTACAAAGGAAATCAAGCAACAATAGATCTAGTGACCCTTCTAGGCTGCTTGTGCTCCAAAACACTAAGGATCAAGTGTCCAAACAGTGGCTTAGAGTGAGTAGGGGAACATTGGAAAGGGAACTACTGCCCTGGAACTAATGTCCGTGGCAAGATTAGGAAGTTAGTAGGGGACAGATGGGTTACTAACTGAGGGGGGAATAAAATAAAGTTATTCATTTACAAACGCAGTCAGTCGCAGGTTTGATGCAAGATATTTGTCTATCCGAAGTTAAATGAATCAACGGTGCTGCAGTCTATAACATCCTGGGGAAGCCCATTCCACAAATTGACAACTCGATTGAAGAATCAATTCTTAGATTCGTGTGAGTTAAAAGATTTACCAATAATTTTGCAACCGTTTCCCCGCGTGTAATTAGATTGCTCGATAGTGAAGTACTTACTACAGTTCATATTGTCGATGCCTTTGATGATTTTGAACACTTGAATTAAGTTGCCACTTAATCTGCGCTGGGTTAAAGGAAATATATTTAATTCTCTAAGCCGCTCCTCGTATGATTTGTTCTTTAGGCTAGGTATCATTTTGGTAACTCTACATTTAACTCGTTCTAGTTTGTCTATATCTTTTTGGTAATACGGGCACCAGGATTGAACACAGTATTCGAAAAGAGAGCAGACTAAGGAATTGTAAAGGGTTAGGATAACTTCTTTTGATTTATGCTCAAATGGCCTGCCTATAAAGCCAATTATTTTGTTTTCTTTCTTAACAACTTCTGAACATTGTTGACTCAGTTTTAGGTTACTCGATATTTTTACTCCCAGATCGGTTTCTCTGTTTACATTCTTAAGCTGAGTGCCATTCATCGAATAGTTTGCTTTCTCATTTTGGTATCCGATATGCAGTACCTTACATTTATCTGCATTGAAACTCATTTGCCAAATTTGGGTCGAACATGACAACTTATCTATATTGTGTTGCATATCGTCAACATGTTCTTTAGAGAGTAAGCTATTTGCAATTTTTGTATCATCAGCAAATTTTGAGATTGTACAGGTGAGGCCCTCATCTATGTCGTCGATGTAAATTAGAAAGATAATTGGTCCTAGTACTGACCCCTGGGGTACCCTGTTACTTACATTTGTCCATGTAGATGCCTTACCGTTTATGACTACTCTTTGCTTTCTGTCGCTGAGCCAATGTTCTATCCATTTCAACACTACGTCTTGTATTCCATGCGCTTTTAGTTTTAGCAATAAAAGTTTGTGGGGAACTTTGTCAAATGCCTAAATCAAGGTATATAATATCTACAGCTTTACTCTCATCATAGAGGTTGAGGATATCGTGGAAGAAGTCTAAGAGGTTTGTTAAACAGGAAAGTTTTTGAGAAAGCAGTGTTGAGTATCTTTAAGTATGTTATTTTCCTCTGATTGATTTACGAGTCTGTCTCTTATGAGTGTTTCTAGCATTTGACATACAACTGAGGTTAATCTAATTGGACGATAGTTACTGGGTAGGGATTTGCTGTTTTGTTTTATATCGGTGTTACGTTGGCTAGCTTCCACTGATCAGGCAGAGTTCCAGACTGCAAGGATTTATTGAATAGCAATGTCAGTTGTTTGGAGAGCTCATCCTTAGCTTCCTTTAGAACTCTAGGTGAGATTGTATCAGGTCCAGGCGTTATATTTAAATTGAGTTTATCTAAACATTTCAATACTTCTCTCTCTGTAATGGTGATATTGCTTAAAACATCAGAATTATCAATTTGAATCGGCAATGCAGTAGGGGTATCACTGAGGTCTTCTGTTGTAAAAACTGATACAAAGAAGGTATTGAGGGCATTACTCATTTGGACTTCGTCTTTGGTGTATTCTCCAATTTCATCGACTAACGGTCCAACAGTTGAATTAACTACTTTTTTCTTTCTGATATAACTATAGAATTCTTTCGGGTTTGTTATAGGAAGAAAACTGTCTGAAATCTCTTTATTCCACCATTTGGGCTTATCATTATGGACTGTACGCCGTATTTTCGATGGTATGCAGTCTTGCACTGATTTTAGGTAAGTGGTTGCAAATAATTCCCAAGATGTATTTATGTCGTTATTGTTATTTAGAAAGCTCCAGTCAGTATCTTTAAACATAGCTCTAAGTTTACGGAAGTTTGCTTTCTTGAAATTAAGGATTTTCTCGATGCTGCTATTTGGTTCGTTACTAGTAAACTTTAAACTGAAATTTATCATACAATGGTCGCTGTTACTGAATTCATCACCAACATTCCAATTCTCTATTAATTCTTCTTTTGTTGCAAGTACAAGGTCAAAAATGTTATTACCACGGGTCGGCGATCGAACAAATTGATAGAGTGAACTCTCTTGCAAGTTCGCATACAAGTCATGTCCAGAGTGTGAAGTAAGAGTATCGCCCTACTTGGTCACAGGTAAATTAAAGTCGCCAAAAATGATGGTATCTTGAGAGTTACTTACATCTGCAATTTTTTGTAAATTTCTCGGTCAGTTTGCACTGATTGAGGTGGAGGTCTGTATATTAAGGCAAGTATTATTGTTGTACCTTTATTATTCTTTATTAGCACAAAGGATGTGTCGACATTCACAATTTGAGGTTTTGACAAGAGGGTCGGGTTAAGACTTACTTTGATAAAAAGTTAAACGCTACCTCCATTTCTATTTATTCGGCTTTTCTCAAACATTACATAACCGGGAAGTTAATACTCTGCTAAAAAAGTCTGTCTTCTATATTGAGCCAAGATTCTCTTATGCCAATCACGTCATAATTTTCTGTAAAGGACCAAGATGGCGACTGTTGTAAACAACCCGAATTTACCTCCAGTGTTCTAGCAAGATATACAGTGATCTAAGTGCCTTATAAACACCAGACTTTACCAATGGACAACAGAAGGTACAGAGAACGAATAATTTGATGTCAAAGACAAATATTGAACTTTCTTATCCAGTAATCTTAAGGGGAAAATTTACATCAAACTCTACCAACCCCCTTGACAAAAAACAAATCCAACTCGCGCATGCGCAGAAGGATCAGTGACGTCATCAATTATAGACTATCTATTCACTCTCATTATCGCTCACCACCACTGGAACGGGAAGAGATACTGACGCTATTGGACACGCAGCGAACGTACTTTAACCCCTTATTGGCGGCGCTCAACTTAAGTCGGCACCAATTTGCAGCAAGTTAGGAGCATTATTAAGGCTTTTAAAGGGTTAAAATCGAGTGCAAATGGCCGGGAGCACAGCAGGCCAGACAGCCGACTCCCAGGGCTTACCGCCGCCCATTAACTCATGTTCCCTGTGTTCTCGAGAGGCCGGCAGTGTAGCCAGTAGTGAGCATAGCTGGGAAAAATATACCGATATATGCTAAACTCCCATGTTCGTGGCATCACTGCAAGAGAACCACGAGTGCTACGTAGCTCGTTCTGGTCTCATTTTGAAGCTTTTAGCGCCTAGTTTTTTGCTAAATATTTTTTTTTTCATGCAGATGCAGATGCTTGATTTATCATGCAGGAGGGCCTGAATATGCCCAAATGAGCCCAAAACACCCCACTAGACAAGGGTTAATGACACCATGGACCGAGTACAACGCCAGTTCACCGCTTCAGTGAAGGATACGGAGAAGAAAATATGTGATGTAATAGCCAGTCTGGAATACACCCAAGCCAGGCTGGATGAAACAACAGCTAAACTAACTACTACAATCAGAGACAAACACGAAGCTAATAACATAATCAAGCACTTGATGGATGAAAATCAAGTTTTGAGGGAACAACTAGATGACTGCAAGAATCGGATAGACTACATCGATGATCAGAGTAGGAGGAACAACCTACGCCTCTCAGGCATTCCTGAAAGTGATGGGGAAAATTGGGAACAATCTCAACTGAAAATGACCAAGTTTATAACTGAAAATCTGGACATACAAGACATTGCCTTTGAACGAGTACACCGTGTCGGTCAGCCAACACCTAAAGGACCTCGAGACATTGTAGCAAAATTCAAGAGTTATCCTGATCGTGACGCCGTGTACCGAAATCGCAGGAAGCTGAAGGGGACAGGGATCTTTGTGAACGAGGACTTTTGTGTATCTACCATCGAAATACGTCGAAACCATCTCCCAGCCATGTTTGAAGCCAGAAACAATGGAAAAAAATCATTTCTGAATTACCGGACTCTGGTCGTGAAGGAGCCCCACGGTGTGGGTGAGGGAGCCAGGCGTCGTCAACGCTTCACCCATACACAGTCTACCGCCCGCCACCACCACCACCCCTTTACCATCTCCACCCCACCCCGGACAACCATCCCACCCCGCACCACTACCTCGCCCCACACCGCCACCCCATCCTGCACAGCCAACCCACCCCGCACTACTACCCCACCCCGGACCATCCACCATCCCTGTCAGCCACCATCCACCCCACCACCATCTCCCCTGATCTCCTACACCCCAACCCCCACCCCCCCCCGAGTACTGCTGCACTAACACCACGACGTGGGGAGTTTGCCTTCCCACCCACCCTCCATCAGCGACCAGAGGGTGGTGACCTACCCGTGGGCCTAGTGCAGGGTGGCCCTCCTAACTCGGCCCCTCATGGTAGGCCCAGTATCGCAGGGGGTCAGGTGCCGCCCTTGGACAAACAACAGCGCACAAGAAATCGACCAGACAGATACACAACTAGGTAGATTCAACATTGAGACTATATTACGTTTTGATAAATATAGTACTATTTTCCATTCATGCCTTATAATGATGTATTTCCCTTTCATAATCTCAATGACCATCAATTCCTAATGATAAATAATGATCCTTTAGAAAATAATGATATAATACCCTTTCATATTCTGGACAATGTTACATTCAATCATGTAAATATAAATTAAGATAGGCATGACAATGAAATAGACCCTGATAATTATTTGGTAAATTCGCTGAACTATAAATTCCCTTCATGTAATTATCTCTTTCCTAATACTCCTCAAGCTCAGCTCCCAGCTCAAAATAGCTTTAACATAATGTGTTATAATATAAATAGTGTACCACTACATTTTGAGGAATTTTCTGAGAACTGTCTGAGTCCTCTTGCATACAATTTTAATATTATCAGTTTATGTGAAACCAAATTAACCAACGAAATTGAGCAATTGTACACAATTCCTAATTATGAAAAGATTACTAACAACTATACACGCAACAGTGGTGGAGTGGCGATGTTTATAAAAACAGGATATAAATATACCATAAGAAACGATTTAACTTTTCAGTACGATAGCATTGAAACTGTGTTCATTGAAATTCATAAGGATTCAAAAAATACTGTTGTTGGTATTATATACAGAAGGCCCCATACTGATTTTGGTAGTTTTTTAGATAAATATAATACTATTCTTTCAAAGGTGAGTGAAGAGGATAAACTGTGTTATATTGCAGGTGATTATAACCTTGACTTATTGAAGAGCGCAAATGATAATTGTGTAGACAATTTCATTTCCCTATCTCATTCAAAATTGTTCTTTAATTCAATTATTAAACCTACAAGAGTGACGTCAACAACGGCTACTATTATACACATAATGAGTGGCATAGTTTATTCTAGAATAACAGATCACTTTCCAGTATTTGCATGATCCATACTTGTACAAAATCATCACTAGAGCAAGCTGAAAAAGAAGAACAAGATATTACCTATAGAAACTACAGTACTGATAACATTAACCAATTTAAAGAAGTAATAGAAGAGGTTTCATGGGAAATAGTTTATAGTTCAAATAACCCCAATGTAATATATAGTAATCTTATGACAATATTTACAGCTTTGTTTAACAAACATTTTCCTATTATTACAAAACGAATTAAGGTAAATCATCTATATAAGCCTTATATAACACCGGAAATACAAGAGATGATCAAAGAAAAAAATAAATTAGCGAAAACATATGCCATAAAACCTATCTCGTTTGGAGAGAGATACCGTAGGCTTCGTAATCAAGTTACGACCTCTATACGAACAGCCAAAGGAAACTACCATAAACAAAAGTTGGAAGAAGCTGCTGGTGACGGTAAAAAGGCTTGGAATATAATTAACTCAGTTCTAGGAAGACAAAAATACAGCAAATTAAGTGATACATATATTCATAACAACAATGAAATTAAAGAACCAGATGTAATAGCACACCAGTTTAATTCATACTTTGTCAAAGTCGGGAAAAATCTAGCTGAAAACATCAGAGAGTCAAATGTTTCCTTTAATTCATACTTAACTAATCCACAAGCATCAACATTCTTAATGCCTCCAGCTACTACAGAAGAATTACTAAATACAGTTAGCCAACTGCGGGATTCCTCTCCAGGCTGTCATGGGATACCTATGCAAATATTACGAATCGTGATGCCTTCTATGTCACAAGTTGTTTTATACCTCTGTAATATGTCCTTTTCCACGGGTATTTTTCCCGATCATCTTAAAATTGCGAAGGTGTTACCAATATATAAATCTGGGGATAAGACGCTATTTAATAATCACCGGCCCATATCAGTTTTACCTGTTATGAGCAAAATATTAGAGAAACTAATGTATAATAGACTAAATTAATTTTGTTTATCGAACTGTATAATTTCTGATGTCCAGTATTGATTTAGGTGTGGAAAATCAACAGAAACTGCGCTAATAAAATTTAGTAATGACGTACTTGCAGCCTTTGATGATAGACTGTTTACAATTAGTGTATTTTTAGATCTGTCAAAAGCCTTCAGTTGACCACCACATTCTATTAGAGAAACTCAAACATTATGGTATAAGAAATACTACATTCAGGTGGTTTGAATCTTACCTTAAGGACCGTAAACAATATGTAGAATATAATAATATTAAATCTAGTGAACAATCTTTAGCCTTTGGAGTTCCACAGGGGTCCATACTGGGCCCATTATTGTTTATTATATATGTGAATGATTTAATTAACACAAATGTACTATTTAAAACAATTATGTTTGCAGACGATACAATGGTGGTGTTGTTGTTGTTGGTGTTTGACTGTGTGTGTCAGTGGGTGAGTGTGTCAGTGGGTCATTTTGAGAATGTGATCTAGTAATCACACCTGCGGTATATGTGAACTCTAATGGTTGAGGCTTTGAAAACATGATCACTTAATCCACTTAAACAATGCACTTTTAAGTAAAGTTAAGCACTCACATGATCCCTCTTAGAGAACGTTGTGTCAGTGTTGATCAGTTGGTTGTACGACAGGCAGGGGGCGTTGTGTGTGTGTACGGATGTACACACGTAGCGGCTAGTTGTGTGTGGTTGTTGCGGCTGGTGGAGGCGTTGTGACTGTGTGTGTACCATGGACGTACACACACGCTTGCAGCTTGGCAGAATGGCTGGCAGGCTGTAAGGCTTTTGGAGAAACTGCAAGGCTGGTAGGCAGGGTTTGAAGTACAGCAATTATCCTCACATGAAATGTAAGGTATAATTAGGGATTTGTAATGTTGATAATTGTAGAGGGGTAGATTGGGGAAAAACTTAAGTATAGCCTTAATACGCTATTGCAAGGTCGCCATATAATATGTTAAGTATATAGGGAATTATAGGTAATAACACAACACATTAACCCTTAATTAGCGGCTCACCACATAAGTCGTATTTAATAAAGCTGGACTATGTGGCGGCGCTCGACATAGGTCGAGTGGCAATTTCAGCACGTAATGTTGCTGAGAGAGAGAGACAAGTGGTGGCAGGAGACTAGCGAGCGTATGACTGCTCCAGACCACCGCGGCGAACCTACTGACACGAATCTCAGCTCCCTCCTCCCTCTCTCACTCGCTACATACTGAATTATATGGGGAAAGTACCGAATTACATGCTTTTTGCACTCGCGTTGCACGGTTATTGCAAGAAAACTAGCCATCATAAAAGGATCGTTATGGTGTCATTCGAAAGCTCTGTTTATGCCCTTTCAGGGATAGGTACTTGTTTTACGTTCTGGGTCTTATTTAGGCATGAAAATGATCACGTAAACAGCCCTATTTTGGCTAAAAACACCCCGCTGGGCGGTACATATAAATAAACCGCATAGGCCGCTCGTAAGGTGTTAATTATTGGATAAGTGATAATAAGTATAAACGTACAGGTATATAAGTACAGATATATGATAAGGCTTGTAATAAAAGCCTTAGGAGCAAGGTGATATATGACTTGTGTGATCTAATATATCTAGGGGATATAGGAGCTTGGCTATAGAGGATGAGTCTGAGTCTAGAGTGAGTAAAGAGCTCTGACTCTCTCTGGCTGAGGTCTGTTGAAGTCTAACTGAAGATGCCTGAGTAAGAAGGCATCGACTGGGTTCAAGGATGCTGAACAACACAGCATCAACTCAGCATTCTGGTATGACGTATGACCGGATAAATACATTATACAGTTTACATTTACAGACGAAATGGGTGTTGATTTAAGTGGAAGTAACAACAAATATATTATATGTTAAAGAGATAGATAAAGTTATAGGGAGTTCAATAAATGAAGAATGTTTAATAGGAATGTTGAGAGTTTAAAAGTTACAGGGATAAAGGCATATAAGCAGTGAGATATATGTATAGCAATATATATGCAGGGCTTATAATGTCATACTACATTATGCCAGTCACAGCAATTTAAATACTCTAGTGCAATCAGTGAATAATGAACTAAATAATGTCTATTGTTGGATGACCGCAAATAAGCTAACCTTAAATATCGACAAAACAAAATATATTATTCATCACAGAAAAAGAATGTTCCTCCAAATGTAGATTCCATTAAAATAGGAAATTCAATGTTAATAGAAGAGCAAAATATAAAATTTCTTGGTGTTGTAGTGGATAGGCAATTGACTTGGCAGTCACATAATTATACAAACATTAACAAACAAGATAAATAAACAATGTGGTATATTATATCTAACTCGTAACTGCTTTCCTTCGGAAGTACTTAAACAACTTTACTACTCCTTGGTGTACCCTTACTTTTCATACTGTCACACAGTTTGGGCAACCACAGGTAAAACTAAGATAGAGAGAATCAAACTACCGCAAAAGAAAATGATTAGGACAATCACTTTCAAAAAAAAATATGATCACACAAATTAATTATTTAAATCTCTACGGCTTTTAAAATGGGAAGACATAAACATATATTGCACTGCTATCTTTGTTTATAAAGCCATTAATAATTACAATCCCATAAATATATTTAATTTTCGTTTAAATGAAAGATTTACCTTAAGAAACACAAGAGATTTAGAAATTCCATTATTGGCATCAAATCAATCTCAAAAATCGATTCATTATCATGGTGTAAAGGTCTGGAATGCACTGCCTCGGCATATTCTGGATAAACCCTCCCTGTCTAGTTTTAAGATGTCCCTCAAATCATTTTTATTGTGTAAATATTAAAACATCCATCAAATTGTAAGTTACTTTTGTGCTGAGTATGTTTATGTGGTGTAAGTTTATGGGTGCGAATTGAAAGAGTATATATTATATGTATGTAAAAATGTAAATTAATTCGGGTTAAATCAAGGTACATTAAAGAGAGTTTTCTCTCATAAGGCTTAGCAAGTTGACTTCCATGTATTTAAATTCTGAACTTATTGTATATCTGAAGGCTAAATAAATATATTTGAATTGAATTGAATTGAATTAACACCTTATTAGCGGCCTAGGCGGTTTATTTATATGTACTGCCCAGCAGGGTGTTTTTAGCCAAAATAGGGCTGTTTACGTGATCATTTTCATGCCTAAATAAGACCCAGAACGTAAAACAAGTATCTATCCCTGAAAGGGCATAAACAGAGCTTTCGAATGACACCATAACGATCCTTTTATGATGGCTAGTTTTCTTGCAATAACCGTGCAACGCGAGTGCAAAAAGCATGTAATTAGGCACTTTCCCCATACAATTCCGTATATAGCGAGTGAGAGAGGGAGGGAGGAGGTGGGATTCGTGTCAGTAGGTTCGCCGCGGTGGTCTGGAGCAATCATACGCTCGCTACTCTCCTGCCACCACTTGTCTCTCTCTCTCAGCAACATTACGTGCTGAAATTGCCACACGACCTATGTCGAGCGCCGCCACATAGTCCAGCTTTATTTAACTCGACTTATGTTGCACGCCGACAGTTAAGGGTTAAAAACTAGTTCCTCTAAATCTGAAAATGTATTGTGTATGCTACGAGCGTTTGCATAGTAAACCTTTAATTTTATTCCTTAATCAAAAATTGGTTCGGGTCGGATCAATATTTATGTTCATGGCTATAGTCAGTCCTCGCTGTCCTCGGTCCTACTCACTGGGGATCCTCAGTTGCCTCTGTTTTTTGCTTGGCGTAGGATGATTTATGTCGCTGCTGCTTCTTCTACTCGAATGGCGTTTTTTTATCCATGGCTGCGGACTGCTTTGTGTAGGAGACGACCCATGCGTGCTGACCCCACAGGATTTAGATGAGTCCCATCCTTGTGGAACAGAGTAGGCCGGTTATGGAAGTTATCGCAGAGGTTGATGAATTCAATTGCATCCTTCAGACACAAAGATTTTAGTCGGCTTGTTTTTGTAGCGCTGGATCATTTTGCGATATTTCTCTATTAGCTCTTCGGATCTGGTACGCATGACGTCATTTGAACCAGCATGTATGACAAATAGGGTATTTTCGTTTGCATCCTTTGTGGTATCTTCAAAGGCTTCCACAATGTCGTCCAGTCCAGCTCCTGGGATGCAAAATCTCTATTGTCTAATTGGGACTCTGTCGCAGAACTCTTCGACCTGTCCTCGTAGGATGGAGCCCCTCAATGAGCCTGGTCTCTTCATGTTTGTCTTCCATCTCTACTAAGATCTCAAATCTGTTGGACATTGTGACTGGTAGATGAGACCTTTTCTGCGTTGGCCGTGCACCATTCTTCACTGGTGTAAATCCGGAAACCTGTGGTGGCGAGACTCTGCGTACAGGTTGGGGAGAGGAGTGGTTAGAATGGGGGCGACGGGTTGGCACTGTTCGTGTTAGCAGGCTTCTTGCACGAGGAGTGGGGGAGGGACTAAGGTGAACAGGGCGGCTGTCCTGGTTTGATGTTGGCATCGGAAGTATCTGCAGCAGTGGCTACTGCAGGTGTTGGATTGTTGGCATATGACGTTGGGGCGGTGGTGGCAGCTGGAATTGGTGATACTCCAACGTTGAATGTTACAAACTCTTGGAGTGATTCCAGCTTCATGGTGAGGGCATTGATCTTGTTGTGGTCTTCATCTAATTTCGCTGTCAAATCCTCTCATTGCTGGCAGAGCCAGCAGACTTGTGGATCGGCAGGAGCAAACATGGAAGCACCAAACCTACCGGCGCAGTTCGTACAGGCACGAGGCATGGTGACGGTCACTTTTTTTCAGATCATTTCATTCACTTATAAACACTTGACTCACTTTAAAATCACTTAACTCACTTTAAAAACACTTATCTCACTTTAAAAACACTTCACTCACTTCAGGTCGCTTCACTTACTTAATTAGGCCTATCTGAAAACAAAAATGTTGAAATACGCACAAATAGGTTATCAGCGATTATAGCCTAACCGAAAATTAGAAAACAAAAACAAATTCAAATTTAAGTACGCAGTGATAGCCGAACCGAAACAAAATTTGCTTTTATTTCTGATATAACTAAAGCATTCTTTCAGGTTTGTTTTACTTTGATTCGCAACATGTAACTCCAGGGTCTTTTTACTTTGTTTAATGAACTTTTTAGCTTTGCGCCGTAGTTCTACAGATTTCACCCATTCTACGTCATTTTGTGAGGGTTTTTATCTATCATTAGCAATCTTTTTAGCAAGCAAACTGTCTGAAATCTCTGTATTCCACCATTTGGGCTTATCATTATGGACTGTACGCCGTATTTTCGATGGTATGCAGTCTTGCACTGATTTTAGGTAGGTGGTTGCAAATAATTGCCAAGATGTATTTATATCGTTATTGTTATTTAGAAAGCTCCAGTCAGTATCTTTAAACATAGCTCTAAGTTTACGGAAGTTTGCTTTCTTGAAATTAGGGACTTTCTCGATGCTGCTGTTTGGTTCGTTACTAGTAAACTTTAAAGTGAAATTTATCGTACGATGGTCGCTGTTACTGAATTCATCACCAACATTCAAACTCTCTATTAATTCTTCTTTTGTTGCAAGTACAATGTCAAGAATGTTCTTACCACGGGTCGTCGATCGGACAAATTGATTGATTGAACTCTCTTGCAAGTTCGCATACAAGGCATGTCCAGAGTGTGAAGTAAGTGTATCGCCCCTCTTGGTCACAGGTAAATTAAAGTCGCCAAAAATGACGGTATCTTGTGAGTTACTTACATCTGCAATTTGTTTGTACATTTCTCGATCAGTTTGCACTGATTCCTGTGGAGGTCCGTATATTAAGGCAAGTTATATTGTTGTAACTATATTATTCTTTATTAGCATAAAGGATGTGTCGACGTTCACAATATGAGGTTTTGACAAGAGGGTCGGGTTAAGACTTTCTTTGATAAAAAGTAAAGCGCCATCTCCATTTTTATTTATTCGGTTTTTCTCAAACATTACATGACCGGGAAGTGAATACTGCTAAATAGTCTCTGTCTTCTATATTGAGCCAAGATTCTCGTATGCCAATCACGTCATAATCTTCTGTAAAAACTAGTTCCTCTAAATCTGAAAATGTATTGAGTATGCTACGAGCATTTGCATAGTAAACCTTTAAATTTGTGAACGCTCCTTAATAAAAAATTTGGTTCGGGTCGGATCAATATTTATGTTCATGGCTGTACTCAGTCCTCGCTGTCCTCGGTCCTACTCGCTGGGGGTCCTCAGTTGCCTCTGTTTTTTGCTTGGCGTAGGATGATTTATGTCGCTGCTGCTTCTTCTACTCGAATGGCGTTTTTTTATCCATGGCTGCGGACTGCTTTGTGTAGGAGACGACCCATGCGTGCTGACCCCACATGATTTAGATGAGTCCCATCCTTGCGGAACAGAGTAGGCCGGTTATGGAAGTTATCCCAGAGGTTGATGAATTCAATTGCATCCTTCAGACACAAAGATTTTAGTCGGCTTGTTTTTGTAGCGCTGGATCATTTTGCGATATTTCTTTATTAGCTCTTCGGATCTGGTGCACATGACGTCATTTGAACCAGCATGTATGACATATAGGGTATTTTCGTTTGCATCCTTTGTGGTATCTTCAAAGGCTTCCACAATGTTGTCCAATCCAGCTCCTGGGATGCAAAATCTCTTTTGTCTATTTGGGACTCTGTCGCAGAACTCTTTGACTTGTCCTCGTAGGATGGAGTCCCCAATGAGCCTGGTCTCTTCGGGTTCGTCTTCCATCTTTACTAAGATCTCAAATCTGTTGGACATTGTGACTGGTAGATGAGACCTTTTCTGCGTTGGCCGTGCACCGTTATCACTGGAATCACCGTTATCATCCGGAAACCTGTGGTGGCGAGACTCTGCGTACAGGTTGGGGAGAGGAGTGGTTAGAATGGGGGCGACGGGTTGGCACTGTTCGTGTTAGCAGGCTTCTTGCACGAGGAGTGGGGGAGGGACTAAGGTGAACAGGGCGGCTGTCCTGGTTTGATGTTGGCTCAGGTTCATCGAAAGTTTCTGCAGCAGTGGCTACTGCAGGTGTTGGATTGTTGGCATATGACGTTGGGGCGGTGGTGGCAGCTGGAATTGGTGATACTCCACCGTTGAATGTTACAAACTCTTGGAGTGATTCCAGCTTCATGGTGAGGGCGTTGATCTTGTTGTGGGCTTCATCTAATTTCGCTATCAAATCCTCTCGTTGCTGGCAGAGTCGGCAGACTTGTTGATCGGCAGGAGCAAACATGGAAGCACCAAACCTACCGGCACAGTTCGTACAGGTACGAGGCATGGTGATGGTCACTTTCTTCAGATCACTTCATTCACTTAAAAACATTTAACTCACTTCAGGTCGATTCACTTACTTAGTTAGGCCTAACCGAAAACAAAAAATTTGAAACAAGCACAAATAGGTTATCAGCGATTATAGCCTAATCGAAAATTAAAAAACAAAACAAATTAAAATTTAAGTACGCAGTGATAGCTGAACCAAAACAAATTTTGATTTTATTTAAACAAAAATAGGCCACCAGGGGTGATAGCCTAACCAAAAATTAACAAATTGAGATATGCCGAAATAGGCCACCAGAGATGATAGCCTAACCTAACCGAAAACAAAAAATAAGAAATATGCAGAAATAGGCTACCAGGGGTGATAACCTACCTAAACAAAACAAAAATAATATATATATATACATACTGTATATACAGTATATATATATATATATATATTTATATATATATATATATATATATATAACTAAATACACAATTCATCAAATCGAGATTAAATAAGAACAAATTGTAACTGCACACAAGGGGTTGATATACTGTATCAACAGATGGCGCTGGTGTCACTGTAGGCTAGTCAAGCAGGATAATATTTAGATAAACAAAGTTATCAGTCAAAGGTTACGACAAGATCATGCAAGCAACAACTATAATTACAGATATATATACCTACAGTATGATACTGAATACGATAACTAATAGAGTTAACAAGAAAATACAAAGCTAGGTCGATTAAAGGTGCGCATCGTTTGCTACAAGCTAGGATAAAAAATGTAAACAACAATGTTTATCAGTCAGAAAAACAAAGAAATAACGTGCACAGCAACTACAGAACTATGTGGAGGTTAAACAAGCACTTAACTATTGTTCATGCAATGAATAAAGGGAATAAGGATATGAAATACTAAAATTATGATAGAGTTTTCTCAGTGGGGATGCGGGGCTGTTGATGGTGCTAGAGCCTGCGGCGGAAACTGTAGCCTATTAATCAAACATCAATCATTACTTGTGTCTTGTAGATCATAATTAGATGATGTCCTAAAACGATGTTTAATAAATATAAATATCGAAATTAAAATAATACAAATAACACGCGAATAAAGAAAGTCCACACACAAAACCAAAGAGAATCAACGAAAAATATCACATAGTTAAATAATTCACATAATATAATACAAATTAATAATAAACAAATCACTTTCTTTTCAAATAGCCATTTAAAACTACATAACATAACTCAAAAGAGGCATCATATCTAGTGGAACACAAACATCCAAGATAACAACAAATATATTAGTGATTTATTGCTCGTTAACTATGCAAATTAAGTCCTGCTAAGCATAACCTTACAATCATTTTAAGGTATGGTTATGATCAACAATTATAGCTTACTTTAGATTTTTGTTAATGTACGATACGGAAAAAAGTATGTGCTACTCATGAGATAACCTTCTATATTTAAGCTTAGTTCAGGTTAATTGAGGATTATTTCTTTCTTTTATCAATACAGCAAATTTAGTCTCGGAGTCCTGCAGATTAGACCTGACTTAAGAGCAGGATTGTACTGCTGTAACTCGGCTAATTAACTTGTTCCGCTTAGGCTGGACACAAATAATATCACTGTAAAAGAGAAGCAGGGGTGGAAAATACTGTCTTTCAACTCTAGAAATGAGGGCCCGTGAGTCATTCTTACTTACCATCGCTTCCACCCTTATTGTCTAGGTAATGTGCCCTGCCCTCCTTCCTTACCATCACTCCACCCCTTATTGGCTAGGTAATATTCCCTGCCCTCCTTCCTTACCATCACTCCCACCCTTATTGGCTAGGTAATGTTTCCTGTCCTCCTTCCTTACCATCACTCCCACCCTTATTGGCTAGGTAATGTGCACTGCCCTCCTTCCTTACCATCACTCCCACCCTTATTGGCTAGGTAATGTTTCCTGTCCTCCTTCCTTACCATCACTCCCACCCTTATTGGCTAGGTAATGTTTCCTGCCCTCCTTCCTTACCATCACTCCCACCCTTATTGGCTAGGTAATGTGCCCTGCCCTCCTTCCTTACCATCACTCCCACCCTTATTGGCTAGGTAATGTTTCCTGCCCTCCTTCCTTACCATCACTCCCACCCGTATTGTCTAGGTAATGTTCCCTGCCCTCCTTCCTTACCATCACTCCCACCCGTATTGGCTAGGTAATGTTCCCTGCCCTCCTTCCTTACCATCACTCTCACCCTTATTGTCTAGGTAATGTTCCCTGCCCTCCTTCCTTAGCATCACTCCAAACCTTTTTTACACTGCCTTTATGATGCATTAGTGAGAACAGTAAACATTGACTAGTGAAACTCAGTAATTCTTAATGTGTGGCTCAATCTGGTCAAACATCCTGCCTAAGTGTATAATAAGCTGGGTATGTTGTACAGGTATGTATTGGCCACAGCATTAAGAACTGTCCACATTAAGAGTATACCAGTACCACACATTAACGCCCGGAAAAGCAAGGCAGGGAAGATATGTTTATTCCAATAATTTAGATCTTAGTCCTCAAATTGGGACACAGGGCAACACAGATCGTTTATAGTGAAGTGTAGGCCCAGGTTGGTTAAACAGTAGCTTCCCACGGCCTTTTGTATATTATTTGTACTAGCTAATATTGGTATATGGCGATAAAAACACCAAAGACGCCTCTCTTGCAGCTTAGTTTTGTATGGCTTCTAATATATTTATTTATGTTGTTATCAGTGTGCGGATCCCAGATGGTGTTGCAGTGTAGCCCAACAATCATAACTTCCTTGTTAATGTTATACAGCTCTTTACAACAACATTCCATTATGATTACATCACAGTATAGAGAAATACATACAAAGAGTATGATAACAGTATATCTAATCATTGGGTATATTAAAAGACATTTACCTCTCTGTTGTTATATTATTTGAGTTTATTGCTGCCAGTATAATTTCATTCTGGTAAATGATTAAGGACACTTGCATTACCATAAATCCATACATCACCTTAGCATTAACGACGAGCATTAAAGACAAAAACCGGTTAGAAAGACTGGATAAAAAAGGGTCGTTAACATATGAGAAAACCCATAAACCCTTCAGAAATAAACTAACATATATTTTAAGAGCTGCTAAATTAAATATTATAAAGATCAATTAAAGGACAATCAAGGCAATCATAAATCCCACTGGAAGTCTATTAATTCATTTCTTGACAGAACTAATAGTACAACAGATAACCACTCAATTAATTTAAAACCACCTTATCGTGATATAACAAATGCTTTTAACGATTACTTCTTGAGGATAGGAACTAAAACTCCCACTAATATTAATGACGACAATGCTTGTCACATTATTTACATAACCCTCCAAACTTTTCCATATATCTTACCCCTGTAAATTATACTGAAATTGAGCAATACCTAAAAACATAACAATCTACTGCTCCTGGTTACGACGATATCCCACCAAAATTGTTGAGTCATAGTTCAAAAACGATTACGACTATATTATCACATATTATTAACCCTTTACGGACGGGGATGCTTGTGATATCTACTACTTACCCTAAACGAGCTTCATTCCATGCTCTTTTTCATGCATAAACAAGAGCCAGAGCGTAATACAATCATCTATCCGTGAAAGGGCGATAATAGAGCTTTCGAATGACACCTGAATCATCGTGGTACGACCACGGGTTCTCTAACAACGATGTTGCAACACGAGGGCAAAAACCCTAAAATACGGTAATTTCCTCAGAATATCCTTGTCCTCGAGAGGTCAGGGGTGTGGTGGGGATCTCAGTTACCTCGCTCGGCCCAGGCTGAGCGGTCAGAGCCCGCCTGTCGCCCTGCCAATGCGTGGAATCTCTCTCAGAGCCTATAATGTGCTCAACATCCCTTGCGACTATTGTTGGGACCCGCTGGATAGGCCACTTTTCTCTCACTCAACATATGTCGGGTCCTGCGGCTTGAGTGTTAATCTTGCATTTCGCACAGGAATATTTCCAAATAGATTCAAAACAGGTAAAGTAATTCCTTTGCATAAGTCTGGGAGTAAGGAAGATATCAACAATGATCATCCAATTTCAATACACCCAGCGTTTAGTAAAATATTTGAATAAGCTATTTCTATTTGTCTCACTATGTTTCTTGAAAATAATAATTTACTTAATGTTAGTCAATTTGGAGTTTGTCGAAACCGTTCTACTGAGTTGGCTCTACTGGAATTTGTTAACAATGTATATAAATATTTAAAAGACAAATTATATATTGCAGGAGTGTTTATTGATCTTTCAAAAGCCTTTGACTCCTTGGAGCATAACATCTTACTTGAAAAATTGAAACACGTTGGAATCAGAGGCATACCACTGCAACTATTTAATTCCTATATAGAAACAGGTCACAAGCAGTCTATTGCAATTCAAAGTATTCTTCGCTTAGACCGATTTCAAAGGGAGTTCCTCAAGGATTAATTTTAGGCCCTATTATATTTGTTATTTATATTAATGACATAACGTGTGCTAGCTCCACACTCAAGTTTGTTTTGTATGCAGATGATACGAACCTTGTATTAGCTGATAAGGACGAACACACTTTACACTCTAATCTGAGCAGATAATTGAATTATATTGATAACTGGATTAAAAATTATAAGTTAAAACTAAATGTAACTAAAACTAACTACATATTTTTTCCAAAATTGTTCCATAAAATAATATTATGCCCTCTTTGTTATTGGAAGGTGGATAGATAAATAGTGTAGACAATATCAAGTTTCTTGGAGTATATATTGACCAAAACTTGAACAGGAGTTATTACATCAATGCAGTGTGTTTGAAACTATCAAACATGTACGGTGTACTCTACAGGATCCGTTTTCAGCTTACCACTGAAGCAATGATTAATATATACTATACGTTGTGTTATCCTCACCTCATATATTTGTTTCTGTGTGGGGCTGTACTTGACCCTTATATTTAAACAAATTAGTAGTATCTCAAAAGAAAATTTTAAGATGTATACTATTTATGGGTAAATTTGACTCGACCGATAACCTCTTCCTATCTCTCAAACTGTTTAAGTTTACTGATGTTCATAAATATTTGTTTGTATTATTTGTTTTCAGTAATATTATAGGCTGCTCAGGAAGTAAATCTTTTCAATTTATAAACAATGCTCAAAATACTAGAAGGAATAACATAAATATAATTTCTCTACAATTCCAAACAGTTCTGTTTAACAACAGTACATACACTATACATACACTATAATATGTACCGGTCCTCAATTGTGGAATTCTCTACCTCCATAATTATATAAAGGATCTCATCTACTCAAGCAATAGATCTTTATTCAAAAATAAAATTAAGAATCACCTATTTACTTTACAATGGTCATAGTTCAGGATATGCTTGTAAGAAGAATATAATCCATATCACTCTAAATTGCCTGTACTGAATATGTAATTAAATATATATAATTCATTTTGTTTGCCAGGGAGCCCCGGCTCGACAGACCGTGCCATTTCCATTATTATTTGTATAAGCTTATGCATTGTATTTTCTTATTGGCATTAAACATTTCTGACTTTACTTAAAATATTTTGTGTGTGTGTGTGTGTGTGTGTGTGTGTGTGTGTGTGTGTGTGTGTGTGTGTGGAGGGGTGGTGGGGGGTTGAGAGTAAAACAGTGGAGGGAAGGAGGTTGTTGTAATGAATGTGGTGTTGTGCGAGACTTTTTAATATCTATTATTAATAATGTTGATTATCCCCTAATGAAATATGATATCTAGACAGTCAGCAGCCTTTGCATCGGTAGACGTCCTTCCTAAGCTGGATACAATCGTTTAGTAGTTGCCAGAGTACAATAACAAAATACACACCGGTACTGAAAGGTTTAAGGCGGTGTCTCACAAGCGTATTTTCCGGCAATTTTCGATGAGCAACATTGTCCTCATAATATTTTGAGACTCTTTCGCGTTGCAAACGAAAACTAGCTCGAAGGTAGATAATGTTATGTAGCTTAACTCTGTCTGTCTCCTTTACTGTCCTACTTTTCCTTCTGGGGGCAAGCGGCTAGGAATCCTCCTCCCCTTGTAAAATTATCCTATTCAACGAGACAGAGAAAGGGGCGAGGGAACGCAAAAGAAGTCTCGGACCTTAAGAATTGGAGCTTTACAGGTTTCTGTTCGGGCTCTGTCTCGAGTCGGTCAACCCCAGCAATGGGGTATAAGTCTGAGTTTTTTTTTTTTTTTTTTTTTTTTTTCTATGTGATTGAGGGAGGCAAAAGGCATAACTGTCTATAGCGAGCGCCTCCCCCATAGTTGAAAGAGTGACGGGGCCAAAATCAAGGGACGTTCGAGCCAAAATGCCTGGACACACGGAGTTTGAAGCAATTTAAGTCATAGGAAGAGGGAAAGACTGATTCTGGAAGAGAGTTCCAGAGCTCAGCTGTTGAGTAGAAGAAAGTTTGAGAGTAACGTTTCACTCTTGGGTTGGAGAGTTGCACAGAGTAGGGGTGGGATTGAGTTGCAAGACGGGTACCACGTGCCCTACGTAAAGGAGGTGGTATGCACTGGGATATCTCTGAGGAACACTGATTATTATAGTAGCGATAGAATAGCGAGAGAAATGCAACATTGCGGCGGAGAGAGAGAGATTGCAGAGAGTTGGTGAGTGGACGGGAGTTAATGATACGAAAGGCCTTCCTTTCAACTTTATCTAGGAGAGCGGTGTGAGAGGAACCTCCCTACACATGTGAACAATACTCAATACAAGGGCGCACTATGCCCCTGTACAGAGCAAGAAGCTGTGCAGGGGAAAAGAACCCTCTAAGGCGGTTGAGCACACCCAGCTTCTGGGAGGCTGCCTTAGCAAGACTGGTAATATGGTCCTTCCAAGTGAGAGCAGAAGAAAAAGAGACACCAAGAATATTGAGAGAAGATGAAGGATTGATTTTTGTATTGTTGAAGAATAAGGGATAGTCCGCTGGGAGTTCCTTACGGGTAGATAGATGGAGAAATTGGGTTTTGGAAGCATTAAAGGTAACAAGATTTTCTCTGCCCCAATTGGAGATAGTATTTAGATCAGAATTAAAGAGTTCTATGGCTTCATTACGTTTGTCGTTGAGGGATTGCTGGCTGGGGCGTTCTGAAAAACTAATGGAGTAGTGTAAGGTTGAGTCGTCTGCGTATGAATGGATGGGAATTGAGGTACAGTTGAGGAGATCATTTATAATAATTAGAAAGAGAATAGGAGATAGGACAGAGCCCTGAGGAACACCGGAGTTTATAGGGTGAGTAAGTGAACAATGGCCGTCCACAACCGCGGCTATGGAACGGCCGGAAAGGAAATTAGAGACAAAGGCACAGATGGAGGGATAGAAACCGAAGGAGGGTAGTTTAGAAATTAAAGATTTATGCCAGACTCTATCGAAGGCTTTCGATATGTCTAGTGCAATAGAAAAAGTCTCACCGAAGTCCCGAAAGGAGGATGACCAAGAGTTAGTAAGATATGAAAGAAGATCACCAGTAGAGCGACCCTTAAGGAAGCCATACTGGCAATCTGAGAGCAGATTATGAGAAGAGAAATGCTTAAGAAATTTGGAAGCAAGAATAGTTTCAAAAACTTTTTTAAGACAAGAGATGAGAGCAATTGGACGATAGTTGGAGGGTTGAGAGCGGTCACCCTTCTTTGGGACAGGTTGAATGTGAGCAAACTTCCAGCATGAAGGGAAAACGTTAGAGGATAGACAGAGACGAAAGAGTTTGCCTAGGCAGGGAGTCAGCACGGAAGCACAGTTTTTGAGAACAACAGGAGGAACACCGTCCGGACCGTACGCCTTATTAGTACATACATACATAAATTTATATTATCATGAAAACTAAAACGTTTAAAGATTAACAAGAAGAGGATATTCATAATTATTCTTGCTGTAATAGCAAGTTCTTGAAAATTGAAACAAGGCATATTTTGCACTGCTAGTCTTTGATAGTCTTTGCCAGTGATTATCTAGATTACCTAGAAGCCATTTATTTGAGTTAATATTTAAAACTTTACTTCTTGCATGGTACAGTCAAAATCATTAGTCCAACAATCTTGCTCATAAACTATGTAATTGTAAGCCACTATAATATTTCTTTGACGACCTCTCGTGTTTATAGTAGCCTGTGACGGATATATTTAGTGTTAAACTGTGGAGTTAATGTTCTTCCCTTTAGGTGTTACACTTAATATCATTATCAAAGTTTTCAGGAAAGTATTGACTTTAGCTGTGCCGAACAATATATTCCCGTCCACGGACAACTAGAAGTTAATGATGACCTTGCATAAATCCGGTATCCAAAACAAGAATTAGCCACGATGGAGTAAATAGAAATATATAACCAGTAGCGGTAAGTTAATAATAAAATATATAACCAGTAGCGGTAAGTTAATAATAAAATATATAACCAGTAGCGGTAAGTTAATAATAAAATATATAACCAGTAGCGGTAAGTTAATAATAAAATATATAACCAGTAGCGGTAAGTTAATAATAAAATATATAACCAGTAGCGGTAAGTTAATAATAAATATATAACCAGTAGCGGTAAGTTAATAATAAAATATATAACCAGTAGCGGTAAGTTAATAATAAAATATATAACCAGTAGCGGTAAGTTAATAATAAAATATATAACCAGTAGCGGTAAGTTAATAATAAAATATATAACCAGTAGCGGTAAGTAAATAATAAAATAGATAACCAGTAGCGGTAAGTTAATAATAAAATATAACCAGTAGCGGTAAGTTAATAATAAAATATATAAGTTAATATATAAGTTAATATATAAGTTAATATATAACCAGTAGCGGTATATAATAATATAATATATAACAGTAGCGGTAAGTTATAATAAATATATATATATATATAGTTAATAATAAAATATATATATATAGCGGTATATTAATATAAAATATATACCAGTATATATATATATATATATATATAATATATATACTATATATATGTATATATATATTATATTTTTAAGTGTTAATATATGTCTTTATAATTTCCAGCAATACTGATGATGTGCTAAAATGCACGAACCGTCTATAAAATAAAGGCAGACAATAAAGAAAATGTGAATTTAAACTTTGGAAACATCATTGATTAAGTGATTTGGGAAAGAAAATTAGTCAGACACATTGAAAAAACAAGGACAAATTTAATAAATAATAAATATGAACTGATCTTCAATGCATTTTGTATTAATTAGAATATTCTGCCAACGTATACTAATATATATATATATATATATATATATACTGTATAAGTGTATAATATAAGGAAGGCAATACCAAAGAGTACAGGAATATCTTTATTTTTCTAGAACATGTGCGACGTTTCGACACCAACATGTGTCATTTTCAAGCCTAAAAAGGAAAAAAGAACCTAAATTAAAAAGTTTGCAATCAAATATACAATTTGTAAAAGTAGGTTAAATTACTATAAAGTACACAAGAAACTGGATGAAGGAAGGTAGAAAACGGGGATAAAATACTGAAATGTAAATTACGAGAATAATAAATGAGTAACATATGGACAAAGAAAGACAACACAAACGAAAACAAAAAACTAAAATATAGAAAAGCTATGTTTTAGTGAATAACATACCAATTACTAGAAACAAAGTAAAGGAGAGGAGGACTCGTGGGTGCCTAGGGATGGTTGGTGAGGAGAGACTCAGCTGTTACCCTGGACATGTCGTCTGATGTAGTGAATAATATGGACATTGTTTGACTATTTATAGCATGACCTGTAGATTCACTATGATTCTGATGGCCGAAAATGAAGGTCTTGATATGGGAAAATTTGTGCTGTATGATCGACCCTTGTGTTCGGCAATCCTCGTTGCTAATTGGCGCTTTGTTTGACCAATATAGGTAGCACTACAGCCACTGCACTTGAATAAGTAAACAACTGAAAAATAAAGATGTTCCTTTACGCTTTGGTATTGCTCTTCCTTGTACGCCTACGATTCCCCGCCGGAGAGTCAATTGCTTCTATATATATATATATATATATATATATATATATATATATATATATATATATATATATATATACATATATATATACAGAGAGAGAGAGAGAGAAAAACAAATTGTCATTATATTTAATATTTTTTTGGAGTGCACTGCTAATCATATTATATTGGATATTATAATAAAAACAGTTATGCCAATCACTGATATTATTGAACTACGACAAACATAAGAGGTTCAATAACTGACAATGGAATATATTTACCCTCCCCCCTCTCTCCCTCTCTCGCTCTTGCTCTGCTTATGTCTTGCCTCTTATTGTTCATTATATCATAATTCCCCTCCTGTTCCCCTTTCTCTGCCATGACAATATTATACCACTCTCTCTGTCCTTCCTCCATTATTATAAACTTTTGTTTTTATGTTCATCTGCCTGACGACTGGGAAGCTCATCTGCACTACTTCTTTGATTTTCCGCGGAATACATTTTGCTTCCATGCCTGGGGACCCTCACAGCGCATCACCTAGGAGTCCTAGGTAATCATCTCAGGCATTAAGGTATACAGTACATTAAATTGTCTTTCTCTCAGTATAATGCCAACTAATACTGGTTTACTCACATTTGTTCTACTGATGGCCACAATATGGAGGAAGCATTCAAACGGTACAGACACCTTTAATCTCAAGAATCTTGTAGTCTCTATGTTTCTGACTGGAATCAAGCCAAATCTGTTCTTCGACTTACCAAACACTCTTTTATAAATAACAAATGGTCTGAACTTTCCAACTATAGTTCTTCCAACGTTCTCTAGCATCTAGCCAAAAACGTTTCTAACAATTTTACTTTCTATGTTTTCCTTCCACTTTTCCTCAACAATGACACCCCCACTGTCACTTCTTCCTCTGGCAAAGTACAATAATTATGTTGAATTTAGTTTATTGCATTTATGCATGTACTAAAACCACAGTTTAGCTGGTAATTCTCCTAAATATCGATGCCTACAGATCCAACTTCCTCATTGGGCGACACTCTCAACTTGTGAGCGTCGCAAATCGTCAATTATTACGTCCTAGATCTTGCTTCTGGATTCTAATCAAGCTTTTCTTAAATATGTTTTTCCTTTTCCTTCTAGCTCGTCTATTCTCGCTCCTCTGCCTGCTCTTCTTTGCCCGCTACTTCTTGGCTCCCGCTTCGCCTGTCAGTCTAATTCAGTCCTTATCAGATGCCGTTCCTCCTTTGTTAGGCCTCCAATTTCACTGGCTCCTACCTTATCTCCTGTCAACTATCTCCATGGTATTATACTCCGCTCTGGATCACTCCTACCTCTTACTCGTATGTCTCTCTCTCTCTCTGTCTCTCTCTTATAATAGGATAATGCTCGGACAAGTATTCATACTAAAGGTAGTACATACATTATATAAATATATATATCTAAATTAGATACGAACACAGACAAGGTGGAATTCCTCGTGTTGCACTCACAAACTGTTTTTCCGTGCTGACTCTCTGCCTAGGCAAACTTTTCGGTCTCGGTATTTCCTTAAACATCTCTATTTGTTGTTGAAGTTTACTGTCATTCAATCTATCCCAATATGTGTGATCACTATCAATCCTCCAAATATCATATAATTTGTCTCATGTATTGTATCTCTAAAGTGTATAAATATAGGCTTGATTAAACAAAAAATTAAGCATTTTTCTTCCCATTGTCTACTTACAGATCGTCAAATTGTTTGCCCCTCGTGACGCTCTACTGGTGTTCTGTATTATATAACAAACTGTTGGTCATCGCCTTCCGGTACTTTGGCACGACCTTTTGTATTGCCCTAGACACATCTAAAGCTGCTGATAGAGTCTGGCACAAATTCCTTTGTTTCAGGTTGTATCCGTCTAGTTGTGCCTTTATCTCCGATTTCCTTCTTAACCGTTCCATATAAATATACGGTTGTGGATGGCCATTGCTCCCTTTCGGTGTTGTTCAGGGTTCTAATTTATCTCCGGTTATATTTATAATATTCAGTAATGATATTATCAACTGTCCCTGTTAAAAAGTGATTATTTGGTTAAGGGAACTGACAGACACTCTATTACTACGGGAGAAGATGCGAAGATTATGCATAATATATTGACATTCATCTGAACATGTACCGTAGTAAAGGTACCTGTAAAACAATGCATTTCTTCGCAGACATAAAGTAATCTTATCTAGTTTTATATTTATATTTCTTCGCAGACATAAAGTAATCTTATCTAGTTTTATATTTATAAAGTAATCTTATCTAGTTTTATATTTATTCCAAAACACCTTATTCCTTTACGCATTTGTTTATTCATTTACTTAGTCTTACTTTCTCTAATATTGTACTTGCATTATTCTGTCTCTCCTAATTCCCTGCTCTGTCCCCGTGTTTGGCTCTCTTGGGAACTGCAGGTGATATAATTATATAATGATGAGTAATGTCTGGCTTGGAATCCTGACATCCATAGTAGGTGTGTGTTTATGTGTGTATGTGTGCGTGTGTGTATGAGTGTGTTAGGGGGGGGGGGGGGGGGGTGTGCGATCGGGCGTGCGTGAATTTGCATGTTAGGTGGTATGAGGGAAGTGTGTGTGTAGGTGTCAGAGGGATCGTGGTGTAGGTATGCCTGTGGATGTGTGCGAGGAATGTAAAAATGCGTATGTATTGTATATACACAGTTGTGTGTAACTGTCTGGTTTGTAAAGGAGCAAAACTAAGTAACAGAGAGAGTACGATAACAAATTATTACACAGAAGAACAAGCAATAACCGATCTATGGATGCTTACGAGGTACCTTGTAGCTCATTTACTTGGCTTATAATTATATACAAGAAAATATAATCAGAGCCTAAATGGAAGCTTGTTATTTGTAAATACAGTTAACCGGGGTTAAGAACCAGATATTTATCTAGTCAATTGTACGAACGATTGTCAGTAAAACATTCTATAGGAATAATTGTAGGTAGTTTAAATGCTTTGTCTCACGTTAGTAAATAGGCTTTCCAATAATCGTACAACCGTTGTGTTGGTGTATTTTGGCTGAATAATTGTGAGGTATTTGTTTACATCGATATTATCAAGACTTTTAACATTTGTAAACACTTTAATTAAATCGCCTTTTACCGTAGACTTTGATAAATTACAAATGTTTATATAACATGTTGGAAGACACACTGGACCCCTCAGACCGTCCGGATGTATAATCTAGATATTGTTGTCATAATTATAATCTGATTATCTTAATGTTTTCAATCATAAGACGATTATTTACTCTAATAATTAAATTCCGTGATTATTTTGTTTAGAGTAGAGAAGACCTCTATGAATTAAAGGGTGCTTGTATTAATATTAGCTTTCTAACTCGAAGGGTGAGGGCTGGTCCTGTCCAGCGTGAGGTTTGGTATCCACTACCCAACCTTAGTCGATTCTGTCTGTCTCTTATTCTGTACTACTTTTCCTACTTCGGTGGCGGGGGCTAGGAATCCTCCTCCCCCGTCAGAAAAGGGTAATGGAACGTGAAAGTCGTTTTCAACCCTAAGAATATTAACTTTAAATATTGTTTATGTTTGGGATCTGCCCCGAGTCGGCCACCCCTGCTATGGGATATGTGCCTGAGCATATACATAATATTAGGTACATACTAACTTGAAAGATGTACTTCCTAATTTTGAATACATTCACTTGGAGAATGAAACAAAAACTAGAGTAATCTGATTGAAAATGTTTATTCCTTGGTAGCCGATATGTTACTACATGATTGTATGTTGTATTTCATCTGTCTATATTAAAATGAAGATTACAATATGTTCATTCTCACCCTCCTGCTCCTCATTAACCCTTTCAAGATTTGATTACATATTTCCATTCTTTTTTCCCAGCAATTATTAGGCTATTGTATTCAGCTTAGGAAGAGTGTATCGAACTGAAAGGGTCAATTGAGAAAGGCTTTGCCCTTATAATTCCCAGAAACCCTTTGTAAACTACATAATATCGTCTAAGCTGTTAAAATGCGGCATTACATTCGAAGTGTTAAGATAAAGAGAGTGTAGTATAACACAAAACATGCGAATGTCCCTCCACCCACCAATCACTACTACCACCACCACTACCACAAACACAAGACCAACATGATATAATAGTTATAATGTCAGAAACAAAAGGCCCCACCACCCAAAACAGTAAACACCCCCACACATGCATAAACTAATGGAATTACTTTTGCTCTTGTTGTCCGGGACTCTCGGAGAGTGCTGAACGCATTACCGAGGGAATCCTCTCGGTCATGGAAGCATGGATTCCATTTTCTGTTTTCAATCTAATGCAAACAAATATTGGTTTACTCACGTTTGCTCTACTGCTGCCCGCAATAAGGAGGACACATTCACATGGTACCTTGGCCTTAAAACCCAAGAATATCATACTTCCTATGTTTCTGCCAGGAATCAAGCCAAATGTGTTCTTGCCTCGCCAAACATTCTTTCATCAATAATAAGTGCACTCAACTATTCAACCCTAGCTCTTCCCAAGCCTTCTGACATCTAGCCAAAAACATCTCCAACAATTTGTATTCTTCGTCTTTTCCTCTTCTTTTCCACTCTGACGGCACCACCGTCACTTCTTCCTTTATAGTTGGTTGTTGGAAGGAACATAATATCTGACAAAGCTGAACTCTTCGCTAACACTTTCGCTAAAAACTCCACTTGGATGATTCCGGTGCTATTCTTCCCTCTCCACCCCCCTCTCTCCTACTTATGCCTAACATCATAATCTCTTCAAAGATTGTACTTTCCACCCTCTCTGGGCTTAATACGAAGAGTGCGTACGGACCAGACGGTGTTCCTCCTTCCGTGCTGACTCCCTGCCTATGCAAACTCTTCTGTCTCTGTCTCTCCTCTAACATCTTTCCTTCTTGCTAGAAGTTTGCTCTCATTCAACCTGTCCCAAAGAAGGGTGACCGCTCTCAACCTTCCAACTATCATCCAATTGCTCTTAACCTGTTGAGGATCATGATGCATGTTGATATTCTGGCTATCATTAACCCTTAACCAACGGTGACCGTCATATGACGGGCGAGAGATAAATGGAATATCCTCCGGTACCCGTCATATGACGGGCGGCATTCTGAATACATTAGGGGCTCTGAGAGAGAGTCTGTGCATTGGGAGGACGATAGGCGAGCTCTGACCGCTCGGCACCACCACTGGGCAGCGTCTGGGACCAACACCACCTACCTACACACACCTGGCCTCGCGAGACAAGGAAAAAACTGAGGAAATTACAATATTTTGGGGTTTTTCACCTCCGGTTGGGCGATCGCTACAGGATAACCCATGGTCGTACAAGGATGATTCAGGTGTCATTGGAAAACTCTATTATCGAACTTTCACGGATACATAATTGTATTACGCTCTGGCTCTTGTTTATGCATTAAAAAGAGCATGAAATGAAGCTTGTTTTCTGTAAATATGCCCGTCTGCCAGGTAGTTGATGTTACAAACGGCCCCGTCCTTTGGGTGTTAATCGATGTTATACAATTCAGGAAAGATCTGCGGTAATTAATAGGGAAAAAATGGTCTCATCTAACCCTCTGACTTCAATATACCCTCCCTAATCTAAATAATATCGTCTAATGATAGCCAGAATAAACTGTCAAAATGCGTCATAATCATGTTTGTTATCAATAATGAATAACCATGCATACTTGTTCATCTACTTCTGGTTAACTTAAAGTTGCTTCAAGTTTATTGTGGTTTGAACACAACCTACCAGAAACTAGGAATTGTTTTTATTATAATTTTATGATAAGCCACAATATTATTAAAACAAATCCCTGTGGTATTCCAGAAGTGACGGTCCACGGACGACACTTCTTTGATGGTAACTCGTTTCTGTCTTACTGTAAAGCAATATTATTAAGCGGTCCAGCAAGCGCAGTTGATAACGTCCCTCACTGCTACCCTGCAGACATGGGTTCGTACTTCCTCAGGAGATGGATAATGGTATTTGGCATTACATACTTTCTCCAAGCACTATTGAATCTCCTTGAAGGGGGAGATAAATTACCTGAGACTATTAACTGCCTATTTAACTATAGTTACCTATCTACCTCTATATTTTCAAGTTTAATAAATGACCTCAGATTATTAACTGCCTATCTAACTATAGTTACTTCTCTACCTCTTAACTACGATTAGGTATTTGTAATTGACATGCATATATCCCACTGAGATGGTTTCAATTGTTGTACATATGTTATAGTCAATCAGCATATTATGCAAAAAGATCAAAGTAAGTTGGTTAATCATGATGGCTGTCACCTAGATCCACGTTGGAAATCCAAAATAAAGTTGTGCAATCCTAGGTTGTTATCGAGTTACAATATAGTTTGTAATTATCATCTACAATACCTTTTCAAAGGTTCATAATCAATTATTACACATATTATTCACAACCCACCTACTGTGCCTGCACCCTTAAACTAATATACCAATATCAATATACATTACAGCTGTCCGTATCGAAGGTCTGATTGTCTTTGCTCACTGAGTAGAAATTATAAATTATAATACTATTGATGCTGCAATATTTATACCCAAGGTCAATAGGGGTTTTCTACCTCCACAATATATAATTAATTGTCAAGGGCCACGGAACGACGTGGCATGGATAATAGCGCGTCTGACTACTGACCAAAGGGTCTGCAGTTCGATCCTACGCCGTGCAATTGGAAGAAGTCAAGAGTTTGGACACTCAGGTCTAGCGATTCGTGGCAAATAACCAGTTATGACCCTATAATAAGGGCACGCCCTAGCCCGTTCAATCAAGGGAGTGTACAGCTTTAACAACTGCATCATAAGAAACATGTAATTCTGATTTGCTTTGATATGCCTTATTAAGCAAGGCTTTGTGCATGGGTATTAAGGATAGTTGTATTATATCACTAGAGGGATAACCAATGTTAATATTATGATACTGTAGCACGAATTTCGACAGTGGCTGTGCAGCAAGGCTGGGTAGTGTAAGTCAAATAAATACCAGAAATTCGGACACAACGTGCAGTCAGTAACATCTACCTAAAATACTCTGAAGGTGTTCTTTGTAAATGCTCGTAGAATACGCAATAGAATTTCAGATCTAGAGGAAATCGTGTTTACAGACTATTGTGCCATAATCTGCGTTACAGAATCTAGGTTAAATTCGGAAGACAGAGACTTTTTAGCAGAATATACACTTCCTGGTTATACAATGTTTGAGAAGAGTTGTTAACTTGTGGAATGGGCTTCCCCGAGATGTTATAGATGCCAGCATCGTTGATTCTTTAAACATATGGAATAGAAAACACCTTGCCATAAATCCCCGACTGACTGCATTTGTAAATTAAAAACTTGTTTTCCTCTCAGATTTATCTAAGACGTTGCTCTCTGTAATGCCCTCGCAAAAAATCCCGCAACCAAAATACTCTGCTACCCGAGTTTTCGTTTGGGATAGTGTAAAATAGTCATGATGGCGAAATCTAAGAAACCCATCACGTGATGATATCCACGAGACAATCAACCTGGTTCTCTCAAGGAGAACTAAGGTTACTATCCTATTAACGTCTGAGGTGGCAGAGTGGGTTAGCGCGCGGACCTGGGGTGACCGGACCTACTGAGGTCACTTACCAGGGTTCGACTCCCCGCGCCGGCTGGTGATTTTATGGAGGGTTAAATTCCCTTCGTTCACAGTGTTATACCGGGATATAATATTTAGATCCCGTATCAAGTCTGCACTGAAATCCAGATATGGACTTATAGACTGTAAATTTCCTCAACAGGAAGACATCTAACACGTTCTTAATCACAGAAATAGGTATTCAAATTGGTGCTACAAAACTCAATGAACACACGCATGTAATTTATACACATGTAATTTATTTAATGGCAGAAGGGTTGATATATTTATTCTTTCTTGTCATAGGCTTTGGATCTCTCAATATGTTGCATAATTATTTCTATGTTGAGGTCACGGATATATCGAGCAAGATAAGGACTGAGAGTTAACTTAACTATTATAAGGAACAGTAAGCAACACAGGGAATGCATAAATAATCAGTCTCGAATCAAGAACACAAATTATAACTTAATGTGGTAATATGGTAATAGAAAATATACAATTAATTGTAAAGAACACATAACATACAGAATCAACCCTTGATAATAATATATATGAGAGTCGAGTGTCTAACATATTTTTATTCTTTAGAACACAAGTTTCCCCGGATAGGAGGGAATTAGGTGAATTGAGATTGTAAACAAGTACAGGAACGGTTGGTTCGAGTAATGCTCACGGGTGAGGGGCGCTCGTGGGCAGGTAAATCAGCCTGGGTAGGGGTGACTAATGAGCAGGTGAATAGCTCAGGTCATTCTAGTTACTGAGGCCTTGGGAATTTTATTTACTATTAGTGCGACTATAAACTTAATACTTGGAATAAGAAGTTGAAATTACGGGTAATGATATGCGTAATTAGTTTTATAATTCAACTTGCTATTAATTTACTTTTGATAAAATATGATCTGAACGTATGTCTCTTCAATCAATATATGTAATAATATTAACACTCCACGAGCGGCTAGGTTAATAACTTCTACTACCTGCCCAGCGGGCATATTTACCCTAAACGAGCTTCATTCCATGCTCTCTTTCATGCATAAAGAAGAGCCAGAGCGTAATACAATTATGTATCCGTGAAAGGGCGTTAATTGAGCTTTCCATGGACACCTGAACCATCCTTCTACGATCACGGGTTGTCTTGCAACGATCGTGCAACACGAAGGAAAAATCCCTAAAATACGGTAATTTCCTTACATATTTCCCTGTCTAGGGAGGCAGTGGGTGTGGATGTGTGTGGAGGTGGGGCCAGTCGCGGCGCGGGAGCCGTGCCGAACAGTCAGAGCCAACCTACGCTCCTCCCACCGCTCGGACCCTCTCTCAGAGCCAATTATGTGCTCAACATCGCATACGACTTAAGGCGGGCCCCGCTCTTTAGGTCTGGGTTCTCTAGACCGCCTTAAGTCAGGCCCCGCCAAAGAGGGGTTAAATCAGGTCGAGGAATTCACATGTAATATTTACTCTATGATTATGAATATATCAAGGATCAATATCTCTTAAGCGAAAATGGATAAAAAGTACAGCTAACAGAACTAGCGTAGTTAAACAATACTGAAGCACGCTTTATATAAAATCAGCGCATACAAATAATTAATTACAATATTAATTATAAGTAAAATGGCGCACACGACAAAGTTGTACTAAATAAAATACCCGGAAAGGTATAAAAATATATATGAACGAGTTAACAGAGTCTTGTAAAGAATTCACACAGTAAGCTGTGTATGCGGATTGATGAATAATTAGATAATCGATCTATGCAAGACTAGAATTCCTAGACGATAAGAATCAAAATGATCTACATCAATAATCAAATGAACATAAATACGGTTCATACAATAATGGAAATAACGCTTAAACAAACGAGTGTAGATATAGACTCTCGGGAAGAAAGTATATATAATAAGTAATAAAAATTCTTCACAACGAGGGGGGACTGAGATAAACAAAATATGAAATTGAGCGTAGGTTCTAGGTAACAGGTTCGTATTTAAAGAAGGGAATAATTACACGTTATACACTTCGACTTCAACTTGTAACATACATAATAGAATTGGACATATATAAGGAAAATCTGTGAGTATTTAGCTACATGCTTTTAATGAACACAAGTATGTAACGTATGCGTAGTACGTTCTAGGAAGTAAATATCAACCTTAAACACTTAGATCTTAGGCACTGATCTATATAACAATTACTACAAACTCGGAGAGATTAACACATACACAATGAACAAGGATCTTGGACACAGATCTTTAGATAATTAAGCACTGTACTATTCACATATTTTAACCTTACCTTCACATCAATAATCACAACGTAAGATACTCAGAAACACTTAGGGTAATGTAAGAGGGTAGAGAGCTGAGAGAAAGTTTGGCCGACGTTGAACATAGGTCCACAAGGCAGCACTTCAGGAAGAACGTAGGTCCACAGGGCAGCACTTCAGGATGAACTGCTTCTCACACTCAGGACTTCAGGATCCCAACTTCAGAAGGCACACAGCAGGTTCGGCGAGCTCTCAGGGCAGGGGTGAAGGCAAGACAATTGTTCCGTTGCTATTAGATGCCCCGTTCTTATTCAGAGTTAAGGACATTACCCCAGTGGTTGTTTGCTTACTTTTCCTATATTTCGTTGAGGCTATGTTTGACTTAATTCTTGCCTCTTGCTTATAGGAATTCAAGGTAAAATGGATATTGTAATACGTTGTGATCAAGATGTGGTGGTTAATGCTTAACTAATACATACATGGAAATTATTATAAAATACATACATACAATAGTTGTTTCATTGAACACTTAGGTGTTCGTTACGTAGCCTAGTATACATGTGATAATGATTACATTGATTACTTCATAATTGAAGCTCTTTGGCCAATTTGGTAATAATTCGTCTATGCTGTTTTCTACTATTATGTTAGATGGTTCTCCAGGTCCATCATAATTTATAGGCCTCCTTAGTTCCATTTGTTCCGGTAGCATTCAGGCCTTTGGTGTTTTACTTGCATAAACATTTCTTCGTTATACTGCAAATCCGGGATCTGGGCAAATGGTGGCTAGTGATTGGCGGGGGTGTTTTGAAACCGTGGCCGTGATAGGACATCAGGATTTCCCTTTAACTGGGGTGACTGTCCTAGACGTCCCGTATCCCATAGAGTCTGGGAAGTTCCTGAGGTCATGGGGTGCTCGGGTCAACTTGGCTTCCTTCGTTCCTTCCTTACTTTGATGTTGGCCATTTTAGATGAACTGGAGTCCGTTCTTGCCAACCCCGTCACTTCACCACTGTCGGCGAAGAAAAAGTCGGGACCTCGCGATTTCAACACATAAGACCGAGTAGTGGAGGTGTTGAGGACGGGTGACAGGTTCTGCTTCGTCAGGAGCCACATTGTAGTCGGGACATCCGCAGGTTTGAAGATGTCCATAGCCATGTGTACATGGAGGGGTTGTTACGCCTCAGAAGCCAGTTGTACCAAATGAAGAGGGGACTTGACAGGCTTAGTCTTCACACCATCCGACACCATGACGCAGTTGATCTTCATAACTGACGTAGGCTCAGTAGAAGGCGATGTAGTAGTAGAGACGTTGGAAGAGGTTACGGTCACTGTAGGGGCTGGAGGAGTAGTGACCCGAACAGTGGAGGCTGGTGGAGTGTGCATTGATGAGATTGTGCAGTTGTCAGGTATCCTAGACGTCGCACTTGAAGGGGTGGACAGTTGTGGCGGTGACAAGGTAGGTTTTGGATGGCTCCGCCGTAGGTTGGTAGGCCGGAATGTTGGAGCCCATCGTTGAGGTGGTATCACACATCGACCAGATCTTGTACATATAGGATTAGAATAAGTAGGGATTAGAGGAGGTTTATTGACACGTGACTGAGGGGAGGGTGTGGAGGTAGAAGTAGAAGAATGTGACGGCGTGTGGTGTATGTTAGGTTTAGGCCGAATTAAAGGAGATGGAAGATGTGGAGTAGGAAGGGAAGAAGATGATTTACTGAAGGAACGAGAGACAGATGGAGATGGAGTCTTCCGCTTAGAGGCATAGGTAACAGGAATAAACGATATTCTAATCAGAGGAACAGGTAGTTGAATAGAAACTGGGGAGGATATCTGTGGAGGAGTAGATACAGGCAGAGTGCTAAGATTAGGAATAATAGCGATAGGTGAGGATAATGGTGGAGGGGTTGAGACAGGTAGAGTGCTCAGATTAGGAATGTTAGCGATAGCAGGAGTAGTAGGTAGAGTACTAGGTGACTCAGAATAGATAGGTAGACTGATAGATGGGGAAGGAAGCACAGGCAAGGAAAGTGGTCTAGGAACAGCTTGGGAAGGCAGTAGAGGAGGAGCCGAGACAAAGCGCGTAAGCAAAGAAGGAAGAGGAGTGTAAACAATAGGCCGTGTCTGTTGTGGCATAGGGGGCGTGGCAGGTGGTGGTAGAGGGTGTGAGTCTGGAATAGGTTTCTTTCTGGGTGGAGGTGTTACAGGAAGATTGATAACAGGAGATGCAGGTTCTGTGGATCCCAAGTATTGGATGCAGGCAATATGTCATTCTGATTAGGACTAGCAAGCATAATCATATTCTCATCAATAGGCTGAAATCTACGGACATGTCTGTTACGGTATGTGTGCGACTCATCAAAATAATTCACGGTAACCTGGTAACAGTTTGGTACAGTTAAAATTTCGAAGGGACCTTTAAATCTCGGTTTAAGTTTGGACGGCACAGGTAATTGAGCAATCATAACTAGATCGCCGACACAATGAGGACTGGCTTTGGGAGTCTCATCTGGCTGTAGATCTTGTACATATTGTATTTGACGGAGACAGTTTTTTAGATGAACTAATGACTGATCGAAGTTGGAGGAGGGCTCAAACGAGGCAGCTAGATGACGGAGAGGAAGTAGCAGTGGTGTTACTCCAAATACCCGTTCATGAGGTGAAAATCCGTCTTCTCGAGGGCATGTGTTGATTCCCCATTGCACAATTTTCACCTGACTTGGCCAATCTTTGGAGTCCATTTGTTGCAGTCTGGTCCGGATTTGATTGGCGATTGTCCTATGACTTCTCTTGCATATTGAGTTTCCTTGAAGCCAGAGTATGGATAGCAATGGCTTATCTTAAAACGACACATTTGTGATAATTGAGACCATATGTGACTGGTGAATTCAGGTGCATTGTCAGAATGAATAGCCTCGGGTAACCCAAAATATAGAAACACATGTTGAATAAGTGCTCCTGCAACGGCAATGGATGAATGTTCTTTTGCCGGACAAGCAATGAGATATTTTGAATAAGTATCAACAAAGGTGATTATATACTTAAATCCTTGATTACCCTCCATGGGGCCCATGACATTAACTGCCAGTAATTGCCATGGTTTAGAGGCGACTAATTTCCCTACAGGACCAGCTGTGCGGGTTCTATCCTTTCCTAATGCACATGCTCTGCAAGCTTCAGTGATGCACTTGGCAGTTATGTACGGTGATGGAGTCCAGTATACCTGTGAAAATGTGGTGATAAGTTTCCGTTGTGCAAGATGAATGCCGTGTTCCATATGAATAGATTGCATGGTGGATAGGGCAGCTTGTGGAGTGATGATGATTTTGGCGTCAATGGTGAACTAGTTATCACCTCGTCTGGTCAATTGAGCGAATATCTTGCATGGCATCCAGTCAGGTTTCTCTTGTTGTTGGAATGAATGTAACAGTTCTTGCTGGCTGTCATCCAAGTTCTCTTGATGATGAATGGCAAGTATTGGGCGTGGCTTCTCGTCTTGCTGAAAGTCATCTTTGATGGAATTGATGGGTAGACGAGAAAGAGCATCCGCATTAGTAAGAAGTTTACCTGGGCGATAAACAATGTCCATATCAAACTCCTCTAGCGATTCTCTCCACCTGACTGTCAGAGCATTCTTCGTATCAGACTTACGGAGCCATTGAAGGGCGTGGTGGTCAGTAATTAATGTGACCTTGACTCCGGCCAGGTACGCTTTGAAGTATTGGAGGGCCCATATCATACCCAGACACTCCAGTTTAGTGACGGGATAATTTACCTCTACCGGATTGAGTGTGCGGCTTGCACAACCAATTATGTGCTCTTTTCCATCTCGTATTTGACCCAAACTGGCACCGATTCCGAATTGTGACACATCCGTATACAACCGGAATGGCCGGGTATAGTCTGGAAAGGATACCACTGGAGATGCTACTAGCTAATCCTTGAGATCATTGAAGGCTTGAAGACGTTGATCAGTCCACTTGAAAGGTTCATCTTTCTTGGTGAGGTCATGTAAAGGCTTGGCAATGGTGGCAACATTTTTAACAAATCTTCTGCAGTATGAGGCCAACCCGAGAAAAGCGCGGACTCCTTTAATGTTAGTGGGAGGGGTAATTTTACTTATAGCCTCTAGTTTACTGGTGTCTGGTGCTATACCTTGCTCTGAGACAATATGCCCCAGAAAATTTAATTTATTCTTACTCAGAGTACATTTGGATGGCTTAAGTTTAAGGCTAGCATCTCTGATTCTTTGAAAAAAACATGCTTCAGTCACTGTAAATGCTCAGCCCAGGTTTTCCCGAAAACAATAATGTCATCCAAATATGCAAGGCAGGTTTCCCAGGTGAGTCCTTGCTGTACTGATTCCATTAACCTGGAAAACGTAGCTGGGCCATTGCACAGACCAAATGGCAATACTGTGAACTCATACACTCGGCTTTGGCTGGTGGAGAAAGCTGTCTTTTGTTGATGTTCAAGCAATACTGGAACTTGCCAATACCCTGCTTGTAGGTCCAGAGTGGTGAACCACTTTGCACCAAGCAACGAGTCCAAAGAGTCGTCAATTTGTGGAAGTGGGGTGGCGTCTTTGGTGGTGGCATCGTTGAGCTGCCTGTAATCAATGCAGAAGCGTGTGGATCCCTCTTTCTTCCGGACCAGTACTACCGGAGACGACCAAGGGCTTGTGGATGCTCTGACTACACCTGTGGCGAGCATATCTTGAACTTGTTTCTCCTCCTCTTGTCGTTGGATAGGATTTTTTCTCCGGATGGGCTGTTTAATAGGTCGCCCTACGGTATGAATGGGGTGATGTAACATATCTGTTTTCCCCATATCACGAATAGAAGTAGCGAAAATATATTGATAGGAAATTAGGAGGTTTCTCAGGTCAGTTTATTGATCAAGGGTAAGATTGGTAGGAATGTCAGGGAGAGGGTTTTTATATGGAGGGAAAGAATCTGTTGGAACAGACAATTCTTCAGGATACATTTCAAGTTCGCCAATTGCAAGTCCTTTTGGCAAGGTGATAGGTTTGTCGGAAATGTTGGCTATTTTGATGCAATGGAATTGATTTGGTAGCAGGCTAGGAGCGGTTAGGCATACCCCATTGAAACGGCTTTGGAGGTGTGAGGTCAAATGGACATCTCCTTCTATGGTGGGTACTAAAGGTATCCAATTTTCATGATGTAGAGGAACTGTTATGGTGGCAGAAATAAATGCTTGAGAGATGATATGAGGTTGGAGGGGGAGGATTTGTTCATTACTTTGGGTTGCAGCAGTGACGGGGAGAGAGGTAAGCAAAGCCTGTGATTTTGAGCTGCTTAATGGTATCAAGGGATTTTTGTTTAGTTTTTTTCAGGTTTGGAAGGTGCATTAAAGGTTAAAGTTCGGTGCCTGCAATCTATTTAGGCATTCGAGGATATCATAAGGTCGAGGCCTAAATAACCATCGTATTTAGTCTCACTGGCATTATAAATCACAAAGGAATGATTAACTCCGTGATTTGGGAGAGGGGTGTTTACATAGAGTGGAAGAGTTTGACCAAGATTGGGAATAACTTGATCGTTTGCATTTATGAGGATAATGGAGGTAGATTGCATTTGTCCGAAAACATTCTTATGTTTTCGAAAGAAAGGAAGGAACAGGCAAGATCGGGAAGCCCCCGTATCTATCAGAAGTCGAACTTTCACCCCATTCAGTGTGATTTTCTTGTACACTGGAAGACCATCATCCAATGTCCTGTCATGAGCCCCCGCCACGGTTACGACGATTTGTGTGGGGGGGCAGCCTAAAAATCCAGTGGTTCTGGTTCTAGGATATCAGGCTGATATTGTTCAACTCCTTCTGTGATTTCAACTTCTATGCCTGTCGTCCCTTCCTCGATCATAGTTGCAATCTGACGGGGTTTGTTCCAGGGAATCTGCACCCACCAACTTGGAGCTCTGGTCCTCTTCCGGGTCAATTCATTAAACGACCTCTTCAATGACGAAAGCATGCATGGTCCGGAACAGGGTTTCCAATCCGCTGGTCGAATCCGGGCCCAATCTTCAGCTTTGTCATTTGCACGAGGAGCTACTGGACCACTGAGGGGAGCTGTGTTTGTGGTTGGATGAGTGGTGACTTTTCTAATCACTGCAATCTTCGTTTGTTCCCTGGATTTCCGTAGTGTCGTGATTCTTCTGATCACAGGCAGATCCGCGTCATAATTAGTTGGCTCGACTATCGAGAAGTGATCGGCCACTGGGTCAGGCAAAATTCTCACAAGTGCCTTGAATATTATCTTCCTCTGCGCCGTGGTCTCTTCTCGGCATGCAGTTAAAGTTATCTGTTGCAATTGTTCAATAGTACCGTCCAATTCCCCCGAGTACTTATCTTCGTGAAATTTCTTATCGGCTATTGTTTGTCCCAATACTGGAATAATTGCAGTTTTCACATAGACTTCAAACTGTCCCCAGGTTAACCCTGGCATATTATCGTGCACATACCCCGACACTTTAGTTGCATGCTTCCCTAGTTTTACCACAATAGTATGAATCTTGGAAGTGTCCTCGTTTCCGAACATAATGTCCAGGACCGGTTTGACTATTTCCATATATGTGTATATATCATAATCCTCAGGCTTGAACGCCGGGATGTCAAGAGATCTAATTGCTGCCATGCTGAATTATGTGAACACTTAACTTGAATACCAAGAAAAAAAAATTACAATAAGAACACTCATGTTGATATGCTGTATCGAGACACCGCTGCCGCCAGTGGTATGATAGGTGATCGAAGGGAATTTAACCCTCCAGAAAATCTCCAGCCGGCGCTGGGATTCGAACACTGGTTAGTGACCACAGTAGGTCCGGTCACCCCAGGTCCGCGCGCTAACCCACTCTGCCACCTCGGACGTTAATAGGATAGTAACCTTAGTTCTCCTTGAAAGAACCATGTTGATAGTCTCGTGGATATCATCATGTGATGGGTTTCTTAGACTTCGCCATCATGACTATTTTACACTATCCCAAACGTCAACTCGGGTAGCAGAGTATTTGGGTTGCGGGATTTTTTGCGAGGGCATTAAACTCTCTTTTCCCCAGATGAACGAAAGGTCACTTATAATAATTGTTATGTTACTAACCAAACTGTCCCCTGCTAACATCCCAGGGTAGCACTTACCTTTCCAATGTTCCCTTACCCACTCTAAAAGACTGTTAAGACACTTGAGCATCAGTGTTTTAGAGGGCAAGCTGCCTCGATGGGTCGCTAGATCTGTTGTTGCTTGACTTCCGTCGTACTCCTTTACTCTATCTCTCTCTCTCTCTCTTTTAAATGCAAATGCTAAACTTGCTTTTTCGCGAACATCATCTTTTAGCATATGCATAATGAAGTTACTTATCTCACATGTGTGCAACGTGTGTGTGTGTGTGTGGGAGAGAGAGAGAGAGATAGAGATAAATAAAGAGATATGCATGAGGATAGGTAACTTTACCATACCTTCACTATTATCCTCAACACATTATACAAGGCCAGTCTATCTGTTACTTTGCATTCTCTTAGGTAGTTTGTGATGTCATTAGATATTATAGTTAGCTATGAAATACATATATGGATAGAGAAAATAATTATGCCAGCTACATATTACAGTTCATTCACAGTCATATATATCTTAATACATAATGTGAGTAGCTGGCAAATCAGTTTATCCTTCTGACAAATTTACTAATATCATGACTGTTTAAACCCCTAAGTGTCGGCGCGCAACATAAGTCGAGTATAATAAATCTGGACTATCTGGCGGCGCGCGACATAGGTCGTGTGGCAATTTCAGCACGTAATGTTTCTGAGAGAGAGAGACAAGTGGTGGCAGGAGAGTAGCGAGCGTATGACTGCTCCAGACCACCGCGGCGAACCTACTGACACGAATCCCACCTCCTCCCTCCCTCTCTCACTCGCTACATACTTTAATTGTATGGGGAAAGTACCGAATTACATGCTTTTTGCACTCGCGTTGCGCGGTTGTTGCAAGAAAACTAGCCGTCATAAAAGGATCATTATGGTGTCATTGGAAAGCTCTGTTTATGCCCTTTCAGGGATAGATACTTGTTTTATGCTCTGGGTCTTATTTAGGCATGAAAATGATCACGTAAACAGCCCTATTTTGGCTAAAAACACCCCGCTGGGCAGTACATATAAATAAACCGCTAGCCCGCTAATCTAGTGTTAATAATTGTTTAGCCAGTTTCAATGATGGAAAGACCTATTGGTTATTCAAGATTATGTTTCGTAATTTAAAGACAATTTGAAATGTATGACCAACTCACCCAGATCAAGTATATACTGTATATTCCTCTCTGAATAATGTAATTGAATATATCACGTTCTCACAAGATTGACCCACTCTGAATACACAGAACATACCAATAATTTGTTTGGCTTACTACCGTTTGTTATAATACGATGTTTAGTCCTTCACCACCTGACAACCCCTCCGTCCTCACCACACCAACCTTTCCTCCATCACCTATCATTCCCTCACCCTTCTTTCTCCCCTCACTCACCTCATCCTCACAACCCCTCCATCCTCACCACACCAACCTTTCCTCCATCACCTATCATTCCCTCACCCTTCTTTCTCTCCTCACTCACAACCCCTCCGTCCTCACCACACCAACCTTTCCTCCATCACCTATCATTTCCTCACCCTTCTTTCTCCCCTCACTCACCTCATCCTCACAACCCCTCCGTCCTCGCCACACCAACCTTTATTTATATATATCGATCAGCCAAATACCAATTCAGAAGAAAAAAATCTACAAGTTGGTGATTTATAGAAGGGCTTGGAGATGTTGATCAGCAGTGACCTCAAGATACCCAACAGTGTGTTTAGGTAGAGAAGAAAACCCAGAGATAACAGTTAATTTATGAAATGGTTAAACCCCTTGAGGATTATGACGCATTTAAGCAGTATATTCTGGCCATCACTAACATTATCTCCTTGGAATGTGTCACTTAGTCATTGAGCAACTCACTATTATTCATTAACACATTACAATCTCTCTCTCAGGAAATGATGATCCGTGAACTTTGTTTTCTCTCCCTGATCACAGTAACACAATACTCTTCCAGGAAGACTGATCCATAAAGTAAAGTAACTCATTGTTCACCTTCTTCTTTAACTATGTGTTCTATGTTGTGCAACTTACTCAAACAATTGACGAATAATGGATTAATTTACAAACTGTGCCAACAATTATTAAATCTGCAATTGTTTCAGGTAAAATACTGAAGGCTACAAAGTGAAGGTATTCTCTTGTGTAATATTCAGCGGAAGTCGATTGTTGGATAGGGAGATTAAAAGCGAGGAACGTTTGGAATGTGAACAGCGTTTGCTATCTGTGCAATACGCTGAGGGCAGGTAGAGGAGAAAAAGGCGAGTTATATTGGTGCAGTGAGAAGCAGCTTGAAGGAATTGATTTATGAAGCTAACAATCACCCCTTTAAATGGTGAGATATTGCAGCACAGCGCAATACACATATCAAATGAAGCACAGTTGTATGTCTGTGTAAGAGGCTGCTGGACAAAAGGACAGTGTCGGATGACCGTATGGTAATGTATTTACTCAAACTACGGCGATATATTCGTCTCACTAATATCTCCTATTGACACACCAGCAAATGAAACGTCAAGATGTTAGGGTTACCATCTGAGTAGCAAGATCTCTCGAAAACACTTACCATGCCTAAATACATTTCAATAACAGTATCATAGTCTTCATAACCACAACCATTATCTCTGTCTCTCTATATCCAATATTAATAACAATATACATGACAAACATTAGTTTCACCGATACTGTGTTATTCATTGTTTAACTGGAAGTTAGTTAAGCAAGCTATTTATTTCCCAGTTACTATCACTGGTTGGTAATTCCTCGGTGTTTATTTTGAATGGTAATGCCATAATGGTGATAAATGGCCTACTTTTAGTTTTATATTTTGGCATTTATATTCGGTTTAATGTGTTCTTCGTGTTACTAATATTCGGTTTAATGTGTTCTTCGTGTTACTAATATGTTTGGAATGAAAAGGATGCAGTCTTTGTAATTTGTTTTTTAATTATTTGTTTCATGATAAACTGAATGTTTTAACCACCCAGAGTAGACTAATATAGAAATGTGCACGATACAATATTGGCGAGTTGATATATGGAGATGAGTGCCGTGGTGAAGCACAACCTAGCGTAATACTTATACATTTGCCTTAACTTCTGTGAAGTCTGGTTTTCTTATACCTTATACAATATTTGATTATCAACTCGCCAATACTGTATCGTGCACATTTCTATATTAGTGTACTCTGGGTGGTTAAAACATTCAGTATATCATGAAACAAATAATTAAAACACAAATTATATTATCATATATTATATGCCAAATGAAGCTTATGATGGATAAATTACTGTACCTAAGGAGCTACTGTATATTAACCAGGTGATTAATATATACAGTATATATATTTATATATATATATATATATATATATATATATATATATACTGTATATATACCGGATATATATATATATATATATATATATATATATATATATACTGTATATAACGGTATATATATATATATATATATATATTATAGTATATATATATATATACTATTTATACTATCTTTTAAAGGGTAAGAGACAGAAATATTCTTGCTTTAATATTTATCTTTCAAGACTTTTTATAAAATTAATAGTCCTTCTTTAGCTATAACTTATTCGGTTCATAACCATAGCCTACTAAGCTTCGGTTAAATAATAATTCTTTATAAATACTACATGACTTTAATTAGTTTCAGTATTTTTCATAATTAAAGAGTATCAGTCAATAAAGGACACTAAGTCCTAAGATCCAAAAGGAAAGGAAGCAACAACAGGAAATTATTTTATTAGATTTTACTTTTGTTTTGCCTTCAGCTGACTGATACCTTAATATATATCTCTGTGCTATCTAGATTCATCAAGTTAACCACTTGAGGATCAAGATACGTAACAGAAGAGTGGCGACCTCGCCAGGATTCGTTTCATACAGTTTCACTCAGTTTCATTAACGTTTCACTACTTAACAATCAAATATTAATCATGCCTCAACTAATTAATAACGAAGATGCTCGAGTTTTCATAGAATCAGAACCCACATCCCCTGATATTGACTGTCTGTCAAAATCTGAACTGAAAGTGCTTGCATCACATCTCCAATTATCTGTCTCAAACATGTCTAAAGTAGAGGTGGCTCAGACCATAAAAACCCACCTGTTCCCTGTAGAAGGCGGGGAGGGTGACGGAGCAGTTGGTGGGATCCCTAGTAAACCTAGCCAACTTGATATACAATTGCCACCTGGTTTGACCGGTGATCAAATATACGAACTAGAACTAGCCAGAATGAAAATAAATGCCGAAGCAAAGACCGAACAAGCCAGACTAAATATAGAACTAGCCAGAATAAATGCCGAACAAGCCAGAGCAAATATCGAAGAAGCCAGAATAAAGACCGAACATTATCAATATCAATATCAAACTGCTCAACTAAATGTCAATACAAATGCTCCCGTAATTGCTCCCCCTCTGGGATTGACTATGACTAGTGTCATTCCACCCTTCACTGAGGATAATGTGCAGGATTTCTTTGTTTTGTTTGAAGAAGTTGCTGGAGGTATGAAGTGGACAAGAGATCAATGGCCTTTTATGTTGCAAACCGTTTTGACAGGGCAGGCTCGAGCCACGTATTTGTCAGAAGTAGCAGAAGTTAGGCAGGATTATGACAATCTCAAAGAAGCTATCTTAAAAACCTATCAATTGCAGCCGGAGGCTTACAGGCAATCTTTCCGTAAAAACCAGAAGAAAGTAGAAGAAACCCATAAGGTATTTGCCAGGACCATGACTAAAACTTTCAATCATTGGGTCAAGAGTAAGAAAGTCACAAGCTACAACGATCTGAAGGAGTTGGTCCTGTTAGAAAATTTCCTATGGAAAATTGATTCTTCTGTATCCTATCATTTAAAGGGGAAAAAGGTAGATTGTCTTGCCGACGCCGCTGACATGGCTGACACATACGTGCTCAACAACAAATTTCGTGGAAGGAAGCCCTACGATAATTCTAGTTCTAATTTTAAGTATCCCAATCACAAATCTGACAGACCCAGTCACAAGCCTATAACGTCTTCCCCAGCTAGCCAAAATAGAAATGTTCCCCCAACTAAAAATGCGACTCAGGGCAATGGTAACAGAGGTGGGCCCCAAACTAATAGTAATGCTCAAAGAGGGAACGTTCCCGTATCCCCTAAAGTATGTACTTTTTGTGGCAAGAGAGGCCACCTAGCTTATCAGTGCTGGGCCAAGGAGAGAACCGAGAGATCGGGGCAGACAGTTGCCGCCGTATCTCAAACTCCATATGTGCCTGTAATGCAGGACTCCCAACAGAAGGAGTACCTAGCACCAAAAGTTCCTTTAATGCAGGACTCTCGACAGAAGGAGTACCTAGCAGCTAACGTAAATCATCTAGACAGGGGTGTAGTAGCATGTGTGGTGCAACCCACAAGGGTTAAGCCAATAATAATTTCACCATCAGTGCAGGACAGTTACCGTCCCTTTATTTCATCTGGCAACGTGAGATTAAATGGTTGCATGCATGAGGTAAAAATTCTGAGAGACACAGGTTCTACTAGCACCCTCATGGTGAATCCTTACACTGAGTGCCCACCTGGCGAACCAGTTGTAATGAGAGGTGCTGGGGGCCAGTTTTATGCATACTTGGTAAAAGGCGAAATTGAATGTGAGTTACTACAGGGTGAGGCCACCATAGCTTTGTGTAGGTCCCAAGATATCCCTGTGCCTGGGGTAACGCTCCTTTTGGGGAATGATGTAGCAGGTGAGAAGGTCCGACCAGACCCCATTTTGTCACTTTCCCCTGTTAACGAGCCACTAACCGGTGAGCTCGACAAGGAGTTGCCAACTGTTTTCCCTGTGTGTGCTGACAAACGTTCAATGTCTCAAGTAGCAGTTCCCTCAGACAGAAATATACCGAATGTAAGAGTTGATGAAAGGGATGATGAGAGTGTGAATGACGCTCCAACTGTGCCTGATGATGTGACTGAGGTGGATTTATCTGACACCTTTATGGCTCATCTTGACCCTAACGATGACCATGAAACCCCTCCAAATTGTCCTAGTGGCCTGGTAGAGCTACAGAGAGAGGATAGTGAATGCAAGGAGTTAGCTGCCAGGTCCGTGAGTGAAGAGGAATGTGAGAAGGAGGGTGGTGAATGTTTCTACCTCAAAGGAGGAGTATTGTGGCGAAGATGGAGACCGCCACACAGACCAATCGATGACGGGGCTTGGGACGTCCATCAAGTAGTAGTCCCCAAACCTTGTCGTAGAGATATAATGGAAATGGCACATTGTATACCATTGGCAGGACACCTAGGTGTGAGAAAAACTCTAGACAGAATCAGAGCCCACTTTTACTGGCCAGGAATGCGTGCAGATGTAGTGGAGTGTTGTAGAGTGTGTCACACTTGCCAGATGACAGGAAAACTCAATCAGAAGGTGCCTGTACATCCTCTGGTGCCCTTGCCCGTTTTCGAGAATCCTTTTACTCGGGTGGTAGTGGACATTGTAGGCCCATTGCCTAAGACTTCCCAAGGTAACATTTATTTATTAACTATCATGGACATGGCAACTCGCTACCCAGAGCCCTTAAGGACTACCTCTGCTCCAACTGTAATCAAGGAACTGCTCAAATTTTTCACCAGAATGGGTTTCCCCCATGAGGTGCAAAGTGATCAAGGAACTAATTTTACCTCTAACATTTTCCAGCAGTCCCTGAAGGAGTTGGGTATCGAGCATGTAAAGTCTAGCACCTACCACCCAGAGAGTCAAGGGGTTCTCGAACGATATCATCAGACATTAAAGGGAATGTTACGTAAGTATTGTACAGAGACCGGAGTTGAGTGGGATAAGGGGGTACCTTTTCTTTTATTTGCTACTCGTGAGGTTCCAACTGAATCCCTGGGTTTTTCCCCTAATGAGCTAGTTTTCGGTCACCAGGTAAGAGGTCCTTTGTAACTATTGCAGGATAGCCTAGTTGGCCAGGAGGGGAACCAAAACCTCCTCAAGTATGTTTCAGATTTCAAAACCCGGCTGAGATCCTCATGTGAGTTTGCCGCTCAAAACTTGACCGTGGCTAAAAGCTCCATGAAGAAATGGTATGACAGAAAAGCCCGTGAGAGGGAGTTTAAGCCCGGTGATGAGGTTTTGGTCCTGCTCCCCCTTTTTGGCCAACCTTTATCTGCCAAGTTCAGGGGCCCATATAAGATCATTCGGAGGGTGAGCATTACCGATTATCTAGTAACTACCCCAGACAGGAGAAAGCCCATGCAAGTATTCCATATAAATATGTTGAAGCCCTACCATAGGTCCCCTGATTCCTCTCCTCCAGATTCTCCCACTGTGGCATTGAATGTCAGGACCTGTGAGCAGCCTGGTGCGGACAAAGTCTTCAGTTCTCTTACTGACCCGCAACAGACTGTTCCAGAGCCTGAAGGTATCCATGCAGACTTTGACTTGTCATGTAGCCTATCCAACTTTCAGTATAATTCAGTGGCTTTGAGGGAATTACCATCTAAACTATGTCGTCTTCCCTCTGATCAAGCGAACCAACTAATCTCTGTTTTATCTCAGTCTCCCAATGTGTTCCGTGATACTCCAGGGCTCACTTCTTTGGCCGTGCACGACATCGACGTAGGGGATGCAACTCCCATTAAACTATCCCCCTACCGTGTCTCGCCACAACGCAGGAGTATACTGCAGGTCGAGCTTGACTTAATTTTTTCAAACCAGCTGATCACAAGGGCCTTCAGCCAGTGGAGTAGTCCGGTCATACTTGTGCCGAAGCCAGACGGGAGCCATGGGTTTTTGTAGGGACTATAGGCAAGTCAATGCTGTCACAAAGAACGAT
>CM064515.1:2286795-2434295 GCA_032716605.1 Paralithodes platypus
GCGAGGGACTCCTCCGGGAGGGAGGAAGGAGGAGGGAAAGCAACACTCACTACCCCCACGCTGCTCGCTCGCTCTTCCTCTCAACTCTACACAACAATGCATCTTATATTCAACTCATGATATAAAATATAATGCATTGTCACAGGCGAAAATAAAGACCACTTCTATACTGCCTGTGACATGACGATTCACAAGAAAGAAAGTACAACATTGTAGATAGACTGTAGCCCATTTCACTGCCCTGGCGAGCGCTAGTGGCTACCGGCAGGCGATTCTGCCAACGCTGGCAGGCGTCACATTACCCATCCCCTAGGTAACCTTAGCCTTTCGCCTCACCTTTTCCTGCCCTCAAGGGTCCAGTCAGTTGCCTATAACTACTTGCCAAGGCCATATAACCAAGAGAATCTAATGACCCCATTAACCCTCTTCCCAATCCAGGTAGTGTTGACCTTCTTGCCCATACTCCAAAGACAAACAGGAGGGGCAAGTAATCTAAGGTAAAGCAGATAGTGGAATTGTTTGTCAGCTCACCTACCGAAAATCTGGTCTGTGAATCAAACCAGTTGGAGAGCATTTCCTTCCACAGTCTCAGAAAGCTCCAGGATCTGTGATTCCATCCTTGTTGGCCAGCGATTCCTGCCGAGTTGTGCTCTATGATTCCAAGGACACCTCCTGCTCCAAGCTCTGTGATTTCAAGCTTGCCCATCTGTGATTCCAACTAGAGTGGACAATGATTCATTCAATACACTAACATGCTCCCAAACGCCCTTCTCACCTTATCGGTGAATGATTCCTACAAGTTGGAGTTGGCCCCTGAGCAAGGCTTTGTAGCAGTCGAGCAGAGACAACTAGCTGCAAAGCACAGACAACTAGAAGTGAAGCAGAGATAACTAATAGAGAGAACTAGGTGTCCTGGCGCTAGTACCCGCCCGTCCATAACTGTGAAAAGGAAGATAAAAGAAAAAGGCGATTGCTGACCGACCTCTGGCCCTCTCTTTCCTTCCCCTAGTAAAAATAGAGAGGCAAATTTCGGTTTACTTGTCACTTCCGGGAAAGGTGTTAAAGTTCACTGCTAAAATTACCATAGTATAATGTTTATCTGTTCCTTTTGTTGGAGCCCTGCTAAAGTAAAGCTAACTATTAATTCTTCCCTAATATCATGTATTTTGCCTGATATAGTTATACCTCAATTCTCACCTGATAATTCCGCCAGCCATGAAAAGAATATAAGTATACTAAATTTCGTAAAAATTTCCTTCCGTACCACTTGCGATATATACACTTATTCCCTCTAACTCTAACCTCCACCCTATATCTTACAGGTTCTATTATATATATTATTCTTCTAATTTAGTTTTCTACTTTGATATTGAATTACAATGTAATTACCATTACCTTATGTTACTTGTTAAACTTACTACTTCTATATGACCTGTATTCGTGTATCTGTTCTATAAATAAGTTCCTCCAGTTAATGAACCCTGTAAATAAAGTGTAGTAATGCTAGCAATATAAGTTATAAATGGATGATTTAATATGCAGTACACTCAAACTTACACACACACAGACCCGCTTTTCCCGTACAGTTATCCAAGGTTTGCATGTCGGTAATGGTTCTATAAACAAGAAGCATATTATGGAATAGTAAGACATTCATAAACTCCAACATACTCCAGGTAATGGCTTTGTGAGGTCCAATTACTGTGACTATGTAACGTCTGGGACCCAGGGTGATGCAATTAGTAGACCATAGCGTGGTGGTGGAGCCTGTTTGTCTTAGCTGGGGTCAAGGTGTAACTCAGGGGTCGGCAACCTGCGGCCCAGGAGCCGCATGCGGCTCTTTCAAGACACTTGTGTGGCTCCAGAAGCTTCAGAAATACTAATTCTGCCTTTAAAATTAAGGCATCATATAACCCATTCAAGGCAACATTAGATTTGTATATTCAACTTCGAAAGGATGTATAGGTTTGAATCGTTATGATTCTAGAGACGTGACACATGTCTTTCCTAATGTTGTGAAAACCAGTATATGGAACAATATTACTATATAATTTGTTTAATTCAGAGGTAGGGTATATTCTCTTATTTCCGAAGTACTGTAGATTTCGGTTGATGAGACCATTTGTTTTGTATTGCGGCTCCGGCAATACAATTGTTGTTATGAAACTTAAACAAATGGCTCTTCTAGCTTTAAGGGTTGCTGACCACTGGTGTAGCTCAAGAAACATCGTCTATTAATACCTTAACAATTAGTAGAACATAGCGTGGTGGTGGAGCCTGTTTGTCTTAGTTGGAGTCAAGGTGTAGCTCAAGCAACACCGTCTATTAATACCTTAACAATTAGTAGTACAGAGCGTGGTAGTGGAGCCTATTTATCTTAGTTGGGATCAAGGTGTAGCTCAAGCAACACCGTCTATTAATACCTTAACAATTAGCACTACTTAGATATCTATTTTATTGTAATCGTCTGTTGTTGCTATTATATAAATATATATTATTCGACCTTAGCGTCAAATGCTTCCTAAAAAAACTAAGTGGATGATATATGTGACAGTGACACTCGTAATATAGTAATCGCAAACAAAATAATATGCGGTAACAATGGAAGAGTGAAAGAAAAAGTAGGCTAGCCACGAAGCTTATCCGAGTCTCTTGGTGGTGTAAGACTCGTTTCTCAACCTCCCTCTCCCCAGACTGTGATGGCCTGTGTTTGACACATTGTTTCAGGGACTACCACATCCTTGAACCGTCTGCGACTGGTGCCTGACCCTTTCTGCCTGTGGTGCCGGATGGTGGATGAAACGGTAGAGCACTTCCTGCTTCACTGCCCTCGCTTCTATTCCCATAGGACCTTCCTCCGCTGCAGCCTCCGCTCCCTGGGGGTCTCCACCTTTACCTTCCCCGTCCTGTTGGGGGGCAGTGGACTGGACCCGGCCCTCCGTGTCCAGGTGCTCCAGCACACCAAAGTCTTCCTGCGGCGTTCGGGTCGTTTTGGCCGCCTGTGATTGCGTACCTGTAATGGTCTCCGGCAGGGTTAATTGGGCCTGCCCACACAGCCCTATAATCAACAAACAAGAACAAGAACATCCTTGAACACTTACAAACTGCCTAGAAATTATCGAATAATATAAGTGACAGTGACACTCGCAAAATTATAATCGTAAGCCAAAAAATATGCAGTAACAGTGGAAGAGTGAGAGTGAAAGTAAGATAGCCATGAAGCTTAGCCTAGAGTTGTGATGGGGTGGTGTAGCGTGCGTTCGTACAGTTGGTCAAAGTTCCAGCTGGCCCACCCTCGCTCTGGGGCTCGCAGAATTATCTGGCAATACTGGTGTAGGAAGGAGGTGTGTCTTACAAAGATTGGGATTGGTAGATCTGATTTCGGCTATATCATTGTTAGAACATATACTAAACAAGGGAAAGTAAGCCTATCTCAAATAAAAATGCATACTTCGCTATGTATGATCCCGAACATTCACCCAAAGTTCGTAGATTTGCTTAAATATTCAAGTTATTATATTCACTGATTGGCAACTACACCAATATTGCCAGCTAATTCTGCGACCCCAGAGCGAGGGTGGGTCAGCTGGAACTTGGACCTACTGTACAGTCACGAGCATAAATACTGTGACACCAACCAAATAATTTTCGCCCCTTTGTCTCCAAAGGTATTGCAAAACTGTGTATTCAAACTCACAATTATTTCTGTATTTCATTCTAGCTACCATCAAACGATTCTATTCAGCTTAGTATAAACCCCTAGTGAAGAAGGAGTTGACGTTATCTGGTTGATGTCGCAGCATTTATGCTCGTGACTGTACATGTGTTTTATCATGCCTGGCCGCCACCATGACAATCAGGAACCTAAAACTCAGAAAACTGAAATTTACAATATGGTGCCCATAGTCCCATAGATAACAGAAGTATAACTCACACTGACTACCTGGTACACTCATCATCCAAAATCTGGTCACATCTTCACAACTTTATCTTCAGCATATATTGTGGTACATGGAAATATGCTCTTTAAAGAAAAGTGAACATTGTTTTAATATTAAACTTTGATTAAGTACTTCTTCAGTTTACTAAAGACATGCTTAATAATATGGATATAAGTATAACACAACTTTTGAACACAACTGTACCGAGCCCAACCACACCACTTAGCTGCCACATACAACAACTTTTACACACAATAATATTTCCCTGTTATTTCTTACCGTCTGCTTTCTCTGATATACTGAATGTGTTGACCTACTCTCGGCTTACTGCTATGTACTATGTACTAATGGGTCTATACTTGGTTATTCTAGCGACACACACACACATAAACACATACACACACATGCTCACCTGAAACGCTTGTATACAAAAATAAGGTCATGTCACTAACCCCCACATGAGCTTTTATTGATACAAAGTTTAACCCTTTACGGACGGAGATATTTGTAACGTTTACTACCTGCCAGGCGGGCATACTTACCCTAAACGAGCATCATTCCATACTCTTTTTCATGCATAAAAGAGGGTCAGAGCATAATACAATTATGTATCCGTGGAAGGGCAATAATAGAGCTTTCCAATGACACCTGAATCATCCTTGTACGACAACGGGTTCGCTTGCAACGATGTTGCAACACAGTACAAAAAACCTAAATACGGTAATTTCCCGAGATTTTACCCTGTCTAGCGAGGCGAGGGATATGTAGGTATGTGTTATACACACCAGTAACATCGCTGGGCTCGGGCCAAGCGGTCAGAGCCCGTCTGCGGTCCTCCCACCACGGGGACTCTCTCTCAGAGCCGATAATGTGCTCAAAATCCCTTACGACTTAAGTCGTGACCCGCGGGTTAGGCCATGGTTCTCTCACCCGACTTAAGTCGAGAGCCGCGGCTTGAGTGTTAATAAATTTAAAAATATTGCGCTTGCCATTTTAGAAGCGTAGTTAAATATGTTATCTTTGACAAACTCAAAAACTACAGTTGGATTTTACTTTCAACATTGGTATATTGTTTTCAGCTATTGGCACGGACCCAATAAATATTTGACTTTCACTTTAATTAAGCATTTTAGTATACCATGACACATTCCTTAATTTTCTTTCGGGTATAATCAAATGTTTTGATTAAGTAACACATCGAGTCTGGACTATACTGTATGTTCGTGCAGCCGTATTAACAACTCCGATGCACGTGGCGCGGTGCACAGCATGAAATGAAAATTATATGGATCCGATACGGCCTAGAGGATTGATTAGAGTATACATATGAGGAAGATCATTAAGTTTGGTTCAATGTCCACCACATTTCGTGAAGATCAGTTCATTCATTTATGTTCCACCTACGCTGGCGAAGGTATGTGCTCTATTGATTGTCTCCAATGTTTAATATATTTTTACTTAAAGCATATCATATCTTTATGATATGATAGCCCCTCTGGGGTTAGGGAATAGAATATGCCCCACGTGCCTTCTGCATGTCGTAAGAGGCGACTAAAGAGGTTGGGTCGGTGGGCTTGCGACCCCCACACGGAAAAAATATCTAAGCAAAGAAAAACGAACGAACAGCCTCGGATGCGGACGGAACCAACGTTGACGAACCACGACCGACTAAGGACATGCCTTCGGACATTACGAGAATGGCTACGTGGAATGTTAGTGGCATGAATGATGGCACAAAAGAGAGAGAGGTTCTGGAAGTGTTAGTGAATGCCAGGCTGGATGTATGTGGAATGACAGAGACCAAATGGAAAGGTTCAGATGTGAGAGAGTGGGAGTGTGGAATGGGTGTGTGTGCTGGAGTGAGTGAAGGAACAGCGAGAGAAGGTGCATGTTTGTTTGTAGTAGCAAATGGAAGGAAAGTGTAAGAGAGTATGGGTCTGTGGGTTCAAGGATTGTGTGGGTGAGAATGAAAGTAGAATACAAACGTGGGTGATTGTATGCGTGTATGCCCCAACAGAGGATATACTTGAAAGAAAGAAAGAGGAGTTCTGGATGAATGTGGAGGCGTGCCTGGAGAAGGTTGACAAGAACGAAAGAATATTTCTGATTGGGGATATGAATGGTAAGGTGGGTGATAGGAAAGTTGAGGGAGTGCTGGGAGGGTGGGGGTTTCCCTCAGACGTGAATGGGAATGGTAGTGCACTTGTGGACGTATGTGTGAGGAGGAGGCTGTGGATAGCCAACACCTTCTTCCGACACAGAATGATCCACAGGTACACGTGGAAACGGATGTTGATGATGAAGGATAAGACAGTGGTGGAACAAAAGTCATTGATTGATTATGTATGTGTGGATGAACGAATGAAGAAATCTGTGATGGATGCTAGGGTGTATAGGGGTATTGGAGGGGGTCTGTCTGATCATTATGTAGTGGTAGCTAAGGTTAGGATACAAAAGAAGTGGGTGAGGAGAGCGGGAGGGAGGCGAGAGGAGGGTGGAATGGTGAGGAGGGTGGAGAGGTTGCAGGAGGAGGAAGTCAGGGAGGAGTACAGGAGAGCAGTGGAAAGACGACTAGGTGGGTTCGACCTGGAAGTTATGGAGGAAGTGGAGGAGATGAGCAAGGTGTTTAAGGATGAGATCTGTGCAGCATGTGAGGAGGTGTGTGGAGTGAAGAGAAGAGGGAGGGGAGTGAATGGTACAGCATGGTGGACAGAAGAGGTAAGAATAGCTGTGGAAGAAAAGAAGAAAGCATATAGAGAGTGGTTGGGTAGTAGAGGGAATGAAGATTCCGAGAGACAGAAACGAGCGAGGTACGTGGAGAGTAAGAGGGTGGTGAAGAGAGTAGTGAAGGAAAAAGTAAGAGAAGAGTAGATGAGGAATTTGGAAGGAATCTGAGTGTAAAATGGAGGGAGAGTAAGAAACTGTTCTGGAAAGAAGTCAAGAAAGTTAAGGAAGGTAGCAAGGGAAACAGTAAGGGTGTGAAAGATAAGAATGGGAGAATGCTAGCCGAGAAGCAAGAGAGAGTTGAAATATGGAGGGAGTACTTCAGTGAGTTGCTAAATGTAAGGAATGAAGAGCCAGCAAACATAGCTGGATATGGTATGGGAGGGAGAAGAAGAGAAGTAGTGGAGGAGGAGGTGGGGATCAGGAGGTCAGAAGTGTGGGAAGCCATAAAAAGAGTGAAGTTGGGGAAAGCACCAGGAACAGATGGAGTGTGTGGGGAAATGTTGAGGTATGGTGGTGAGATAGTGATAGAATGGGTATGGAAAATGTGCAAACTAGCATGAGAGAAGGGGAGTGCACCCGATGACTGGAAGACTGGCATAATAGTACCCCTACATAAGGGCAAAGGGGAAAGAGGAGTATGTGGTAACCACCGAGGAATATGTCTTCTAAGCGTAGTAGGGAAGGTATACAGTAGGGTAGTGATTGAGAGAGTGAGAGTGAGAACGGAGAAATGGATAGGCGACGAGCAGAGAGGTTTTAGGAAGGGAAGAGGATGTGTAGACAAGATTTTTACCCCGAATTGTGTTGTGGAGAAGTATCTGGAGAAGAAACAAAAGGTGTATGTTGCCTTTATGGACTTGGAGAAGGCCTATGACAGAGTGGATAGAGAAGGTTTGTGGAAAGTATTTAGAATATACGGAGTAGAGGGCAAGTTGCTGAAAGCAGTGAAGAGCATGTCTGAGGGTGCAAAGGCGGCAGTACGTGTGGAGAGTGAGCAGAACAAGTTCTTTGACCTGAATGTTGGTTTGAAAAAGGGGTGTGTGATGTCCCCGTGGTTGTTTACTGTATATATGGATGGAGTCATGAAAGAAATACTATCAAGAGCAGTGGATGTTGGTGTATCGCTGAAAAGGGAGGGAATTGAGTGGAAGCTACCTATACTGCTGTTTGAGGATGATACAGTTCTGATGAGTGATAATGAATGGGAGTTGTGGGTCTGGTAAATGAGTTTGGAACAGTGTGCGAAAAACGGAATTTGAAGGTAAATACGGGGAAGAGCAAGGTTATGGTCTTCGAAAGGGGTGAAGTCACAAAGTGTGAGGTGTAACTGAACGGTGAGGCTATGGAGATCGTCAACTCTTTTAAGTATCTGGGCAGTGTGTTGAGTAAAGATGGGACTATGGATTAAGAGGTGCGGGAGAGGGTACAAATGGGGAAGAGGGTTGTAGGAACGCTAAAAGCAGTAACAAGAAATAGGGTGGTCAGTATGGAAGTGAAGAAGTCCTTGCATGACAGTGTGGTAATCCCGACACTGACTTACGGAAGCGAAGCATGGACGTTGGTTGAGAGACTCAGACCAAGAGTGAGAGCAGTGGAAATGAATTACTTAAGGAGTGCGTGCGGAGTTACATGGAGGGATAGACAGACTAATGAGGAAGTAAGAAGGAGGTGTGGTGTGGAGGTAGATGTGCTGGAAAGTGTGAAAAGGAACAACTTGAGATGGTTCGGCCAATGGAACGTATGGAAAGCGAGAGAATTACTAAGAAGGTGTACGAGAGCGAGGTGGAGGGACAGAGGGGGAGAGGTAGACCGAATATGAGGTGGAAGGACGGAGTGCGGAACTACATGAACGAAGGCGGTGCTGGTTGGGGGGAAGGGCGTCGACTGACTGGGGACAGAGGTGCATGGGGGCGGTTCGTTCGTGGCCACCCCTTCGGGGATCACGGCGTCAGGCAATAGATAGATAGATAGATATCTGCTCATCAAATGATTATCGGTTCATAGCTCTTGAGATATCTTGTTTACAGATAATCAGATAAATTAAGGGACGGCTTACAGGGTTTAATTGATGAATGGACGAAACACTTGAAAAATTGGGTTAGTCTTGGTTTAGATAGTTGGACATAATAGGGTTTAAGAATGTGTTGAAAGCCGAGTGGCACCCACTATCCGTAAGAGAGGAGGTATAATCTGAGAGCTCTGAAGAACACTGATTATTGTAATAGCAGTAAAAGAGTAAGAGAGATGCAACATTGTGGCGTGTAGTGAGAGATTGCAGTGAAATAGTAAGAGGAGGTGATTTGATGAGACAAAATGCTTTTGAGTGTACCCTTTCGAGAATAGAGGTATGAGTGGAACCTACCCTCACATCCAAACAATACTCAATACAAGGGCACAATGTACCCCTGTACAGAAGTTGTGCGGCGGTAAATAACTCACATAGACGGTTGAGCACACCCAAACTTCCGCGAAGCTGTGATATGGTCATTCCCAAAAAAATATATAAATCAGAAAACAAAGAGATATCAAGATTATTGAAAGAAGATGAAGGGCTGATTTGTGTGTTGTTGAAGAGTAAGGGATAGTCGTGTGACAGATAGATAAATTGGGTTATGGAATCATGGCCTCATCACGTGAGTTATTGAGTGATGACATGGTGGGATGTGGTAGAAATCTAGTTAAATAGTGTAATGTAGAGTCATCAACATAAAAGTGGATAGGACTAGACTCTAGAGGTATAGTTGATGAGATCATTAATATATATTATATATAGAACTAGAGATAGCACAGAACCCTGAGAAACACAAGAGTTGATAGGGTGAGGAAGTAAGCGATGGCCGTCCACAACCGCAGCTATGGAACGGCTAGAAAGGTAACTAGATAATAAAGGCAAAGATACAGGGATAAAAGCGGAAGGTTAGTAGTATGAAAATATGTGATTTATGCCAGACTCTTTCGAATGCTCTCAATATCTCTAGCACAATAGAGAAGGTCTCACTGAAGTCCCGGAAGGAGGAAGACCAAGAGTTAGTAAGATAAGAAATACGATCTCCAGAAGAGCAGCCCTTAAGGAGACCATACTGGTAAACTGAAAGTAGATCATGGGAAGACAAATGCTTATGAAATTATGAAATGTTTAATTTAGAATATATTAAAAACTTTAGAGATACAAGAAATGAGAGCAATTTTTAACACCACTCTTATGAAAGACAATACATCGATATTTACTAGTATGAACATAGTATGTATTGCATAGTCAACCTGTTTACTGTTTTATAGTGATGTATTCAACAATCATATCAAACAAAAATAAAATAAAATTATTGATTTATTATACGTGAACCCAACATTTGAGCTTGACTACACTTAGCGACACAACCAACTGGTACAGAGCTGCTTGTTAGTATATACATTTAGCTATTTCTTGGTATAACAATGGATAGCACAAATATCTACTTTAACTATTGCAGTAATATATTAGGAAAGTATTATTATGTCAAATATTTATTCCTTAAGTCGGGTTAGAGAACCATAGCCTAAACAGCGGGTCCTTCCTTAAGTCGTAAGAGATGTTGAGCACATTATCGGCTCTGAGAGAGTCCACGCGGTGGGAGGACCGCAGACGGGCTCTGACTGCTTTGCCTGAGCCCAGCGAGGTTACTGGCGTGTATAACACATACCTACATATCCCTCGCCTCGCTAGACAGGGTAAAATCTCGGGAAATTACCATATTTTTTTTTTGTTTTACTCGTGTTGCAATATCTTTGCAAGCGAACCCGTTGTCATACAAGGGTGATTCAGGTGTCATTGGAAAGCTCTATTATCGCCCTTTCACGGATACATAATTGTATTACGCTCTGGCTCTTGTTTATGCAAGAAAAAGAGTATGGAATGATGCTCGTTTAGGGTAAATATACCCGCCTGGCAGGTAGTAAACGTTACAAATATCCCCGTCCGTAAAGGGTTAAACTTGTATCAATAAAAGCTCATGTGGAGGATAATGACAAGACTTTATTTTTGTATACAAGCGTTTCAGGTGAGCATGTGTGTGTATGTGTTTATGTGTGTGTGTGTCGCTAGAATAACCAAGTATAGACCCATTAGTACATAGTACATAGCAGTAAGCCGAGAGTAGGTCAACACATTCAGTATATCAGAGAAAGCAGACGGTAAGAAATAACAGGGAAATATTATTGTGTGTAAAAGTTATTGTATGTGGCAGCTAAGTGGTGTGGTGGGGCTCGGTACAGTTGTGTTCAAAAGTTGTGTTATACTTATATCCATATTATTAAGCATGTCTTTAGTAAACTGAAGAAGTACTTAATCAAAGTTTAATATTAAAACAATGTTCACTTTTCTTTAAAGAGCATATTTCCATGTACCACAATATATGCTGAAGATAAAGTTGTGAAGATGTGACCAGATTTTGGATGATGAGTGTACCAGGTAGTCAGTGAGAGCTATACTTCTGTTATCTACGGGACTATGGGCACCATATTGTAAATTTCAGTTTTCTGAGTTTAAGGTTCCTGATTGTCATGGTGATGGCCAGGCATCATAAAATACATGTACAGTTGGTCAAAGTTCCAGCTGACCCACCCTCGCTCTGGGGCTCTCAGAATTAGCTGGCAATACTGGTGTAGTTGCCAATCAGTGAATAAAATAACTTGAATATTTAAACAAATCCACGAACTTTGGGTGAATGTTCGGGATCATATATAGCGAAGTATGCATTTTTATTTGAGATAGGCTTACTTTCCCTTGTTTAGTATATGTTATAACAATGATATAGCTGAAATTAGATCTACCAATCCCAAGCTTTGTAAGACACACCTCCTTCCTACACCAGAATTTCCAGATAATTCTGAGAGCCCCAGAGCGAGGGTGGGTCAGCTGGAACTTTGACCAACTGTACATGTGTTTTATGATGCCTGGCCGTCACCACCTTTGACCAACTGTACGAACGCACGCTACACCACCCCACCACAACTCTAGGCTAAGCTTCATGGCTAGCTTACTTTCACTCTCACTCTTCTACTGTTACTGCATATTTTTTTGCTTACGATTATTATTTTGTGAGTGTCACTGTCAATTATATTATACGATAATTTCTAGGCAGTTTGTAAGTGTTCAAGGATGTGGTAGTCCCTGAAACAATGTGTCAAACACAGGCCATCACAGTCTGAGAAACGAGCCTACTTTTTCTTTCACTCTTCCATTGTTACCGCATATTATTATGCTTGCGATTACTATATTACGAGTGTCACTGTCACATATATTATGCGATCATTTATAGGCAGCTTGTAAGCGTTCAGAGATGTGATAGTCCCAGAAACACTGTACCAAACACAGCCACATCAGTTTGGGGAGGGGTATGATGAGAAACAAGTCTTAGAGACACTGGCCATGGCACCATGATGCAAGGAGCAACAAATTGGAGCAATTTTTTGGAACAATGGGATTTGCTCTATCTCCTCCAGTGTTGGCTGGTAATCTTCATCAAATGATTCTGTAGCACTATCCTAGTGAGAAAACACATCGATATTACCTCCTCAACACTCTTTATGGTGTGAGGTGAAAGATGAGAGCTATGGTGTCAGACATGATACGTCACTCCTGAGGTATCATGTAATGATGCGCCCCTCCTCCCGCACCATCACGCCCACACTCAGCTGTATTTGGGGAGTTGCCAACAACTGCGTTTGTTGTGCGGCATCCTAAAGCAGTTCCCATACGAATATCAACCTTCTACAAGCTCTATAACAGGAGTAAATATAGGCGATAATAGCCGTAGAGACATGTACAACACTGGGGCTGAGCATTACATACATAGGCGTCGAGACGTGTTTGACGCTGGGGTCCGACGGGTTAACAAAAATGGGTCAGTCATTAACCCTCCTGGCCCGGTTGTCATTTTAAAATGACACCACGAATTAAGGGCAGGAGCCCGGGTGTCATTTTAAAATCTGTAAGCTTGAAAGCCTATTCAGCTTGGTCTGAACGCCGTGCGTCCGACGCATGTAAACAAAGCCGATCGTTACGTCACCGCACCTCCGAAAACAAGAAAGAGAAGACTCGTTTGCTATTGTATGTCTGTATGTCGTTGTTTCAGTAGTGAAAAGATCGTCATATTGCTAACATCGCCTGCAAGTGCTCTCCACTGAAATCGTCATCACAACTGAACCAGTTGACATAGAGAGCTCTACTCAACGCCAGTCTACAGATTGGAAACCGCAGTACATTTATAGATGCGTGGGAAATTTCTAGCAGTTAAACTAAACAAAAATACGGTAGCCTAGGCCTAGACGTTTTTCGGCCAGATCGCCCGGGTAGCCCACACTGTCATTTTGAGAGCCTGCCCGGGCCAGGAGGGTTAAGAGAGTGTGGTCACTGGTTATATATCATTTGTACCCTTAGAAAATCTGATGATGCATTGCTTTTATGTTTTCTTGCTATTATACGTGTTTATTCAGATTAGGGAGGGTATAATTATGTAAGTCAGCGGGTTAATAATATTGTGATCGTCATTACCCTGTTAATGCCCACATATGATTCCTAAATTGTTTAAAATTGTCTAATGATAACCAAACGAAACTGTCAAAATGATTCATAATATTTGAATGGTTAACCAATATTAGGGGATTGTTTTTGTGAAAGCAATGATATAAAACTAATATAGGAGAAACTTTGCCTGGGCAAATTATCACCAAATTAATAGTTTTTGAGGACAACAGGACACCAGGTCACTTGTTCTAAAACCATAAAAAAGCAGGTGTCAAAATTGTGCTTAGAAAAAAATAAGTCATTTGTATGAGCGTCTGTGTGTATATGCGAGTGCGTGATTGCGTATATGCACGCACGTGAGTGCATGCGTGTATTTGTAGCTATTATTTTCCTGGTCTCACCCCAATAGTTTTCGTTACACTCCATGCCTCTGCATATGCTCAATACCCAAGGCAATTGACTCCACTCACCAACAATCATAGCCTAAATGTTTTTTTGAGTGGGAATCTAGTCTCTCTCTCACTAGCTTATTCTCACTCACTCACTCTCATTCTCTCTCTGAACAAACTGCCAGAGAAAGTGGTACAATATAATACAATTGACACATTCAAAAGGAATCTAGATATCCTTTCATTATACAATATACATTATTGTAATATACAATAGTTCTGAGCTTCCTTCTTTACTATGACTTTCGCAGTAGATTTTTTTGTTTTTTGTCATTCTGCTGTGGGCCTTGTTTCCCCACCTAAACGTCATACAGACACAAGGTCGGAGTGGGTGGTGGGTGGGGAGAGAGCCTTCTGTTTTGCTGTCCTTACCTTCCACTTTCTAACAAATTCTATGTTAGCATTAAGTCCGGACTACATAGTAGGGAGGTCTGTGCAGTCTGTGTATCTATGTAACTCTGCCTTTCTCTCAAAATGAGAACTTAATAGTACCATTATTCCAAAGCATAATGAGACCCCATCTTCAGTATGGTGTGTAGTTTTCGTCTCCTTATCTAAACAAGGACATTGAAAACTTGAAGCGGTGGAGCGCAGCGTAGAACAACACAATGAATCCCGTTCAATACCGTCACGTCACTGAAAAATATACCATATAAGGAAGCATTAAAACAAATATTTCCACTTAAGAAAGCAAGATTACAATTTCAGCTACTGGAGTGCTTCAGAATTTGTAAAGGTTTTGACATAAATCATACAGTAACACTTTACACAATGACTAGTGAATAATCATCTCTCAGAAATGTAAAGACATATACAAAACTAGGGCGACGAATTTCGATTTCACAAATCATGTCTTTACCTATAGTGTGATGAACAGGTGAATCAAACTACCAAGGAAGATGGTAGAATGTAACAAAAGTAACACATTCAAAACTAAGCAAGATATTAATCGCGATTAGGTTGGAGTAATATAGAGGAACAAAATGAACTTAGTCTACTTATCGGTGGTGTAAACAAAAATATTACGTTTCTGAATTATATATAATGTCTCCACTATGTGTTTTACTAAGAAATTCCCAATAGAAATTTGATAACTCCCACGAAGTTCTGTGGGACTGGTGGGTGGTGAGAGAGAGCATTATACTTTACTATCATTATCTTTTATTGAGTTACATATTGAAAGAGTGATACATATTCAAATTCAAATTATGTTAGAATCAATATATCTGGACACATGGAACTTGAAGCAGTATAATATATTCTAGGGCGAGGGAAATATCTTCTGAGGGAGAGAGTTCCAGTGTTTACGTGTTGAGGTGAACAAAGACTTTGACAATCAGTGCACTCTTGTGTTAAGTAGATGGACACAATATGGGTGGAAATGTGTTGATTGGCCACTTCAGAGGTCTAAAATATTTGATTTGTTCGGCACTTTCTACAATCCACAGAACAACTCCCTAGTTAGGCAGAAGATATGTGGTGAACAAAACATAAGTGTATCTATATAAAACAGTCTTAAAGTTATTATGCACATTTATACATGGCATATAATGTGTTCAATTCCTTAATATTATGTAAATCCATTAGATTATACTGAATAGTGACATGAATATTAACCCTTTCGTTTCGGCAACGTCTTTTCAACGCTAATCTGGTTATTAATAGACAAATTAATTAATTTTCAAAGGGACATTCAGCAATTAATTGGCTTCAAACTATCTCGCTTAACCCTTTTTACAATCACAGATCCTTCTTATAATGTAAAACATCGTCTAAATTGAGCTAGAATTAAAAGAAAAAGACATCGCCGGTACAGATGGGGTAAATATTGTTGTATTTTGTTTTATGTTAGTGAGGGAGGCAAAAGGCAGAACTGCCTGGAGCGAGTGCCTCCCCCAGAGTTAAAATAATGACAGGGCCGAAATCAAGGGACGTTCAAGCCAAAATGCCTGGACACACGAAGTTTGAAGCAATTTAAGTCATAGGAAGAGGGAAAGACTGATTCTGGGAGAGAGTTCCAGAGCTCAGCTGTTGAATAGAAGAAAGTCTGAGAGTAACGTTTCTCTCTTGGATTGGAGAGTTGCAGAGTAGGGGTGGGAATGTGTTGCAAGACGAGTACCACATGTTCTGCATAAAAGAGGTGGTATATAATGGGAGAGCTCTGAGGAACACTGATTATTATAGTAGCGATAGAATATCGAGAGAGAAGCAATATTGCGGCGGACAAAGAGAGATTGCAGAGAGTTGGTGAGTGGGCGAGAGTTAATGATACGGAAGGCATTCTTTTCTACTTTGTCTAGGAGTGCTGTGTGAGATGATCCTCTCCACACATGTGAACAACACTCAATACAAGGACGCACCGTGCCCCTGTACAGAGCAAGAAGCTGTGCAGGGAAAAAGAACCCCTTGAGGTGGTTGAAAACACCCCCAGCTTCTGGGAGGCTGCCTTAGCGAGACTGGTAATATGGTCCTTCCAAGTGAGGGCAGAAGAAAAAGAGACACCAAGAATACTGAGAGAAGATGAAGGATTAATTTTTGAATTGTTGAAGTATAAATGAAAGTCCTCTGGAGAGTTCCGAACGGATAGTAAAATAGAGAAATTGGATTTTGGAAACATTAAAGGCAACAAGGTTTTCTCTGCCCCAATTGGAAATAGTAGTTAGGTCACCCCATACCAAATTTATCTCTTCCAAATCGCATCTCTAAAAGAGTGTCACAAATATTAGTGTTTCCAATAATCATGAATATTTATTGTTACTCAACTTTAATCTCATATTATTGCCAGTATTTGTAATGCCAGTACAATTGTTGGTAATGATAATAATGATGATAACAGCAATATCGGAGAAAATGGTTACAACAGCGGACATATCGGTGATGATGACAGTAATAGGTAGTGATGGTGAAGATGAGGATTGTGTTGGTGGTTATAATGGTATTGACAGTAATAACAATAATGAGAATGACAGTAATGGTAACGATGATAGATGTGATGAAGATAGTGGTTGTGGAAATTATGGTAGTGATGGTGGTTGATTTAGTGGTTATGATGGTGTTGACAGCAATAACAAGACATATATAGATACTAATATTGACGACGATAGACGTGATGATCATACTGATGGTGGAGAAGATGGTAGTGGTAGAGATGAAGATGAGGGTTGTGATAGTGGTTATACTGATGTTGAAACTTGAAAGCAAAACAATTAAAATAGTAACATAAATGATAACGATGCTGGAGATGACAATGATAATGATGGTGGAGAAGATGGGAGTGATGGAGGTGATGATTGTGTTTATAGTAATACAGTAAGTAACACCCCGTTCTTTAACATTAATATCATTTACAAACCCTAATGCACTTGAACAAAATAATGAAAGCATATGGCCCTACCGGGACTCGATCTCGGGACACCACACCCAGAACAAAAGCACCCAAACCATCACACCACCAACACAGTTAAAGGTTGAGTACACGATCACGATTAATATCCATTTTCGAATTTTGGATATCAATCTAATCATGTACTCAGACCCAACTGTATTATGGAAAGCGTAATGTTTTAGTGAGAGGAAAGAACAATGAATGGGGCCAAGATCACGAAGGACCAGCCTCACTATACTAGTTCCTGAACCTATAGACATAAGTAACACCCTGTTATTTAACATTAATATCAATTACAAACCACAATGCACAAACGAACAAATTAATGAAAGCATATGGCCTTGAGTGAGGAAGTACATGAACGAAGGCGGTGCTGGTTGGGGGGAGGGGCGTCGACTGACTGGGGACAGAGGTGCATGGGGGCGGTTCGTTCGTGGCCACCCCTTCGGGGATCACGGCGTCAGGCAATAGATAGATAGATAGATAGATATGGCCCTCCCGGGACTCAACTCGGGACACCACACCCAGAACACAAGCACCCAAACCATCACACCACCAACATCGTTAAAGGTTGAGTACACGATCACGAATAATATCCATTTTTGAATTTTGGATATCAATCTAATCATGTACTCAGACCCAACCGCATTATGGAAAGCTAATGTTTTAGTGAGACGACCCCTCCAGCCAGGCTCCTGAAACTGAGGTTTAGCATAATGACTGGAGCCAAGGTTATGAGGATGTGATGGATGGTGAGAGAGAGAGAGAGAGGCGGGAGGGTTACCATTTAGAAAAGTGATTGTATTTAGCATCTACACAATTTTCTACACTAGGCATATTTAACAATAACTGCATTACAATTGAAATACACCAGGAACGAAAATTCCTGGGAGCGAAACTTCCACCCCCAGCAAGATCCCTCTCTTTCTTCCACCTCCACCCACATATCACACGTCTCGTTAATCACAGTCTTCTAGTATACAACCCACATGTCCTTACCCCCTGACATTCTTGAAATACCCACTAAGTATGTATTCAATTAGATACTAACCCTGCAGACTATAATACTTTCATCGTGTACAGGAACGAGGCGATCTGAACACACCTTTTTATCTCTACATTACGAAGGTATAAGTATGCACCCATGCTAGTTATTGTATCGATTTACCTCTGCTAAATTCTATGTTTAATTCTGATCAATCTACAGACGATCATCTCAAGAGAGACAGACAGGGAAGACACCTGGTATCCCTCTGCATTGTCAGTATGTGTATGTGTACCCCCATGCCCCATTACCCCCTCCTTTTCTAAGTAACTAAAGTGTAGCCTGCCAAAGCCACAGACAGACAGACAGACGCTCACCAACGATCGGAGAGAGGAACGGAAAAACCCACCCCTTTCGCGCCAAATCCCTCCCCGGCCCAAAGAGCTTACCGCCTCATCAGCCACCACTGGACAACTCGCCCCAAAAATGGCCGACCACAGACCACAACCTCCAACCTTTCTAGACCAAACCTCCACACCAACCCATGTGTTCCACCTCTTTTAACTCAGTCTTCTAGTATACAAACCAAATGCCTTTCCTCCCTGCCATTATTAAACCCTAACTAAGTATGCATTACAGAATGTACACCCCATACCTTTTTTTGATGAGGTAAGCTGTAATGCCCGCGTCGTGTGCATGTCCCTGTGACTGTTGTAATTACTGTTGTATTAATTTCACGTGCGTTTAGCTACAGCTAAACCCAACTACCGCCGCCACAGGCAACATGACTGCAGACCAGGTATATGATTATGATTAATGAATAATGTTTATCTTTAACTATGACAACCCCTGCAGGAAAAGTAAGAGGAAAGACACCTCTTAACTCTCTGTATTATGAGGGGTACAGATATATAACTATGCGAATTATTGTATTGATTATGTCATTACCATTTTATTGTTACTACCATGAATATGATTAATGAATACGTGACAGCCCCTGTAGAAGAAGTAAGAGGGAAGACATCTCTTAGCTCTCTGTATTATGAGGGGTATAGATATATAACTGTGCCAATTAGATATTGATTGTATCATTACCATTTTTACTTGTTACTTATTAACATACTAACCCTGCATGATGACTGACCTACTAACCGTAGAATAATAAGGAAATCGCCACCTCGCACAATCTATTTTTCCCTAACCCTTGCATTACATAATCCAGCCTGCTTTTCTTTTCTAGCCTCCCTTCACACACCTTCTACACGCCTCGTCAAGACACTTCCTTCTAGGACTACAGTTCACATGATCCTATCCTTTTTCCGTTGCAACCAGGCAGGTGACGGCTGTGCATGCATAGACAACGACTTGATCACCCCACGGAAGCACCAATGCCTTGTGTCGCGAGTTGCCCTAGGTGCGTAGCCAACACAGTCTATCACCATGATAATGATAATTGCACTGCCGCCTGATTACGCATGCCTACTTTATTGACCACTATACAGATGTATTTTCCCTCTCTCTTGATTTCTCTCCCCTTGCCCACACGTAGTCCACGTGAGTATTTCCAACCGACCCAGGTGGCCACGACAATAACAAACTGATTAACTCGGAGGCCCAGCCGCCGGGTCCTGCCAGGTCATGGAAGACATCCATGCTCCGCCCCCTCCTCGACCCCGGCATACGGAACCACTAGGGCACCCGCGCTTAGCCACCACCTATATACACGTGCCAGCACCTGTGGGGCATTACAGGACTGTTATTCAACCTCACCAAGGCCTACAGGTACGAGAGAACTGTTCACCTTTTCCCTCCCCCCCTCTCCTTCCTTACCTGCAACAACAACTTACTTATAAAAGTCGGGCAATTAGCCAGCTGACCCTTCTGGCCGAGGTGGTCCGCCCCCAGGCCCCGTGAACAACAACACGACAGGGCTCTCTTGCCATAAGCATCTGCGATTAATTATTCTTATATGTCCGGTGCATGAACTAACGCTGTTATCTAATTCAGAGCCTTGGGGAACGAAGGGCCAGATTGTCAGATGCTGACTCCACAGCCCCTGCACAGCCCCTGCACAGCCGCCCTGGCCCCGAATATGGAAGGGACCCCTCAGCCCCAGCAACACCCGCCTCCAGCATCCTCCACTCCTCCACCATCTTGCCAACTTGAAGAGCCTGTTAGCTCCAGTCCCAGAAGTTATGCATTGACTTCCTCCCCCCCCCCCCTCAAAAGTGAGCCCCCCTGTGAGGCTGCCCCTAGCAGACGAAGATTTCCCTGCCCTTGACTGAACAACACAGCAATAACAAACAGATCATCTACCCCAGCAACACCGGGCAACCCTGCTATATATAAACACCGAGTGGAGGAGGAAGAGCAGAAGACTCACCACCAAGATTGCTACTAGACGATCGGCACTCCGACGTCTGTACATACATATTCACAGAGATCTAGGGTAGAAAGATCTACTGTGTTTTGGGTTGATTGAACCTCTCGTCATGGCTCAGAGACAGTTAAGCAAAGTCTATGCATAGACACTGCTTACGTTCGTTCGATGAGACGCTCCTCTGGCCCTGCCAGGAAGCAGACCATTTAAGATCCATAGGAGAGAACCTTAACTCAACTTCATCACCGGTCAACCGACCCATCTGTAACTTCTTCACACAACTGGACACCCTGGACGGCCCCCTGGAGCAGCCGAGAAGCCCCCCGACGACATCAGATTCAAGAGGAGGAAGAAGATAACCTGACCGCGCACGATTCCGTATAGTATCAGTGTAGAGATACAGTGTTACCAACCCAATGTGTTTGCCTATGTTCACCCTTGAGTTATTCGCTAACCGGGAAGAGTGTTTCGAGTTTGATCCTAGAGTCCCCTGTTTTTGCCAGAGATTTTGTGTAAGTAAATGTATTACGAGATAATTCCTGTGACAGTATTTACCCTCAGCCACGACACGAGTGTTCCTAAGTGGGATGTTTTGGTATAGATATTCTGTGATCCCTCAAATTAAGGGATAGGTCGTGTACGTAAATTAATCTCAGTAACGATTTCCCATCCGCGCATTAACGGTTAAAAGTATACATAAATAATTGCCTACTTGACTATGCTGGATCGTGTAAAGTCGAAACTCAACGTTAGCCCACACTTAATCGGATAACTAAAACCTTAGGCCTAAAGCAACGAACTGTATCAGATACTGTGCAAATTGAATCAGTGCCCCCTCTCGAGTGACTTTCTTATCACTTCTTATCATGTCCGTATCGGAAGAATAATGCCCGAGATTCGGAAGTGGCAGTGCATACTCAAATCCAGATCCACGATTGTGCTCGGAGAATTGAAAGACCAAGCTCTGATTACTGGACTTATTACTCCTACTCATGTTCTCCAAAGTGAATTGATTCTTTTTCTATTCTGTGAGTGTGTTTAGCGAAATAAAGCTGTATTACAAATCACATTCCAAGATTCTATTTATGTGTTCTGTTGACCCCTCGCATGTATGTATATGAAACCAGATATTCCAGTCTTGCAGAACTTCACCTACGCAATCGTTAATCCTGAATATAATCAGGGCATAACAATAATATTGAAGAGAGACTGAACGAAAGATGGAGTTAGAGAGACAGAAAGAGGGGGAGAGGGGTAACATGGGAGCATAATTTGTTGTAGTTCATGCATATCTAAACTGTATCTGTATTGAAGTGAATTTGTGATAGAGTGTAATTATTATATTTTGTGTTATATGTGAGTGGAGCCAAAAGGCAGAACTGCCCGTAACATTTGTCTCCACCAAGATTGCCTGAGTGACTGATCGATTGAGTAACTGAGAGCCACATTCAACTTATTCACGGAGCATAAAACAGCTTAAGTCATAGGATGAGAGAAAGATAGATTGAAGCAGAGCGTTTCAAATCTTGCTTGTTTTAAGCTTGATGCAGATCTAGGAAGCAAACTAATAGATACATATATATATATATATATATATATATATATATATATATATATATATATATATATATATATAAGTTAGTGGGGAGATTGTAGGCACCAATCGATCAGGGCTAGACCCAGGTGAGGTTATAGGCATGTGATAAAGAGTCGCTGGAACTCCTGTTTCACTTGCGTGGCCTCTCTTACTGATTTTCTTTGTGCCTCATTTACACTTAGAGCAATCCAGCTAGCTCTCACAAACACCTCTTCCTCCTATCCACTTCACTGCACTAAACATGCACACCCCACTTCATCCTCCACACCAAAATTGAATCAAAATGATGAATTTTAGTCCAGCCTCGGAGTCCCCGGGGAAGGGGGGGGGGGGGGGACATAAATGCGCCCACACTCGCCCGACCTTCCACTGACGATCCCACAAAATTACCTGGACCTCGGCCTGTTACTCTTTCTATTAATTTCTGCAACATTCGTGGACTTTCCTCTAATTTTCACTCTGTTGAACACCATCTCTCATCCTACAAACCTGATCTTCTTTTCCTCACCGAAACTCAGGTGTCTGAAACAAATACCAGAAGCCCCTTCTCTGTATCCTCCTACTTTATCTATCCTAGTTTCAAAGCCAAAGGTGTATGTTGTGCATATGTGCACAACAAACTCACTTGCTCTCGTGTTCCCGATTTAGACTCCTCTGAATTCTCAACTTTATGGCTCAAACTTTCCTGTCATTCTCTTACTAAATATTTCTGTGCTGTCTATCATTCCCCTAACTCTACCAACTTTCCCAAATTCTTTAACTATCTAAACTCTACAGTGGAACACATTCTATCCATTTCTCCTTTCTCAGAAATCTCCATTTTAGGAGATTTCAACGTTCACCACTGCCAATGGCTCTCCTCTCACACTACTGACCCACCTGGTAAACAAGCCTACGTCTTTTCTATCCTAAATGACCTAGAGCAGTTAGTTCAGCAACCCCCCCGTATCCAGGATCGCCTCGGAGATCGGCCCAACAGTCTTGACTTGTTTCTAACTTCTAACCCTTCTTCTTATACTGTCGATCTTTTCTCTCGTTTGGGCTCCTCCGACCATAAACTTATCTCTGTCACCTATCCTATCTCTCCAGTATGGCCACCCGATCCTCCTAGCCGGCAGCGCTTTGGCGCTGCCAACTGGGAGGCTCTCCGGCAGTACTTCTTTGATTTTCCATGGAATTATTTCTGCTTCCGGGGACCCTCGGAGAGTGCTGAACGCATTACCGAGGTAATCCTATCGGGCATGGAAGCATACATTCCATTCTCTTTCTCTCAGACTAATGCTAACAAATCTTGGTTTACTCACGCCTGTTCTACTGCTGTCCGCAGTAAGGAGGAAGCATTCACACGGTACCGACGCCTTAAAACCCAAGACTCTCATTCTTCCTATGTTTCTACCTGGAATCAAGCCAAATCTGTTCTTCGACTTGACAAGCACTCTTTCATCAATAATAAATGCACTGAACTATCCAACTCTAGCTCTTCCCAAGCTTTGTGGCATCTAGCCAAAAACCTCTCCAACAATTTCTCTTCCTCGTCTTTCCCTCCCCTTTCCCACTCTGATGGCATAACCATCACTTTTTCCTCTGACAAAGCTAAACTCTTCGCTCAAAGTTTTGCTAGAAACTCCACCTTGGATGATTCCGGTGCTATTCCTCCCTCTCCACCCTCCTCTCTCTTACTTATGCCTAATATCCTAATCTCTTCTAAAGATGTACTTTCTACCCTCTCTGGGCTTAACACTAAGAAGGCGTATTGTCTGGACGGTGTTCCTCCTGTTGTACTCACAAACTGTGCTTCCGTGCTGACTCCCTGCCTAGGCAAACTCTTTCGTCTCTGTCTATCCTCTAATGTCTTCCCTTCCTGCTGGAAGTTTGCTCTCATTAAACCTGTCCCAAAGAAGGGTGACCACTCTCAACCCTCTAACTATCGTCCAATTGCTCTCATCTCTTGTATTTCTTAAGTTTTTGAAACTATTGTTGCTTCTAAATTTCCTAAACATTTCTCTTCTCATAATCTGCTCTCAGATTGCCAGTATGGCTTCCTTAAGGGTCGCTCTACTGGTGATCTTCTTTCATATCTTACTAACTCTTGGTCATCCTCCTTTCGGGACTTCCGTGAGACTTTTTCTTTTGCACTAGACATATCGAAAGCCTTCGAAGTGGTTAAGGCCCCATTAATTGCTCTTTCCATTCACATATGCATAGCCTACGTGAGTTGCAGTTGGGATGTGTGTACATGCTTAGATTGATATGCAGGATTCGAAGTTGCATAATAAATCGTAGGCAGTGTCCACCATTCTTTAACTGTCTTCGTGGTGCGATGCATAAGGTGTTGATTTTCGGTGTGAGCATCCTGGATTCGAATCCACGGACTGCCACATGTGTTTGTAAAATTTCATTAATCGATTTTAGGAGTATAGTTGGTTGTTGGAAGGAACATAATAATTTTTAAACTACCCTCCTTCGGTTTCTATCCCTCCATCTGTGCCGTTGTCTCTGATTTCCTTTCCGGCCGTTCCATAGCTGCGGTTGTGGATGGCCATCGCTCACTTCCTCTCCCTATAAACTCTGTGTGTTCCTCAGGGCTCTGTCCTATCTCCTATTCTCTTTCTAATTTCAATAAATGATCTTCTTAATTAAACTGTACCTCAATTCCCATGCATTCATACGCAGACGACTCAACCTCCATTAGTTTTTCAGAACGCCCAAGCCAGAAATTCCTCAACGACAAACGGAATGAAACCATAGAACACCCTAAATTCTGATCTAACTACTATCTCCAATTGGGGCAGAGAAAACCTTGTTACATTTAATGCATCCAAAACCCAATTTCTCCATCTATCTACCTGTCAGGAACTTCCAGCGGACTATCCCATATTCTTCAACAATACAAAAATCAATCCTTCATCTTCTCTCAATATTCTTGGTGTCTCTTTTTCTTCTGCTCTCAGTTGGAAGGACCCTATTACCAGTCTTGCTAAGGCAGCCTCCCAGAAGCTGGGAGTGCTCAACCGCCTAAGGGGGTTCTTTACCCCTGCACAGCTTCTTGCTCTGTACAGGGGCATAGTGCGTCCTTGTATGGAGTATTGTTCACATGTGTGGGGAGCTTCCTCACACACAGCTCTCTTAGACAAAGTTGAAAGGAAGGCTTTTCGTATCATTAACTCCCGTCCACTCACCAATTCTCTGCAATCTCTCTCTCTCCGCCGCAATGTTGCATCTCTCTCGCTATTCTATCGCTACTATAATAATCAGTGTTCCTCAGAGATTTCCCAGTGCATACCACCTCCTTTATGTAGGGCACATGGTACCCATCTTGCAACACAATCCCACCCCTACTCTGTGCAACTCTCAAACCCAAGAGTGAAACGTTACTCTCAAACTTTCTTCTATCCAACAGCTGAGCTCTGGAACTGTTTCCCAGAATCAGTCTTTCCCTCTTCCTATGAATGAAATTGCTTCAAACTCTGTGTGTCCTTCATTTGGGCTCGAACGTTCCTTGATTTTGGCCCTGTCACTCTTTCAACTATGGGGGAGGCACTCGCTATAGGCAGTTCTGCCTTTTGCCTCCCTCACTCTCATAGAAAAAACAAACAAAAAACAAATATATATATATATATATATATATACAGTATATATATATATATATATATATATACATATATATATATATATATATATATATATATACCGGTATATAATAGTAAAGTATATCAATATAATAATACAAAATAAATAACCCATCATTAGAGTAAGCTACTCTAGTCTATCCACATAATGTAGCTGAGCCTTGCACTAGCCTCTCATATAACGATGTCCACACCTTAACTAACATAACTTAACTTACGTTAGAATAACATTAATCTAATATAACGATGTCCACACCTTAACTAACATAACTTAACTTACGTTAGAATAACATTAATCCAATATACCATAACTAATGTTTCATTACCTAACACTTACCCTATATATAGTCTCACCGTAACTTCCCCTATTAAAACAATGCCGCTAACTTACGTTAAAATTACATTAATCTGATATACCATACCCTGAGTGGTGATGGGTTGGTCTATCAGAGTGAGAGTGAGCGTTCTGTACGATAACCATAACTTACTCTGACTGTTCATTTTACTTATATCATTTTTAGATCTCAAGTGGCGGCGTCTCTTCCGTGGATTGAGCTCTCTACTGTCAACCTGGAGGCTGGCAGACTGGGAGCCAATGCGTCACATTTTTTCTTTGCCTCTCAACTTTCCCTTCATAATTTTTATGGGTAGGCCTACATGGGTATTGCTAGTTTTCGTAATATGCAACATATTTGGCTACACACACATTGTAATACTATTGCAATTAAGATGAGAACAAGTCAATTTCTCGCCAGCTTAAAAAATATATTATAGGCCATTTAATTACATAATTCTTAATTATCATTATATGTTCAGAAATATATATAGTTACACCAATTCAAATATTTAACCTTTATAATTCAAGCATCTGGGATATAATACACCATTGTACTGTATTGAGAAGGGGAGGGCACCCGATGACTGGCAGACTGGCATAATAGTCCCCCTATATAAGGGCAAAGGAGAAAGAGGAGTGTGTGGTAACCACCGAGGAATATGTCTTGTAAGCGTAGTAGGGAAGGTGTACAGTAGGGTAGTGACTGAGAGAGTGAGAGTGAGAGTGAGAGTGGAGAAATGGATAGGCGACGAGCAGGGAGGTTTTAGGAAGGGAAGAGGATGTGTAGATCAGATTTTTACCCAGAATTGTGTTGTGGAGAAGTATCTGGAGAAGCAACAAAAGGTGTATGTTGCCTTTATGGACTTGGAGAAGGCCTATGACAGAGTGGATAGAGCAGGTATGTGGAAAATACTTAGAATATACGGAGTAGATGGCAAGTTGCTGAAAGCAGTGAAGAACATGTATTAGGGTGCAAAAGTGGCAGTACGTGTGAAGAGCGAGCAGAGCAAGTTCTTTGACCTGAATGTTGGGTTGAAACAGGGGTGTGTGATGTCCCTGTGGTTGTTTACTGTATATTTGGATGGAGTCATGAAAGAAATACTAGGAAGAGCAGCGGATGTTGGTGTATCACTGAAAAGGGAGGGAAATGAGTGGAAGCTGCCTATACTGCTGTTTGCGGATGATACAGTTCTGATGAGCGATAATGAATGGGAGTTGCAGGGTCTGGTAAATGAGTTTGGAACAGTGAGCGAGAAACGGAATTTGAAGGTAAATGCGGGGAAGAGCAAGGTTATGGTCTTCGAAATGGGTGAAGTCACAGAGTGTGAGGTGAAGTTGAACGGTCAGGCTATGGAGATCATCAGCTCTTTTAAGTATCTGGGCAGTGTGTTGAGTAAAGATGGGACTGGGTGAAGAAGTGCGGGAGAGGGTGCAACAGGGGAAGAGGGTTGTAGGAACGCTGAAAGCAGTAACAAGAAATAGGGTGGTCATTATGGAAGTGAAGAAGTCCTTGCATGACAGTGTGGTAATCCCGACACTAACTTACGGAAGCGAAGCATGGACATTCCGGAAGAAACTCAGACCAAGAGTGAGAGCGGTGGAAATGAGTTACTTGAGAAGTGCGTGTGAAGTTACATGGAGGGATAGACAGACGAATGAGAAGTAAGGAGGTGTGGTATGGAGGTAGATGTGCTGGAAAGTGTGAAAAGGAACAACTTGAAATGGTTCGGCCATATGGAACGTATGGAAAGCGAGAGAATGTCTAAGAGGGTGTACGAGAGCGAGGTGGAATGACAGAGAGGGAGAGGTAGACCGAAGGAGAGGTGGAAGGATGGAGTGAGGAAGTATATAAATGAAGGCGGTGCTGGTTGGGAGGAGGGGCATTGACTGACTGGGGACAGAGGTGCATGGGGGTGGTTCTTTCGTGGCCACCACTTCGGGGATCACGGCGTCAGGCAATAGATAGATAGATAGATTTCCTCGCTTACATTCAATACCGCTTCAGAACGGTGCATCCCCATTTATCCTCTTGATTGTACAAAATCATGGAGTAGTAGCGAGAAACAAAAGGAAAGAAGCCATGATATTAATGTTAAGAGACTTTTAACCCCTAAAAATCGGGTCCTATTGTAACATCTACTACCTGCCAAGCGGGCAGATTTACCCTAAACGAGCTTCATTCCATGCTCCTTTTCATGCATAAAGAAGAACCAGAGCGTAATACAATTATGTATCCATGAAAGGACGATAATAGAGCTTTCCAATGACACCTGAACCATCCTTGTATGACTACGGGTTCTCTTGCAACGATGTTGCAATATGAAGGAAAAAAACTTAAAATACAGTAATTTCCTCAATTTTTACCATGTCTCGCGGGACCAGGGATGTGTAGATATGTGGTGGTGATGTCAGTGGCGGGACTAGGTCCACGCTGATCGGTCAGAGCCCGCCTGCGGTCCTCCCACCGCGTGGACTCTCTCTCAGAACCGATAATGTGCTCATCATCTCTTACGACTTACGGCGAGACCCGCTGTTTAGGCTATGGTTCTCTAACCCGAATTAAGGCGGGACCCGCTACTAGAGGGCTAAGAACCTTTTAAAATTAAAGGGCTAAAACATACCTCAATTACCCTTATGACTCATAGTTCATCTTCATATTTTGCATAACATCGTCTCGATAATCTGAATCAAATGAATGGCATCAGGTGTACCCACAACCCACCTGACAATGACCAACAAATTCTCTTAGCCTAACATACTTAATTAATTAATTGTTAACTGCCTCCACAAGCTTCACCATAAACGTAAGGCGTAATTACACTTTTACCGTACACTGCTTAATTTTCGTTAACAAGTTTATAATTATTACCTGACGGACATAATTGGTTTACACATTAAATGGCTGACTTGGTTTACTGAAAATATCATTCTGTTAATATTACAGTTTTGTTTTATAGCGAAAGTAATACTCACACATACTGTATTAGTATATTGCATGCAGTTCTTTGTACACGTAAATCTGTACATATTGTTAATCACCAATTGTTCTATTCCCCGGTGTGGAAAGTGCAGGTATTACGGTAAAGTTTCTGTTCATCTATTTATATATGAGAACATATGTAAAATATATCGTATGTGCTTGTTACATAATTTACTAGCTACGAGAATAAATAATTGTAGACAGAAACTAAGACTAGATGGTGTGAGTCTGTGAGAGTGTGTGGAGTCGTCGGGTCAAACTGAAACTATTCCTCCAAACTTCATGCTTAGGCTATAAACAGTTAGTGTTCGGCGGAAAACACAGAACATGAAAATGCAGTATACACAGATAGAAATATTGATTACTAAGATAATCGAAAGATTAGTGTATGTGTTGCTGTATTCATTGAACTAAAAGCAATATCATTAATAACGCTTATGCACTGCTTTCTAGGCTTCAAATCATTGCTAACAAACACACCCACATCTGTCTCACACATGCAGAGTGTTCTAATTCCATATTAGCTAGTTATTAGTTTGCATTCATACTCATCTTCCTTATCTTTAATACCTTGCATTTGTCAATGTCAAAATTAATCTGCCAATTTACTGACCATTCGTGTAAGGTATCTAGATCCCTTTGGAGGCACTCTACGTTGCTATCTGAATCTATTTTTCTCCCCATTTATGTATCGTCTGCGGATTTACTCATCCTAATAGTTATACCTAACTCAAGGTCATGCATGTATATCAAGAACAAGCGCCTAATATAGATCCCTGGGGGACACCACTTTTAACTGCACCCCATTCTGACTTAATAACATTTATGCTGACTCTCTGTGTCCTACCAATAATAAGTGTTCTTCAGAGCTTTCTCAGTGTATACCTCCTTCCTTACGGAGAGTAGGTGGCACCCCTTGATACATTCCATGGATGACGCCCGCTTTATAGTTCAGTGCTTTCAACTCATTCCCACCCCTAGTCTGTCCAACTTTCTAAGCCAAGAGTGACCGACTTTTCCACTTAACAGTAAACTCTGGATCTCTCTCCCACTACCTGTGTTTCCCTCATCCTATGACTAAAACTGCTTCAAGCTCCGCATGTTCAAATTTTTTGACACAATCATACCTTGAATTTGGCTCTCTATTCTCTATCAAGTTTGTGGGGACACAGGCAGCTTTGCATTTTGTCACCATCATACACCTAGGCAAATATAATTATGGTCTGTGTGGTACGTGGTCCATTTTCATTAACAACGTATACTAAAAGTATATCCTCCTTCTGGTACTTTGATGGGCATACATTTACTTAGTTACGCTTCTCAATATTATTTTAATTGTCACTTGAAGCATGTGGGGAAAACAAAAAATAATAATAATCTTTGAATTCAGAAGGTCCTAAACTTTATAAAATCGTTTAGTATTCTCCAAACTCAAGAAGTCAAGATATACCTTACAGAAGGAGATACTTGACATAGTTGTATTCCTCTTGCCTATGAAAGGCATTTTCTACTCTGGACAAGATTGTCTGAATTTAGAAAGGATAGAATAACAAAATCGTAATTTAATTATGAAAGGGTTACATTCATTATCTAGATGAGTTTGTCATGATATACCGTAGCCTACTGTATAAAGGTGATTCTTTGTTGGTGTATGTCCATACTTAGTATACTCTATCTAGCATGAACAGTCTCGATGTTACGTAATCTGGGTTGATGTAGCGTTACGTATCATTCTGTAGTCTTAAGTTGAACGCTCTTTCCGTAGTCTTAAGTTGGGAAGAATATATTATTCTGTAGTTGTATACGGGAAAATATTGTAGGATCATAATTCCCATACATATTTGTATTATGTATTAAGATTGTTCATATGTATCTCAATATAAAGATGGGATACATTTTCCATATGCTATGCGCATGTGCGGATAGTCACGAGAGACACCAAGACGTTGCTCTCACTCTCACTCTCCAAACAACCTCCGTCCCAGCTACACACGCTAATCCTTCTTCATAGTTTCATATATTAGGTGTTTTTGCTTCACTATCATCTCATATTCATATAGTCACTACATCATCATCTTTTGTTAGTTATCACGAAACTTAAAGTAAATATCTAGCCTATCCTAGCCTCTTTCCTTACTCTTTCCTTATCCTACTAACCCACTCAAGTCAACTAGCCTATCTTCCGCCATCTTTTAATCACCAACTGAGATCGTTCCAGGTAAATAAATATTCTATATGTGTAAAGGCCGCGTCATACAGAAGTCGAACGTCGCGCGACCCACTCCCGAACAGGATGACTTGCAAAAAAATTCAAATTTCAAGGGTTGATTCGGGTCAATTAGGCCAATGATCTTGTTGATTCTGGAGAAGTTCTGGGGATGTTCATGGGTGCAGACGAATATCTTCTGATTCGGCCAGAAGTTAGTGCATGCGTTGACTTCTAGCCGATATTCGGGTGTAAAAACCGTTAAAAAAATGTCGGCTCTCGGTCGGGTTACGGTCGGGTTACATTCGTGTTACGTTCTTTTGTTTCGGCCGATGTTCTGCTGTAATTTCCATTGACGAAGTTAACACGAACTACCCGAACATGAGCCGAACATAAGCCGATAATAACCCGAATCGTATGAATATAGGGAGACATTAAACCGAATATCAGCCGAATGATAGACGAATTACTCAAATAAAAAAAAACATTCCCCAGATAAAGAGACGAATAAGGCAACATCAATCGGGTCTATTGAAGATATTGGCAAGAACACAAGTTGAATGACATGAATAAGATAGGATCACAACTCGAATTTCCCCCGAACAAAAGCAGAATCATCGAGTCTGTGTCGGGTGGTACACGTGGGAAAACCCGAGCACGCCGAGATGTGCACACGACACAGCAGATAAAGAGAGGAGCGAGGCGCGATTGCACACGACGCAGAAGAATGCGAGGCGCTGGCAGCCACGAGCACGGGCCCCATATATAGCTGCCGGAGCCTGCATCGGTCTCACACCCTCCGCACAAGTTGTCCCTACAAGTTCTCCCTCTCCACACAACACAGCAACCACCAAGATGGGCAAGGGCGACAAGCTACCACGTCGCACACCTACCAGGAAGGCCAAGGAAGCAGCAGAGCCTTCCATGGACCTCTTAGCCTCCCAGGACCCGCCGGCAGCAGAAGGGGAGGATCTGGTGATACATAGTTCATCAAGCTCTGAAGGGAGTGACCAAGAAACTGACTTTCAATCAGGACAAACCCTTCCAGAGTCACAGGACCTCACCCCGATGGAGTCACTTCCCCTGGTAAAAAAACGGCAACGGCATGAGCTGGTCCACACTTTCCCTGAATTAGGAGAGACGCCATCCCACAGCGTGGATGAGGATCGTACCGCCGACCCCAACCCTTCGTCAGGAACGCCACCCACGCCGTCACCCGAGCCAGGCCACTCCAAGGTCAACAAATCAACGCCGCCTGCCAGTACAGATATCTACAAAAGAAAGCGGACATACGCCATCCTGCCTGGGAAGGATGAAGTCGCTGTTGACGAGTGGTACCGGGAGAATGACTTCTTCTATAACAAGAAACTCCGGGCCCATCGAGACAGGGTTATCCGGGATCGGGCTATGACCAACAAGGCCGCGGAACTCCATGTTACAGGTGGGTTGAGTGCAGTTGTTGCGTAGAATTAAAGTGGCCATATGCAACACATATTATTGGTGTCCAGTGTTACAAAGTGCCGTCTACAGTGTCGATTGTTTAATGCCAAATCCTGTTATTTACTGTGTGCTTACCTGTGATGTCAAAAGTGTGAATAGAGAGCTTCCATTTATATATACCTGTATATACTCGGCGCGTTTGATAGTACATTTGTTATATTATTTTTGTAAACAGTGCTTATAATATAGGTTTATTTTCCAGTTGACGTTCTCGCCAAATGGATGGAGGGAATGCGGACCAGGTATGTGAAACTGACGGAGCTGCCCTCAGGTTCTGGGACACATGAGCTTACCGAGAGGGAGACCTGGATAGTCCAGGCCTTCTCATTTCTACAGCCTCACATCGTGAAGCTTCCCATCAGGAAGAGCAAGGTACGTTATATTAAAACAACCTATAAATATCTGCTAAACAATAATAACACGAGTATAATTTTTCAACTTATATTTGTTTATTTATAATAATCATAAAATACAAGTTCCCATACAACATTACATAGTTATACATGATTGTGTGTTACTGTATATGGAATGGTCACACTGCATGAAGTATTCCAATTGTCAAGAACATTTTATTTATATTTGAAAATAATCAACATATATAATCTAACTATAACCACTGTTTCCACCACATTATGACTCAATATTTTATATCAGAATTTCACATGTTAGTTGATAAATTTTCACCTAAGCATTAACATAATTGAAATAGTTATTAAATAGTTATTAAACTTGTATAGAACATTGCAGTAAATCGAAGAATATCAGGAACTAAATATAACTCTTTCCCCACTATTATGACTCAATATATTTTGTAGAAATTGCATTCCATTAATAATTGTCACCATATTATTCTGATAAACTAACTCCCCCATATATTTCACAGAAGTACAAAAAGAAAGGAGGTTCCCTTCGACCCGTTGCCACCCACATCGCTCCTACGGCTGCGGAGGAGCTGGCCGACGACCCGATAGCGGAGGAGATGTCGCAGGAGCCAAGTGTCCCTCCCACCACCCAGGAATCGACTCACTCTACATCCACGAGCCGTCGTCGCACCAAAGCGCCTACGGGTGATGCCATGGAGAGCGACCTGTACGACAAGGTACATCAATGTTAAACATTTTAATATTTACATGCTCCCAAAACATTCATCACTTGATTTTATTTCTTCTTTATGAATTAATGGTAAACATATTAATATTCATATGCTCCCCAATACATTTGTCACCGGAATTTTATATCTCCCTCCTGAATTAATGCTAAACATTTTTGCCCACAGCTACAACAAGGGGAGAAGAACCTGAACGAGCTCTACAACAGGTGGGATGCGACGAAGAAGGCCGCGACCCCAGCCCATCATTCCCTTAAACTTTTCCATCACTATGTCCAGGACAACCTCTCTCAATTAGAACCTTCAGTTCTCGACCATTTCCAGATGGAAGTAATGCGCTTCACACATGCCATGCGTGCCCACAGCTGTGGGACAGCCCCCCTCCCACGGGTGGGTAATCTGGACGGAGAGCCCCTAAACCCACCACATCAACGCCATGGGTCTTCCCAGCCCACCCCTCACAACACCCATCAGAACGTCTACTACTACGAGAACCTGCAACCTCAAGGCCCTTCCTACTACCACGGTGGAAAGAATAACGCAGCCCCTGCCACACCACGAGGATGGAAGTCCCACCAACCCTTCGCTGGACGACCTGAAGCCAATACAGTGGAGACGAACAGGCCCCACACCACAAGGATGGTTGACATTTCACCCGGGTTTGTAAGTAGGATCATTGATGAATTTTGTTAAATCACCTCAACCCCCCCCCCCCCCCCATATTACTAATATTCCTAATTGATTGTGGGTCAGTATAGATAATATTGTGGTGTTAACTTGCTCATAATGTCTCAATATTAATGTGGTGTAACTTGCTCTTGCCATCATTTCATATTATTTAATATTCCTATTTGATTGTGGGTCAGTATAGATAACCTTGGGGGCGTTTGTTTGGGCAACGATGTAAGTCATTACCTCAAAATCGAAAAAAGCGAGGAAGAAGTCGCTTTCATTCGCGTGCTCGTCACAGGGCCAGTCGTCAGTTGTACCTGATGTCCCAGGATTGAACTGGGGCACGTCAGGTACAAAATTGACCCAGTCAGACCAATCGAACGAAGGCATGCCAGGGATCGGAATGTCGTCTGCGTCTGCTTCCGTGTCTGAAATATCGCTTCCATGGTCGCGATACAACACAGCATCATCATCACCCTCCTCTTCACTAAGTTGACAGACGCCCTTCCTCATTCTCGTCACCGACGTTGGACTCACTCCCACTGTCCACTCCCAAATCCCCCCACCCTTGGTCCCGTGCTAGGGCTTCGTCGTCGAAACCCGGGCTGCCAATGCCCTGCGAATCACCATCAAACAGCAGGGCGGCATACTTGGATGGTGTCAGAGTTTTGTGGGTCACTCTAGCACGTACGGGAGTCTTATGGACAGGGGCAGAAGGGCCGGCAGGGGCGGCGGCAGTGGTGCGTGGTCTTGTGGCCCTGGAGGCAGGCAAGATGATGGTGGTGCCTGTCGCCCTTTTCTCTTTACTCTTTCCCTGTTCCTTGGCCAGGGGCAGCAGGGGCGGCAGGGGCGGCAGGGACAGCAGGGGCAGCAGGGCCGGCAGGGCCAGCAGTCGCTTTCCCTCTCCCTTTCCCCTTCCCCTTCCCCTTCCCTTTTCCTTGGGCAGGGGCAGCAGGGGCGGCAGGGGCAGCCGGGCCAGGGGTGGCTGGTGGTGGTGGTGGTAGGGTCACTGTGGCAGGTCTACGGGTTTTTTACCTACGCCCGTGCCTTTGATTTTGCCTGCCCCCCGCAGGTTCTGCAGCCCTAGGGCGGCCTCCTGCGTCGCTGGTACTGGTGGCAGGGGTGGCAGTGGTGGTGGTAGTGGTTGTTGCAGTGGCCTGGGTCGTGGTGGCAGTGTCCCGAAAAACCAATGACCTCTGTGCCATTGTCCTGCTTGCACGTGTTTTTCGTGCTTTGGGTGCTGGTGCTTTGTCCTCCGAGCTGTAGGGCGTGTCGTACTGGTAGCTAGGGTCTTTAGCAGCCACCCTCTGCCTTCCACAGTGGCTGACACCACCAGAAGGAGAGCTGGTTGTGTCATCAGGGAGCGAGCGTGAGGGACGTGTGGGCTCCATGACTAGTATTTACCTAATTGTAGTTTACAGGAGTTGAGCTAAGCTCGTAAGTGCTTGGTTACTGGCGCGGTGGTGCTTGCACGAGTGCGGGGCGAGCGTGTGGCGGGGTGGTGTCGAGAGTTGACATGTAGTACTATACCCACACCAATTTTTAGCCGCCTGACTATAAACGCACGGTTTTGGTACGCGTTCAAAAGCTCTGCTCTTAAGAGTCTTCCCGCAGTCCGCCGGGGGAACTCTTAAGAGTCTTTCGGCAGCTCCCGGGTTAACGAAACATTTAAAAACAAATTACTTAGTGATTTGAAAATTAACCACAATTCACAAATATTATTTGAGCAAATGCCAACACATTAAAACTTAAACTTAATGATAAAAAACTATCTTCAGTACTATCATACAAACAAGTATCCTTACTCTCGTGAACGCTGAGTTTCATAAAGTGGGGTACGATTCGAGCTGGGCTACCAACCCATCCTACGCTCAAACAATATTTTCCATATTACTTCGTCCATTGAGTCTAAATGGTGCCTGTCATTTTAGTAAGGATAGTTTTTTGTATGATAGTACATCGTAAATAAATATTTAGGTTGAAAAAGATACAAACTATCCATCTATTAAATGAACTAACCTTCCCAGAAAATATACGAACATAAACTAATAACTACAAACAGATAATGAATCACTGATTATATGAAACATCGAGCAATTAAAACCCAAGAATGGCTATTTTAACGTATATAATTGAGTTAAAGTTTCATAGTTATTTAAAGGTAGCTTCAGTTTATGAATGTAAATAGATTCTAAAATACGAAGGCTATTCCTATCGGTGCATTTATCCAAAACACTAAAGTCATTCAAGCATGCATGTTTCTTTTCATTACAGTGATTTCGTATTTCTGACATAGTTGGCTTTGAAAGGGGCGAAGAAGTTCTATAAGACAAGCCTCTATGTTCGAACACTCGTAACTTGAGATTCCTTATGGAGCTCCCAATGTATCCAGCTTTACAGCTAGAGCATTCAAAAGAATAAACTATGTTCGAACACAGAAGCCCTGAGGATCCTATCCTTACAACGAAAAAATGAACCAATAGTAAATGAATTGTTGAAAACAAATCTAAACGAAATTTGCGGGTACGCCTGATTTATGAGAGTTGATTTCTAATGTTGTAACTTGAATGACCATAAAACGGGAGACTAATATATCTGATATCCTTAGGAACAGTTAACGTTTGAGGGGATACATTAAATGTCTTGTTTAAACATTCCTTTACAATGTTGTTGAATAAGGTCGAAGGGTAGCTGTTACTAGTGAAGAAGGTGAACAACTTACGGACTTCCTCGTGAAAGAATTGCCAATTGGAGCTAAGAGCGAAACATCTATGAATCAGTGTTTTAATGGAATTTATTTTGTATATTATGGGGACAAATGATAAGAAATTGAATTGGTACCTTCAATTACAACTTATCTAATTTCTTTGTCCCAATACGGACTCCCCTCACATCATTCATTCTGAATATTGTTTCTGTTTTGAATGTATTATATCTGCATGCCTTCCTTCTCTGAGGTTGATTATTTCCCTCGCATGTGGTTTCTCTCATAATTTCACAAACGTGTTTCCACCATGTCGAACTTCCCCTCGCTCCATTACCTTATCTTCTCTCCCTAATGTTTTATTCTGGCGGTTTCTTATCTTCCTCGCTTTTCCCTCTTCAATTTCCTGTATATTGTTTTCTGCGGCACTTCTCAGTCTAGCTCTCTTTTTCATTATGTGTCTTTCCTTCCCTCTGCTTTTGTTTGTTGTTCCTTTTGATGTGTATGGTTTACTTGCTTCCTTTCCCTAAATATCTTGGGTCGGTTTGTTTATCTGAATGTTTTGTTTAATTGCAGTTTAAATTTAGTCAGGCTGGGTGTAGGCCTAAGTCTCGCTCTCACTCTCTCTCTTGCTGCACTAGATAGTGGTTCTTCTACCTCACCACATATAGGGAATTGCAACACCTCTGATAGTATACAGATAAATAGTGTGCAAGGAAATGCACCTCAGAGACCCCTTTCTCTTCGGGGAAATGGGGTAAACTAGGTGGTTTTAAGACAAATCTGAATCCCCTTAACACTTAACGAGCGGCCTAGGCAGTAAATAATATGTAGCCACCTGCGGGGTGTTTTTACCCAAAATAGAGCTGTTTAAGTGATCATTTTCATGTCTAAATAAGACCCAGAGCGTAAAAAAAGTATCTATCCCTGAAAGGGCATAAACAGAGCTTTCCAATGACACCACAACGATCCTTGTATGACCGCTAGTTTTCTTGCAACATCCGCGCAACACGAGTGCAAAAACCATGTAATTCGGTACTTTCCCCACACAATTCACTATGTAGCGAGTGTGAGAGGGTGGAGGAGGGTGGTATTCATGTCAGTTGGTCCACCGCGGTGGTCTGGAGCAGTCATACGCTCGCTACTCTCCTGCCACCACTTGTCTCTCTCTCTCAGCAACATTACGTGCTGAAAATGCCACACGACTTATGTTGTGAGCCGCCACATAGTCCAAATTTCTTTCACTCGACATATGATGCGCACCGCCAAAGAAGGGTTAAGGTAGTATTATTTAATGACAGTCATTTAGGATTAAATTATCTGAACTTCGGGCATTGTGTACAGAATGCTTTGATATCAGTGAATCTTGAATTCACAGTAACACCAGAGATTATGTTGAAGAATTTGAAATACCTGGATATAGAATGTTCCACAAAGACCGAACTATGCAGGAAGGGGCCGGAATTCTTTTGTAAATCAGAGATTTTCTAAACCCAATTGACTGCAAGAGCAGGTCAGAACATAACCTGCTTAGAATAGACCTTAATCTAGGTAACTCTTATCAATAGAATTGTTCTGCTGTACAGGTCTTCACATCATAATGATGAAAAGGATGAACTTCTGTACACAACACTGAGTAATGGCATCGAGGTTAACACCAGTGTGATCTTAGGTGACATCAATTGCCTAGTAAACTGCGAAGCAAGAACTGTCAATGCTGAAGGTAGGTGCCTTGTGGAATTTTATAACTATGTTACGGACTAGGGTTCAAACCCACATCACCATGAATAAATGGTTAACTCCAATGAAAAGGCAACACAACTTATCACCGTGGTATTATAAGAATGGAAGTTAACCACCCAAAACTAGACTGCAAGGTTAATATCCTCCAGCGAAACCCTACTATTATATTACCCTATTGCTATACAAGTCAACCAGAATCATATAATTGATATTATTAAGTTTACGTTAAATGTCAGTAGAATCATTTATGCTTTCGTAAATCTTTTAGGATTTATATGTAAGGAACCACAAAAATATCTAAGGTATTTAAATCTTTAAGTTAATTTGAAAGTAAAAGATAGTAGGCTACATGAAAATAAATAAGGGAGGTATGGATGAAAAGATTGTTTAAAAGTATGGATATTATTTACATATAAATTACACTTTATACATCTATCCTTACATTCACACAATACAACATAATCATACAATACAAAATAATAATACTTATCTATAAAGATAGTTATACAAGGCAGGACAAACTCAGGATGACCCATGGTGAGGTCTTGGCGAAGCAGAGGCGTGAGGAGAACTGAAGTTTCTCAAATCCTATTTTCTATCGAGTCCTTGCATGGTCAGTAAAGTTATCGTACTGGACTAAAATACAACTACTCGCTCTCCAATCAAACAACTTAACTCAACTAATAATTATATAGAATACTTCATTAAAATATATAAATGAAGAGTAAAACATTAAATCACGAATTATATAAAGACTAATCATACGTCTGCCAGAGAGATGCTTAAACAAGGTAAGAGGGGGGGGAACGTGTGCGCTTGGCGCCACTTGGCAGTACACTCTGAACACAAAGTATGTTCCCGAAGTTAGTTTACTTCCTAAAGGCCTTCCGATGTACAAATAAATAGTCACATATACCCACTAATAATTATTTAACTGTATCCCACCAGCAATTAGGTTAATTAAGGCAATACATAACAACGATAACTTTTTGACCCAGTGGGTGAATGAGTCAACTATAGACAACATATACTAGATATTGTGTTTACCACTGAAGAAGAAAGTGTCACCAGCTTATCTGTTCGAAAATCACTCTGAAGTAGTGACTACAATCTAGTTAGGTTCTCTCTTCGCACCTTTAGCAGCAGACCCACCCATCCTCAGAGTTCAAAACTAGATTTCCGTTGTGCAAATTTAGAAGGCCTTTGGGGAAGCTTATTCCAGATCAGACTTGAGGATGAGGATGTTAATGCAACTTGGTGCTCATTCAAAGAGCAGTTTATTGATCAACAAGCTGAATTTGTTCCTACTAAACTCACAAAATCAGGCTCAACCCAACCACAATGGTTCACAAGTGACATAACTTCAGCAATTAGAAATAGAAATGTTACATACAGAAAGGTCAAAATAAGTCAAGACCAAAGAAATTTATATTCCTTCAAAAATATGTGTAGGAGAGTAAAATATCTTATAAAGGAAGCAAATGCGGTATGAACTCAGGGTTTCAGCCCTCTGTGAAGAGAGTCCTAAAGAGTTCTTCAGCTATGTGAACAGCAGGAAGCCATTCAAAAGTAACATTAGACCTCTAAAGGATCCGACATGCCAACTACAAACCTCTGACACTGATATAGCTAAATCCCTAAAAAGACTATTTTGCCTCAGGATTTACAAGGGACAGTGCCAGTAACATGCCAAGCCCAGGATTAGTGCATGAGGGCGAAGTTCTTAGCATAATTAGATTTACCCAAGAGAAGATACCAAATACTACAAAATAGATAAGTTAATTAAGTTCAAGTCATCCATCCCAGATAGCTTTCTTCCCCGAGTTGTACAAGAAGTGCAGGATGAAATCACGCCTTTTTTGGCAGACATCTTCAATAAATCTCTAGACAATGGAAAGCTCCCTGAAGACTGGAAACTGGCCAATGTGACTCCAATCTTTTAGAAAGGGGATCATGAGTGTCCCAAGAATAATCGGCCAAATAGCTTGTGTAACAATCCGAAGTATTGCTAAACCGATATTGTAATCTTAAATTATTTGGCCTCAAGACTCTAGAGGTATGGGAACTTCAAACCGTACAATAGACTGAATTTTATAGGTAGGTATTCCGTAGATATGGTATTATATGGGTAGATTTATTATAGGGATATTATTCTTATAGAGTTACTTCATTAATATTCCAGTTCTTAGCTAGTTTTATAGTATAATGTTCAAGGGTTAACCAACCAAGCTTCATTAATGCCTATTCTAATAAGATTTCAAAACCAAGAAATAATTTAATTATTATTATTATTATTATTATTAAAGTAAAGTAAAGTTAAAGATTAATATAATTAAAATAAATTTGAATTACTAATTGAATTATTTACAAAGACATTAATATAAAAGTAAAATATTAGTTATAACTCATACAAATAACAAACAAATAAATATAAACTTATAAACAAATATTATAAACTAAAAACATGAAATTATGACATTGAAATATAGTCAAGTGCTCAATCCCGGTTAATGAAGTTTGTTAGCCTAGGCGTCACACTCTCCAGTTGGTAGGTTGAAGAGAAGGTAAGTAACAACCAGACTGTACTCCAGGTATTCACAGAGACACTACCCCAAGCTATAGTCCAAGTAACACTGAAGTTAGTCTAAAAATAAGATCACTCATAAACTCGGGAAAGAGCTGGTCACTAAGAAAAGAAACTCGCCCCCTAGTGGTATGGGGCGAGTTAACGATCATTGAAGAGTATATACAAAGGTTCATGGCGCTGGTGCGGTGCTTTGAAGCTCCATGTAGAGGTAGAGTTCGTTGGATGAAGCTTCAGGAAGGGTTGAGCAGGCTCGGAGTGTGGTGCTTTGAAGCTCCATGTAGAGGTAGAGTTGGTTGGATGAGGCTTCAGGAAGGGTTGAGCAGGCTCGGATTGTGGTGCTTTGAAGCTCCATGTACAGGTAGAGTTGGTTGGATGAGGCTTCAGGAAGGGTTGAGCAGGCTCGGAGTGTGGTGCTTTGAAGCTCCATGTAGAGGTAGAGTTGGTTGGATGAGGCTTCAGGAAGGGTTGAGCAGGCTCGGAGTTTCGAGGGACGCAACACCCTGAAACGTGTTGAAGAGGACTGAAATAAGAAGGAGGGAGAGACTCTGAGACTGGACGTACTCGTGGACAAAGTATCGGCAATTAGATTGTCCACACCTCTAATATGCCGAACAATGAGTAGGTACTCTTGTAGCTGCAGGGCCCACCGTAGAATCCTCTGATCATTGTTCCTCATTTTATGTATGAAAGTTAAAGGGTTGTGATCGGTGTAGATGAAAATGGGAGACTGTTGAGGCAGGCAACACTCAAACTTCTTGATTGAAGACACCAATGCGAGGCCCTCTTTTTTAACTGTAGAGTAACCCCGCTGGTGTTTCTTCAAATTGGCCGAGAAGTAGGAGACGGGATGTAGGACACCATATGCAAGGTTTTTCTGAAGAAGAACGGCCCCTACTCCTTGGTCACTTGCAACAACCTGGAGATGGTAAGGTATGGTGTGGTCAGGGGTTTGGAGCACAGGGTGCGAGGAGAGAAGGCGTTTGAGGTTGACGAAGGCTGCAGCACAGGCGGGACTCCAAACAAACCTAACTTTAGTACTAGTCAGGTCAGTTAATGGAGCAGAGATGGTGGCGAAGTTGCTGCAGAACCTCCTGTAAAAACCACACATCCCCAAAAACAGCATCAGGGACTTGCGGTCTGCTGGTTGGGGAAAGGTGGTGATGGCCACAATATTTGCATCCCTCGGGCGAGCGGTACCCCGTCCCACCACATGGCCGAGGTAGGCGACAGTCCCTCGTCCAAAACAAGACTTGGCTAGGTTGATTGTGAAGCCAGTATAGGAGAGACGAGACAGCAGTCCGCGCAACACGAGTGCAAAAACCATGTAATTCGGTACTTTCCCCACACAATTCACTATGTAGCGAGTGTGAGAGGGTGGAGGAGGGTGGTATTCATGTCAGTTGGTCCACCGCGGTGGTCTGGAGCAGTCATACGCTCGCTACTCTCCTGCCACCACTTGTCTCTCTCTCTCAGCAACATTACGTGCTGAAAATGCCACACGACTTATGTTGTGAGCCGCCACATAGTCCAAATTTCTTTCACTCGACATATGATGCGCACCGCCAAAGAAGGGTTAAGGTAGTATTATTTAATGACAGTCATTTAGGATTAAATTATCTGAACTTCGGGCATTGTGTACAGAATGCTTTGATATCAGTGAATCTTGAATTCACAGTAACACCAGAGATTATGTTGAAGAATTTGAAATACCTGGATATAGAATGTTCCACAAAGACCGAACTATGCAGGAAGGGGCCGGAATTCTTTTGTAAATCAGAGATTTTCTAAACCCAATTGACTGCAAGAGCAGGTCAGAACATAACCTGCTTAGAATAGACCTTAATCTAGGTAACTCTTATCAATAGAATTGTTCTGCTGTACAGGTCTTCACATCATAATGATGAAAAGGATGAACTTCTGTACACAACACTGAGTAATGGCATCGAGGTTAACACCAGTGTGATCTTAGGTGACATCAATTGCCTAGTAAACTGCGAAGCAAGAACTGTCAATGCTGAAGGTAGGTGCCTTGTGGAATTTTATAACTATGTTACGGACTAGGGTTCAAACCCACATCACCATGAATAAATGGTTAACTCCAATGAAAAGGCAACACAACTTATCACCGTGGTATTATAAGAATGGAAGTTAACCACCCAAAACTAGACTGCAAGGTTAATATCCTCCAGCGAAACCCTACTATTATATTACCCTATTGCTATACAAGTCAACCAGAATCATATAATTGATATTATTAAGTTTACGTTAAATGTCAGTAGAATCATTTATGCTTTCGTAAATCTTTTAGGATTTATATGTAAGGAACCACAAAAATATCTAAGGTATTTAAATCTTTAAGTTAATTTGAAAGTAAAAGATAGTAGGCTACATGAAAATAAATAAGGGAGGTATGGATGAAAAGATTGTTTAAAAGTATGGATATTATTTACATATAAATTACACTTTATACATCTATCCTTACATTCACACAATACAACATAATCATACAATACAAAATAATACTTATCTATAAAGATAGTTATACAAGGCAGGACAAACTCAGGATGACCCATGGTGAGGTCTTGGCGAAGCAGAGGCGTGAGGAGAACTGAAGTTTCTCAAATCCTATTTTCTATCGAGTCCTTGCATGGTCAGTAAAGTTATCGTACTGGACTAAAATACAACTACTCGCTCTCCAATCAAACAACTTAACTCAACTAATAATTATATAGAATACTTCATTAAAATATATAAATGAAGAGTAAAACATTAAATCACGAATTATATAAAGACTAATCATACGTCTGCCAGAGAGATGCTTAAACAAGGTAAGAGGGGGGGGAACGTGTGCGCTTGGCGCCACTTGGCAGTACACTCTGAACACAAAGTATGTTCCCGAAGTTAGTTTACTTCCTAAAGGCCTTCCGATGTACAAATAAATAGTCACATATACCCACTAATAATTATTTAACTGTATCCCACCAGCAATTAGGTTAATTAAGGCAATACATAACAACGATAACTTTTTGACCCAGTGGGTGAATGAGTCAACTATAGACAACATATACTAGATATTGTGTTTACCACTGAAGAAGAAAGTGTCACCAGCTTATCTGTTCGAAAATCACTCTGAAGTAGTGACTACAATCTAGTTAGGTTCTCTCTTCGCACCTTTAGCAGCAGACCCACCCATCCTCAGAGTTCAAAACTAGATTTCCGTTGTGCAAATTTAGAAGGCCTTTGGGGAAGCTTATTCCAGATCAGACTTGAGGATGAGGATGTTAATGCAACTTGGTGCTCATTCAAAGAGCAGTTTATTGATCAACAAGCTGAATTTGTTCCTACTAAACTCACAAAATCAGGCTCAACCCAACCACAATGGTTCACAAGTGACATAACTTCAGCAATTAGAAATAGAAATGTTACATACAGAAAGGTCAAAATAAGTCAAGACCAAAGAAATTTATATTCCTTCAAAAATATGTGTAGGAGAGTAAAATATCTTATAAAGGAAGCAAATGCGGTATGAACTCAGGGTTTCAGCCCTCTGTGAAGAGAGTCCTAAAGAGTTCTTCAGCTATGTGAACAGCAGGAAGCCATTCAAAAGTAACATTAGACCTCTAAAGGATCCGACATGCCAACTACAAACCTCTGACACTGATATAGCTAAATCCCTAAAAAGACTATTTTGCCTCAGGATTTACAAGGGACAGTGCCAGTAACATGCCAAGCCCAGGATTAGTGCATGAGGGCGAAGTTCTTAGCATAATTAGATTTACCCAAGAGAAGATACCAAATACTACAAAATAGATAAGTTAATTAAGTTCAAGTCATCCATCCCAGATAGCTTTCTTCCCGAGTTGTACAAGAAGTGCAGGATGAAATCACGCCTTTTTTGGCAGACATCTTCAATAAATCTCTAGACAATGGAAAGCTCCCTGAAGACTGGAAACTGGCCAATGTGACTCCAATCTTTTAGAAAGGGGATCATGAGTGTCCCAAGAATAATCGGCCAAATAGCTTGTGTAACAATCCGAAGTATTGCTAAACCGATATTGTAATCTTAAATTATTTGGCCTCAAGACTCTAGAGGTATGGGAACTTCAAACCGTACAATAGACTGAATTTTATAGGTAGGTATTCCGTAGATATGGTATTATATGGGTAGATTTATTATAGGGATATTATTCTTATAGAGTTACTTCATTAATATTCCAGTTCTTAGCTAGTTTTATAGTATAATGTTCAAGGGTTAACCAACCAAGCTTCATTAATGCCTATTCTAATAAGATTTCAAAACCAAGAAATAATTTAATTATTATTATTATTATTATTATTAAAGTAAAGTAAAGTTAAAGATTAATATAATTAAAATAAATTTGAATTACTAATTGAATTATTTACAAAGACATTAATATAAAAGTAAAATATTAGTTATAACTCATACAAATAACAAACAAATAAATATAAACTTATAAACAAATATTATAAACTAAAAACATGAAATTATGACATTGAAATATAGTCAAGTGCTCAATCCCGGTTAATGAAGTTTGTTAGCCTAGGCGTCACACTCTCCAGTTGGTAGGTTGAAGAGAAGGTAAGTAACAACCAGACTGTACTCCAGGTATTCACAGAGACACTACCCCAAGCTATAGTCCAAGTAACACTGAAGTTAGTCTAAAAATAAGATCACTCATAAACTCGGGAAAGAGCTGGTCACTAAGAAAAGAAACTCGCCCCCTAGTGGTATGGGGCGAGTTAACGATCATTGAAGAGTATATACAAAAGGTTCATGGCGCTGGTGCGGTGCTTTGAAGCTCCATGTAGAGGTAGAGTTCGTTGGATGAAGCTTCAGGAAGGGTTGAGCAGGCTCGGAGTGTGGTGCTTTGAAGCTCCATGTAGAGGTAGAGTTGGTTGGATGAGGCTTCAGGAAGGGTTGAGCAGGCTCGGATTGTGGTGCTTTGAAGCTCCATGTACAGGTAGAGTTGGTTGGATGAGGCTTCAGGAAGGGTTGAGCAGGCTCGGAGTGTGGTGCTTTGAAGCTCCATGTAGAGGTAGAGTTGGTTGGATGAGGCTTCAGGAAGGGTTGAGCAGGCTCGGAGTTTCGAGGGACGCAACACCCTGAAACGTGTTTGAAGAGGACTGAAATAAGAAGGAGGGAGAGACTCTGAGACTGGACGTACTCGTGGACAAAGTATCGGCAATTAGATTGTCCACACCTCTAATATGCCGAACAATGAGTAGGTACTCTTGTAGCTGCAGGGCCCACCGTAGAATCCTCTGATCATTGTTCCTCATTTTATGTATGAAAGTTAAAGGGTTGTGATCGGTGTAGATGAAAATGGGAGACTGTTGAGGCAGGCAACACTCAAACTTCTTGATTGAAGACACCAATGCGAGGCCCTCTTTTTTAACTGTAGAGTAACCCCGCTGGTGTTTCTTCAAATTGGCCGAGAAGTAGGAGACGGGATGTAGGACACCATATGCAAGGTTTTTCTGAAGAAGAACGGCCCCTACTCCTTGGTCACTTGCAACAACCTGGAGATGGTAAGGTATGGTGTGGTCAGGGGTTTGGAGCACAGGGTGCGAGGAGAGAAGGCGTTTGAGGTTGACGAAGGCTGCAGCACAGGCGGGACTCCAAACAAACCTAACTTTAGTACTAGTCAGGTCAGTTAATGGAGCAGAGATGGTGGCGAAGTTGCTGCAGAACCTCCTGTAAAAACCACACATCCCCAAAAACAGCATCAGGGACTTGCGGTCTGCTGGTTGGGGAAAGGTGGTGATGGCCACAATATTTGCATCCCTCGGGCGAGCGGTACCCCGTCCCACCACATGGCCGAGGTAGGCGACAGTCCCTCGTCCAAAACAAGACTTGGCTAGGTTGATTGTGAAGCCAGTATAGGAGAGACGAGACAGCAGTCCCTCCAGTCTGGCGAGATGGTCCATCCATGTACCTGAAGTAATCACAATGTCATCTAAATAGGAATCAACACCCTCTAAATCTTGAATAGCATAGGAAATAATGCGTTGAAAAGTCGCAGGGGCATTGATCATTCCGAAAGGCATCACATTATACTGGAACAAACCATAAGGGGTTATGAATGCTGAAATAACCTTTGCTCTCTCGGTCATACCTATTTGATAGTATCCTTTTTGAAGGTCTATGGTGGATACATATTGACCGGTTCCTACTTTGTCAATTAGATCATCTATGCGGGGAAGAGGATAAGCATCTGGCACAGTCACAGAATTGACCTTTCTATAATCTGTACAAAGTCTAGAAGTGCCATCTGGCTTAGGGGCTAGCAAGGAAGGTGATGCCCAGGGTGAGTGACTGGGTTCTATAAGGTCTGGGTTCTATAAGGTCGTGTTCCAGCATAAACTAAATTTCTTTCTTCATGATATTTTGCTTCCGAGGATTTAACCTATAAGCTGATTGTTTAATAGGTCTAACATCTGAGGAAAGTAGGACTACATCGTGAAGCTGGGAATTGCAAAAACCAGGGATATCTGAGGTGACCGAAGGGAACTTCAAAAGTACCGACTGAAGGTCATTTCTATGAGAAAGTGATATCTCATGCAAGTACCCATCTAAATGCTGCAACACTTCACTATTTTGGGGATTGCCACAAGGGGAAGGAAGATAAACCTCAATCATTTCAGCATCACTCTCCTTAGGCAACTCCTCCGACTTCATTGCAGTATTTACAATTAGGCAAGGTGTATTCTCCTCTAATAACCTTTCAACGTAAGGTTTGATTTGATTGACATGGACAAGCCGGCTATTTTTCCGACAATCTGGAGTGTTCACTACGTAATTGAGATCAGACAACTTCTGAGTTATGATGTATGGTCCAGAATATTTACTTTTAAGAGGATGACCTGGAATGGGCAGAAAAAGGAGCACTTTTTCCCAAGAATTGAAAGTACTGTATTCAGATTTGAGATCATAGCGAGTTTTTATATTTGACTGATTTTTATCCAAATTATCTAGGGCAAGAGTTCGCACTTTAGAAATTTTAAGTTTCAAAGCATTTATGTACTCTGACACAGTGCAGGAGGGGTTATCAGAAACTGTATTGAACCACTGATCTTTCAGGACCTTCAAAGGGCCTCTGATCTGAAGTCCATACAACAACTCAAAGGGGGAGTAACCTAGCGACTCCTGGGGGCATTCCCGGACAGCAAAACGAAGAAAGTCAATGCTTTCATCCCACTCTTTCTCAGTCTCAAAACAGTACTTCTTTATCATACTCTTAAAACTCTGATGGAAACGTTCAAGGCAACCCTGTGTCTGAAGTCGGTATGCTGTGGACAAATGTTTTTGCAAGTCTAACTCCGTCATTACTTGACACATCAGCCCACTGGTAAAGTTAGATCCCTGGTCACATTGGATATCTTTTGGAATGCCTACTTTAGTGAAAAGATGCAATAAGTTTGAGGCAATGGTTTTCGCCTTAATGTTCTTCAAAGGGAAATCTTCAGGGTATCGGGTAGTGGCACACAGGACAGTCAACAGATATTGGTTTCCTCTTTGTTTTGGGAAGGGGTCCTACACAATCTATGACTATTTTTTCAAAGGGCTCTGACGTGACAGGGATAGGCTTAAGAGGTGCTTTGGAGATTACTTCATTTGGCTTACCCACCAGTTGGCAAGTGTGACAAGAACGGACAAAGTTAGAAAAATCTGTCTTCATTCCTGGCCAAAAAAAATGATTTAGTATTTTCCTGTAGGTGTTTTTTTGACCTAGGTGTCCTGCTAGTTTATCATGAGCTAGCTCCATGACAGAAGAACGGATGGATGAAGGGATGATGATTTGATGTGCATTAGACCATGTATCTGTGTCAGGCTTATCAGGTGTGTGGAAGCTACGCATGAGAACTCCATGATAGTAAATGCTTGGATTCTTTCCATTCACAGAAGTGTTATCAGCAACATGTCTAAATTTTGCAAGAGTTTCATCAGATTCTTGAGCTTTAATGAGATTCTCTTTAGACATGATCTGAGTGAACAAGGTCTCCTGACTTTATGTAGAGGGAGAGTCATGGAATGCTAAGTTTTGAGAACGAGTAGCTGCACATACAGGGAATATATGAGGAGTCTCTTTATCCATCCTCTCTGTAGGACTGGTAAGTAAGGGAGCTTCTCTCAACTTCAAGGTAGGAATCAGCCCATCTCCAGCCAAGTCATTTCCCAGAAGGAAGGAAACTCCAGGCACAGGAAGGTCCTGCTCAAGCATGGCTACTTTAATCGTTCCCCGGAGTAACCCACTGTTAAGCACTATTTCAGCCATGTTAACTACTTTATTTGAATTCAAGAAATTAAGCTGGCTAACTTCCCCTGTATATCCAGTCTCAACGAAGGGCAAAGCTTTCTTTACCAATATGCTCTGGGCCGAGCCTGTATCCCTCAGAATTGTGACTGGATATTCCCTGGAATGTTCAAGAGTGGAGACGGTTCCTGGAACCTTGAAAGCAGAGAAAAGATCAGATGACTCAATTGATTGAATGCATGTCACTGGTTTCCCAGTAGGTATGACAGATGGTGAACGAGAAGTGGCAATAGTGAGTTTGTAGGCAGATGAAGTTTTACAGCTAGGGTGTTGACATTGAAGGATGTTATGCCCTGTCCTTTTACAATATGTACAAAATTCCTCATTTCTTTTTTGATCTTTTGGTGTGGGATTTGAAGAACTTTGCAGCGAGCTGACTTCAGACACAGGGTAATTACTAGAGGGGAATCTAACAGTTGGTATCCTAGACTTGTCTCGGTTTGGAATGCCTCTGTGAATTAAAGCATAAGAATCTGCCAACTTGGCACTCTTAGTGAAGTCACTCACCCTTCTCAACGTACACCAGGATATTGAGTGGTAGTCTTCACTTCCATTCTTCAAGAACCATCAGGTTAACTAAGTCTGTGAATGTGGTGATACGGGAAGAGTCCAGCCACTTCTTAAACATTCAAAACTTTTCCATTGCAAACTCTAAGTATGTGTGCGTTTCAGGCTTGCACTAGTTTCTAAACTGTATACGATAACTGTCAGGGGTTATAGAATATGCATCAAGAATGGCTTTCTTTACAAACTCATAATCATCAATGTTTTCAAGGTTAGAGAAAATAGTGGAAGCTTTTCCTACTAATTTATGATGAAGTAGCCACGTCCACTCCTCCTTAGGCCATTTAAGGTGTGCAGCGGTCTTTTCAAAAGTCTGGAAAGAAGCTTCCGGATCTTTCTCATTGAAAGTTGGAACCGAGATATTCTTAGCTAAGTTGAAATACTTCTTCAGTTTCTCTAGCTCTAGCTTTTCTGCCTCGAGTTTTTTGGTTTCTTCTAGATTTTGGATTTTTGCTATTTCTAACTGTCTGTTTGCATTCTCAAACTCTTCCTGCTTTTGTAGCTTAAGTTCCAACTGCCTATCTTTTTCCTTTTCCAGCAATTCTAATTGCCTATCTTTTTCCTTTTCCTGCTGAAGTATGGCTAACCGTTCCCTTTCAAAGGCTAGGCGCTCTCCTGACCATACATCCTGATTTGATCTATCAAGTCTCTCAGGTGTTTCACTTTGTGTATTCTCATCATCTATCATAGATTTATGCATAGAAAAAGTAGCTGGAATAAACTCATCTACGGCTTCAGACGGTAAGACTTCTCTAGAAACTAATTCTTCTAGGACTATGTTCTTGATAATTTCTTTAGTATGTGAACTCTCAAAAGGTATGTCAAAGTGAAAAGCAATATACTTCCATTCATCCTTAGAAATAACTTGATTTAAGAGTTTGTCAAGAGAGGGCTCATTACAAAACGCTTTTAATCTAAACTTGTCAGTCATTTTGAAAAATTTAATTAGGGTTGCGAAGGCTACCGCTCAACTAAACGTAAGAGTGGCAAAATTAAATAAAAACAAAAATCTCAAAACCTACACATGAATTGGATAGGAGCAACACAGACTGGTACATACTAGATACTCAACAGTTGCTACGAAAACTATGGATCAGAGGCAAGGATATTGGGCAAGTATAGAACAGTAATGATTGTCATACTAATGTTTCAGGCAAAGACACTAATCTCCTCCAATCAAAGATAATTAATGTGAAAACCGACAGACAAGAACACAAGAAAGTAAACTCTGAACTATCCCGCATTTCTTAAACAAAAGTATAAAAGTGATACACGATCCCAAAACAATAGAATAAGAGGAGTGGCATGAGAGAGCTATATGCAGCAAGATCCTACTTCTACTTATTCAAATTATTAGAAGATGGTGATCATGTTCGGTCTATCCATAGTTTCGTAGCCTACGTGAGTTGCAGTGGATGTGTGTACATGCTTAGATTGATATGCAGGATTCGAAGTTGCATAATAAATCGTAGGCAGTGTCCACCATTCTTTAACTGTCTTCGTGGTGCGATGCATAAGGTGTTGATATTCGGTGTGAGCATCCTGGGTTCGAATCCACGGACTGCCACATGTGTTTGTAAATTTCATAAATCGATTTTAAGAGTATAGTTGGTTGTTGGAAGGAACATAATTGATATTGGTTCAGGAGTGACTTATCGAGAAGACTTCCCTAGTGGTTAAGGCCCCATTAATTGCCCTTTCCATTCACATATGCATAGCCTACGTGAGTTGCAGTTGGAATGTGTGTACATGCTTAGATTGATATGCAAGATTCGAAGTTGCATAATCAATCGTAGGCAGTGTCCACCATTCTTTAACCGTCTTCGTGGTGCGATGCATAAGGTGTTGATATTCGGTGTGAGCATCCTGGATTCGAATCCACGGACTGCCACATGTGTTTGTAAATTTCGTAAATCGATTTTAGGAGTATAGTTGGTTGTTGGAAGGAACATAATTGATATTGGTTCAGGAGTGACTTATCGAGAGGACTTCCCTAGTGGTTAAGGCCCCATTAATTGCTCTTTCCCTTCACATATGCATAGCCTACGTGAGTTGCAGTTGGGATGTGTGTACATGCTTAGATGGATATGCAGGATTCGAAGTTGCATAATAAATCGTAGGCAGTGTCCACCATTCTTTAACTGTCTTCGTGGTGCGATGCATAAGGTGTTGATATTCGGTGTGAGCATCCTGGGTTCGAATCCACGGGGTGCCACATGTGTTTGTAAATTTCATAAATCGATTTTAGGAGTATAGTTGGTTGTAACATAATAATTCTTATGGAAGACGAGTATGAGAGGTACATCCTACTCTGCCATTAAATGGAGATTCAGGTGGATGACCGATGTGCGGTAGGTTAACTACCGTCACATGAGGATACTCTGATATTCCCGCTACCGTCTGTCAAGGTATTTAATATATAAACGGGTATGGATGAGTATGAGGGATTTGAGGAGTCACTTTGAAACTACAAATGGTGAATAAATGATAGTCTATTACCCAGCTACGTAAACCAACATAAAAGAAGGAATTATTTAAGCAGCGTGAACAATAAAACAAAAGGACTATAGCATAGTGATAAATTTCAATGTTCAAGTCTTAAGAAAAAAAACAAAAAATATTAAAATTATATCAATTAGACTTAATGAAACTTGATTAATTGATCAAATGAACAAGAGATCCCGGACAGGCCCCCACTTGTAACAATCCGAAGTATTGCTCAACAAATATTGTAATCTTAAATTATTTGGCCTCAAGACTCTAGAGGTATGGGAACTTCTAACCGTACAAGAGACTGAATTGTATAGGTAGGTATTCAGTAGGTATGGTATTATATGGGTAGATTTCTTATAGGGATATTATTCTTATAGAGTTACTTCATTAATATTCCACTTCTTAGCTAGTTTTATAGTATAATGTTCAAGGGTTAACAAACCAAGCTTCATTAATGCCTATTCTAATAGGATTTCAAAACCAAGAAATAATTTTATTAATATTATTATTATTACTAAAGTAAAGTAAAGTTAAAGATTAATATAATTAAAAGAAATTTGAATTACTAATTGAATTATTTACAGAGTGATTAATATAAAAGTAAAATATTAGTTATAACTCTTACAAATAAAAAACAAATAAATATAAATATATACAAAAATATTATAAACTAAAAACATGAAATTATGACATTGAAATATAGTCACGTGCTCAATCCCGGTTAATGAAGTTTATTAGCCTAAGCGTCACACTCTCTAGTTGGTAGGTTGAAGAGAAGGTAAGTAACAACCAGACTGTACTCTAGGTATTCACATAGACACCACCCCGAGCTATAGTCCAAGTAACACTGAAGTTAGTCTAAAAATAAGATCACTTGTAGACTCGGGAAAGAGCTGGTCACTAAGAAAAGAAACTCGCCCCCTAGTGGTGTGGGGCGAGTTAACGATCATTGAAGAGTATATACAAAAGGTTCATGGCGCTGGTGTGGTGCTTTGAAGCTCCATGTAGAGGTAGAGTTGGTTGGATGAGGCTTCAGGAAGGGTTGAGCAGGCTCGGAGTGTGGTGCTTTGAAGCTCCATGTAGAGGTAGAGTTGGTTGGATGAGACTTCAGGAAGGGTTGAGCAAGCTCGGAGTTTCGAGGGACGTAACACTTGACTGTTATCATAGTAAAACTCTTAGAAAGGATACTAGTAGACAAGATAGTCGACTACTTTGAATGCCAGAATTAAATTCCAGGTTCCCAACATGGATTTAGGCGACACCGATCATGTCTTACCAATTTGCTGGAATGTTTCCATGAAATGCTGAGTGAGCATGACAGAAGTAGAGCCATAGACATCCTTTACTTATATTTTCAAGAAGCATTTGACAAAGTGCCTCATTTCCGGCTAATGTCAAAATATAGTGCACTAGGTATAAATACAGAGGTAAAAAAATTGATTGAAAGTTGGCTATCACTTAAACCACAACTAGTGGCAATAAATAGTGTTTCTTCTGAGTGAACTCAAGTCACCTCTGGAATTCTACAGGGATCTGTCCTTGAACCACTTGTGTATATAGTTTGTGTTAATGACATCGAGATTGGTCTGTTGAGTGTTATCTCCAAATTTGCAGATGACATAAAGCTTGGAATGAATGTGAAGGACCCCTAAGGGGTTGAACATATGAGGATGGACCTCAACAGACTAGGTGAATGGTCGGAGACATGGCAGATGCCTCTAAACATGAACAAAGTGCAAGGTGCTGCATATCGACCAAGCAAAGCCCAAGTCAGGCTATTCGCTATTGGGAATCCCTCTGGAAGTGACTGACATGGAAAAGGATTTGGGTGTTCTGACTAGCAGTGACCTAAATCTCTCCAAGCAGTGCATAGAAGAAAAGAAAAACTCAGAAATGATTGGTCTATATTTAGAGGCAATTTAAGTATAGAAATAATGGAAATAGTCCTCACAATTGACAACGCTCCGATACGGTCGGTCGTTCCTGGAGTATACTGTTCAATTCTGGTCTCCAGCACTCGGGGAAGATATAGAACGACTGGAAAGAGTACAAGCTATAGCTACAAAGCTTATTCCATTGCTTAGAAGACTGAGCTATGAGGACCGGTTGAGAGCTCTTAACCCTCTCACGTTCTTGACGCAATTTTGAGTCTATTAGGGATACTTTAAAGCCTTTGTTACCATCAGGGGTATTTAGAAACCTTTAGTTTAGTTACTTCAACCTCTGCAGTTGTCTTTGAGTTAGCTGTGGGTAGAAAACTAATTTTAGAGAGGTAATTATAAGAGTTAGAGAACTCTATTTGTTATTGCTAATCTGGCAACCTCTGCATCATAAAAACGTGAAAGGGTTAATATATTTCCGTTGGAGACACGCAGACTACGAGGTCAAGTCATTTAAGTATTTAAAACATTTAATGGGTTTGACAATATGGATTATAGCAAAATGTTTAGCCTCAATAAGAATACAACATGCAACCATGGCTGGATATTAGAATTGAAAGGCTAAGCACTAGTACTTGTGGAAACTTGTTCACATATAAGATCTGTTCTAAATGGAACAAACTTCCCTCCGAAGTTGTAAACAGTTTTTCAGTAGAACAGTTCAAGAAGAGAGTAGATATCATTATGCACACTCTGAAATGAGTGTAGTGCACTAAACAGTCTCTCTCCTTCCACTTCGAGTATCTCCTCGGAATGGACCGCAAGATCTCTGAGATACTAACTATTACTTGAAAGTCCTTGTAACGTTCTCTCTCTTCTCTGAATAGTTTAACAAGGGAAGTGGTCGATATTAATTCGATTGATATGTTTAAGAAGAGACTGGACGATAATCTCACTGTGATTGGTATGAATGTATCAATAGGTAAGTGTAAATTCCTTCTAAGACTAAATGTTTTCTAAACTCTATTAAAACTTTCCTTGTGGGCATTTCATATTCCATAAGGTTACAATTCATCCTATTTTCCGATAGGCGAGAGCCTACTTGTTGTGTAATTTTCTTCTACTAATAACTGTCCCTGTAGTATTAAGGTCAGACCACCTAGTAAGGACCGGAAGGTCCGTGTGGTTTAAGTATATGTGTAACTCTGTGTAACACTATATCTCTGTTATACACATACATACACACACACACACCATTTCGTGGTACTTCGTATATACATTTGTTTTTATATATCCTGTCTCCTTTCTCTCTCTCTCCCCAACCTCCTCCCATTGTTCTGTTACCATTACTGTTATTTCAGTTTGTCATGTTTCCTGCTTTATATAGTGTTTCTTTCCGCTTTCTTTTCTCCAACAATTATATATTTTATTAAAAGATTGTTTTAAAGTTTGATTTACAGGTAATGGTATCATATTTATTATATGTTTACCCAATGACTGACTCAAGTTGTTTAATATTACTGTAACAGCGAATTTTGAGTGACTACACTTCTAAGATAAACCATATAATCACATATATAACTCACACCATTATAACAACCTTTTAGAGAACTATAAGTGTGTTGATCTGATCTCCCAATAGAAGTTCACACCATCACAATGGACGCTGGTAGCTTTCCACTGTGCTAAGGCAAGCACGGATCCTACGATAACAAGATGGTATCACACATCCGTTGCCAAGATATCGAGAAGTAATTGCTAGCAACTTTGTCACGCCCAGTCGTCACATGGGGTGGCTGAGCCGCGCTCTGCCTCAAGCAGGCTGAGACCGATTCAGTCAGCACCTAGCCTTCTCCCAAGGAGGGTCCCTCACCTCAACCCTAAGGGTAAGCCTTGTGACCTCTATAAGTGTACAAGTACCTTATAAGTACCTTATAAAGTGTGATATCTGTGGCATACTACCGTTCTAGTAATTCCCTTTTAATAGTTTGTTCTCTCTCTCTTTACATGAGATCTTATTAAATACATGGAAACAGCTCATAGTTCTAGGTTGCTATTATTAAGTAGGTTACTTGCATACGTAAGATAAAGTATTTATCTTGGAACACACTCAACTCGGAGTACACACAACATTAGGAAGTACATTATAATTGCATTTCCCCAACGCAGGGATGTCTAGTGCAATATTCTAATATCTCAAATTAGGATTAACCCTTTATTAGCGGCTCACCACTTAAGTCGTATTTAATAAAGCTGGACTATGTGGCGGCGCTCGACATAACTCGAGTGGCAATTTCAGCACGTAATGTGGCTGAGAGAGAGAGACAAGTGGTGGCAGGAGACTAGCGAGCGTATGACTGCTCCAGACCACCGCGGCGAACCTACTGACACAAATCTCAGCTCCCTCCTCCCTCTCTCACTCGCTACATACTCAATTATGTACCGAAAGTACCGAATTACCTGCTTTTTGCACTCGCGTTGCACGGTTATTGCAAGAAAACTATCCATCATACAAGGATCGTTATGGTGTCATTCGAAAGCTCTGTTTATGCCCTTTCAGGGATAGATACTTGTTTTACGTTCTGGGTCTTATTTAGGCATGAAAATGATCACGTAAACAGCCCTATTTTGGCTAAAAACACCCCGCTGGGCGGTACACATAAATAAACCGCATAGGCCGCTCGTAAGGTGTTAAGGGCTACAGACTTATATTTTCTATTACAAAAATAACAAAAGCCCCGTGCTTGTTTATTTAAGACCTCCCTACATATTTCCAGTGGTTCAAGATTCCTACAGAGTTTATTACAACGTACAGGAAATATTGAAGTAATAAAATAAGTTTAACCCAAACCAGTCCGCTAACATGCCACCTCCATAAACCGGCCGCTACATTACTTTATTACTATATTATTTGTTGATTCAATTCAAAATTTTATTTTAATTTCTCTTAATTTCCAATTACTTTTTTTTTGTTTCACTTAACCCCAAAATCAACAGTTTAATTGTACTACCAGACGCTTTAATTCCGATTACGTATAACCTCTCAGAACCAGCAAGCTCAGATCATCATACAGACCAGAGAATGGCAAGAGATGACGTATGATACAATATACATCCACACTACCAATCATATACTGTTTGGTGCCAAAGTTGTGAAGGCAGGTAGGCCTACTATATTATTTTCAATCCTACATCTTGTATATCCTAAATGACCTGTAGCAATCCTGTTTTCTCCGTTGGGCTCCTCCGACCATAACCTTATCTCTGTTACCTGTCCTTTCTAGTATGGTCATCCGATCCTCCCAGCCGACGGCGCTTGTGACACTTTGGCGCTGCCGACTAGGAGGCTCTTCGGCAGTACATCTTTGAGTTGCCATGGAATGAATTTGTTCCGTGGTTGGGGACCCTCAGAGTGTGCTGAACACATAACAAGGTTATTATCTCGGGCATGGAGGCATACCTTCCATTTTCTTTCAGTCCAATGCAAACAAATCTTGGTTTACTCACGCTTGTTCTACTGCTGTCCAAAATAAGGATGAACTTTCAGACAGTGCTATTGTCTTCAAACTCAAGAAACACGTTCTTTCTATGTTTCTGCCCGGAATCAAGCAAAATCTGTTATTCAACTTGCCAAAAACTCTTTCAACAATGTTACAATGTCTGAACTTTCTAACTCTAGTTCATCCCAAGCTTTCTGGCTTCTAGCCATAAACCTCACCAACAATCTTATCATCTTATGCTAGCCAGATTAAAATGAAGAAAGGCGTCTTAATACTGAAAGGCTAAAGTCACATACCTGTATTAAATAAATTTTGACTAAAACTTTGCTCATTTCGTGCTAAGACAAAAGAAAAACTGAGCGGTGGCTTGACCTGAAAATACCATAATGCTCAAAAACTAATAAGCTCCTTGAGTTATGAGGCCGCAGAAGGGATTAACGCAGTAACTATTTTTAAGTTGTGTTGACGTTCATGTAGATTTTTGTCCTCTCAATCCTTTGAATCACAATGATGTCAATGCTTGTTTGAATCTAGCTATTTCTATGGCCATTTTACTCTACTTAACCCTAGATTAGCGGGTCCTCTGTGGCCGTTTTGGGCTTTTTCAGGTCATTCTGACTACTATATCAACCATCAGTATGAAAGGAACTGTATTGCGCCAAAAACTAGGTGGAAATCGCTACACAATGACGCCACATACAGCTACGTAGCACTCGTGGAGCACTGACAGTGTTACCTCAAAGATGGAAGTTTAGCTGATTTTGCTACCTTGCTCACTTTTAGCGAACTATTGGTTACACTGTCATCCTCCCGCGCGGTGGGGGAACTGGAGTTAGTGTGGGCCGGGAGGCCACAGATGTCGGACGTATGGATCATTACTATCCCACCCATTTTCACTCTATTTCCACCCTTTTTTCACCCGTTTTTTGCCAGTTTTTTCAACTCGACTTATGTGGTGAGCCGCCTTTTAAGGGTTAAGAAGGATCTGTGAAGTAAGAAAGCTAATAGAGATCGTCTTTAATCTTTTGATTCCTGTGGTTCTGTCCAAATCTGAATAATATTTTCTGGCAGTAGCATTAATTAAGTAGACAAATCATAATATGATTGAACAGGTTAGAATAAGTTACATATTTTCAACTAATATGACGTTTGTTTTAATAAAAGGTATGTTTCCGCATGCGTAAAGAAGTAGTATATATCATTTTGCTTGAGACAAAAGAAAGTTGAAAGTATTGATGAAGGACACTACTATTAACAGTGACTATAGTCCATGCATTACAGGTAGGCCAGAAATCGTTACCCCTAACCTCTGTAACTCAAAAAGGACCAGAACAAATGGGCGGTAAATATACAGTCATGGTCAGAAGTTATGACCTACCACCCAACATATACAGTCATGGTCAGAAGTTATAACCTACCACCCAACATATACAGTCATGGTCAGAAGTTATGACCTACCACCCAACATATACAGTCATGGTCAGAAGTTATGACCTACCACCCAACATATACAGTATGGTCAGAAGTTATGACCTACCACCCAACATATACAGTCATGGTTAGAAGTTATGACCTACCACCCAACATATACAGTCATGGTCAGAAGTTATGACCTACCACCCAACATATACAGTCATGATCAAAAGTTATGACCTACCACCCAACATATACAGTCATGGTCAGAAGTTATGACCTACCACCCAACATATACAGTCATGGTCAGAAGTTATGACCTACCACCCATCATAATATACAGTCATGGTCAGAAGTTATGACCTACCCACCCAACATATACAGTCATGGTCAGAAGTTATGACCTACCACCCAACATATACAGTCATGGTCAGAAGTTATGACCTACCACCCAACATATACAGTCATGGTCAGAAGTTATGACCTACCACCCAACATATACAGTCATGGTCAGAAGTTATGACCTACCACCCAACATAATATACAGTCATGGTCAGAAGTTATGACCTACCACCCAACATATACAGTCATGGTCTGAAGTTATGACCTACCACCCAACATATACAGTCATGGTCAGAAGTTATGACCTACCACCCAACATATACAGTCATGGTCAGAAGTTATGACCTACCCACCCAACATATACAGTCATGGTCAGAAGTTATGACCTACCACCCAACATATACAGTCATGGTCAGAAGTTATGACCTACCCACCCAACATATACAGTCATGGTCTGAAGTTATGACCTACCACCCAACATATACAGTCATGGTCAGAAGTTATGACCTACCACCCAACATATACAGTCATGGTCAGAAGTTATGACCTACCACCCAACATATACAGTCATGGTCAGAAGTTATGACCTACCACCCAACATAATATACAGTCATGGTCAGAAGTTATGACCTACCATCCAACATAATATACAGTCATGGTCAGAAGTTATTAAATAATCACATAATTAAGCATCTGGAGAATAATAAATTAATCAGTGATAGGCAATATGGTTTTAGACGATGTCGATCAACTGCAGACATTCTTTGCCTTCTTACGCATCAAATCAACCAAGCTACAGACCAACATGGTGAAACACATACAATAGCACTGGATATATCAAAGGCATTTGATAGAGTCTGGCATCAATCCTTATTGTCGAAGATGTCACACTACGGCCTTGCATCATTAGTTCCACTAATTTCTTCTTATCTTCATAACAGAAAAATACGTGTAATGGTAGATGGCCTTTATTCTCAATTTCACTCAATAAATGCTGGTGTTCCCCAGGGATCAGTTTTGGCCCCAACTCTGTTCCTCATTCATATCAATGATCTCATATCTACCACTCATAATCCAATACATTCCTACGCAGATGACTCAACACTCCACAGTTCCTTCACATTTACCAATTCTTTCACCCAACCCGATCTTATAAATTCAAAAATAAACACTGCAATTTCTCTGAACCGGGACCTTTCTAGAATTAATGAATGGGGACAAGAGAATCTAGTTTCCTTTAATGCACAGAAAACCAAGTACATTCAATTTTCTAACCGACAGAATCTCACTGACTCCCATATATTTTTTAATGATGTAAATATTCCCACTTCCCCTAGTATTGACATTCTCGGTGTAACATTAACTACTAACTTGAGCTGGACACATTATGTTAGAAGCATTGCTAAGAATGCCTCTAAAAAACTGGGACTCCTGTACAGAGTTCGAGAATTCTTCACTGACGAGCAGTTGGCCGTAATATATAAAAGTCATGTGCGCTCTCAGATGGATTACTGTTCACCTCTGTGGGGTGGAAGTGGAGTGGTTGCATTGAGGCAGTTGGACAAAATTCAAAATAAAGCTATTAGATTAATCAATAACCCTGCAATCACACAGGACCTTCCTACATTAGCCATACGAAGAAACGTTGCATCCCTTGCATTATTCTACAGATATTTTCACAGCAATTGTTCCGAGGAACTTGCTTCAATTGTGCCGCCTCTCCACATCTTTCCCCGTAGAACTAGGGCAGCTGAGAGCGCCCATGAATTTACACTTTCTCCTCCACAATGCAGAACTTCTGCTTATCAGAATTCATTTATCCCCAGAGGTACTACTCTTTGGAATTCACTTCCCTCGAATTGCTTTCCACAAACTTACAATCAACAAATGTTTAAATCCAGTTGTTACAAACATTTTATGAATGGAGGATGCCTTTAGGCACATGGACCTTTTTGTTTTATCTGTGTTTTTCCTTCCTCCGTTCATTGTCTCTTAAAAAAAAAAAAAAAAAAAATATACAGTCATGGTCAGAAGTTATGACCTACCACCCAACATATACAGTCATGGTCAGAAGTTATGACCTACCACCCAACATATTATACAGTCATGGTCAGAAGTTATGACCTACCAGCCAACATATACAGTCAGGTCAAAAGTTATGATCTACCTTTATCTTCACCTCATGTTAAGTACACGAAATAACAGTCTTTACCCTTTCAAGTAATATACCGCTATTCATTATTTTAATCTGTCTGTCAATAGACGAAATTAAGCAGCTTAGTAGATACAGCGAAACAAACTATTTCCGTCCACTCTGACTCCCACGTCCCATCTAAACTTTATAAAATCGTCAAATATATTCTGAATGAAAGCAAAGAGGCAATATTGTATAATGAATGGTATATGATTTTGGTATAATGAATTATTGATAATTGTGTTATTAATACAGTATATGTCAAGAGCAAAATATGAGTGAAGTTGTAAAGTTGGCCCACTGGTTTTGGTCGTTACTGTAAGGTAATAAATATTTACAAACTGGTTCGTTCTGTCAGACAATACAATATCCTCTATTGATTTGAACTAATACTTACTGTGGACATTCAAAGCTAACTGGGTAATATATACCACTTGTGGAGAATTGATATGCAATAATAACATGAAAAGGACTGGAGTTAGTGAAGACAGAATTGCTTCAATATTTTTAAAACAGTAAATTATGACACGCAATAAAATTCAAAATTATATGAATTGATATAACAACAAGGGACACATGACAAACTTGAGCATTCACTAGCCAACAAAATACATGTAATTGACAATATACATCCGGTAACAGGTAGGGTAAACATTTGATCTACAACTCATACGCGGTGGTCCAAATAGTACGCACATTTTAAAGAAACACACACACACAAACATTAGTCGAGTTAAATAATTAACGTTCCTGTCAAAATATTCCTGAAGTGTCATATAATTTGATAGTTGTTAACCCTTTGAGTATTATTGCACGCTTTGACAGTTTAATCTGGCTATCCTTAGACGATTTTATACAGCTTAGGAATGATCTGTGGGAGTTAAACGGGTATAATGGTTCAATCTACCCTCCGACTTCCATATACCTTAGCTAAACTGATTAAAATCGTCTAATAAGACCCACAACACAGAAAAGAAATGCGTGATCGTATATTGAACAGATTAAAAAGGGCCAATTTCCGTCATAAATGTATTGAATCTAACCTAACAGTATTGTTAGAGAGTGTACTGGTTGCAGAGTTAATGGTTGAAATAGTGTACTGGTTGAGTTGTCCGGTCACCAGGTACAGTATGTTTTATCTAAAGGACGAGGTAAGCACATAATTGTAGGCAAGGTTGAACAGTACGTGAAAAGTGTATATGAGAGGAAATAAATACACAGATGTGAAGAAAAGATGTGTAAAAGGTATGGAATATAGAGTGTCTTAAACTCATTCTGAGAAGTGCGACAGCGTACAAAGGAAGAGGTGCGCAAAAATGTATTAACTAGGTTTATACGCAAATAAAAACATGACAATATGTGTGCATCAATTTGTGATGTGTAGCAATGTATAGATTAACTTGAAAAATAATATATGAGAGAAGGTACGGAACAATGTATGCATGAAGGCCCACTGAAGGAAAATGTAAAAGCAAATATGAAAACACATAATAACAATTGTTGGTTTAAGGAACGCGTGCCAGCATTACGGTAGTTAAAATGTCTTTAATAATATACATATTATAAATACATTGAAAGCCATAAACCAATGTATTAAGAAATAAAACAAAAACAGGTATATCATATAATATATGGTAACTCACTATCAATACACCTTACTTGATACGATTTAACTTTTGTATACCTTTAATATTGTATAGTGAACATATGTTGAAAATACATGAATTTGGGAAGTGATATAAATGAATGAATGATTAAGTGTGATAAATGCGTGACAAACAATTCTATAACAACAGTATGAAGTTCTGAGTGTGGACAATATATGGAAGGCAAATTAATGAGAATACCCTGCCATGGAATTCAGGGAATAATTTCGCTGCCTTCATACATTTTATCTGCAGTCTAGTTAGAGGCCAAAATATCCCAGCAATTTAGCTAAAAAATGGTTGGACATCGGGGATTGAAAAACGCCAATTAATATGTGATACCCCTTTAGTCTGTCTATTGTGACACCATATGAGGAGGAGCACATTAATGACAACGCTTCTCATATACAGTAGATTCATCAGGCCAACGTTGTCATTGAAGGGCTGCTCCTCATGGTGTTTTTTATTAATTCTGTCAACTTTTTCAAGTATATTTTCATCAATCTGTTTATAGATTCAACCCGGTATCACACGAGTGTATTTTCAGCAACAGTGCTCGGACATTTTGGTCTGGTCGTTTCTAATAATACATCATGATATAATTCAGCAACAATGCATAATCTACATTCAGCTTAGTGTACAGAATTAAGGCCAATTATCCCAGAAATGTTGCCACAATAATGTTGGCAATCGAACATTGACGATAAAAGCTCTCGTGTGGTGCTTTTGTCAGTTAGTTTACTGTGTGTATTGCCATATAAATGAGAGAGAGAGAGAGAGAGAGAGAGAGAGAGAGAGAGAGAGAGAGAGGGAGAGAGACAGAGACAGAGAGAGAGAGAGAGAGAGAGAGAGAGAGAGAGAGAGAGAGAGAGAGAGAGAGAGAGAACAACAACTAGAGGAACATAAAATACATATCAACCACCCACACATGATTTAATGAAACTTATTAGGATTTAAATAATATAGCGCTTCGTACAGTTGCGTCCCGTGGTATTTAACAGCCATTACCATAGTAATTATGGCTGTAATCAGGGTAATTATTGCGGTAATACGACAACGCAAACTAGCTGCCGGAAATTTAGTTTGTGAGGGAATTATTCAATTCGTGGATGGTGAATATAAATAAACTTTTGGGTGAAGTAAAAGTTGTTAAGTGGCGATACAGTTAATGTTAGAGTCTTAGTTGCAGGTTTTTGTTATCACACACACACACACACACACACACACACACACACACACACATCAAGAGAGTTACTTAGGCCATTTACATGAAAATAGTATCTAGATATAAGATAAGCTATTTGTCTAGTAGATGTTTATTTAGAGTATGGGTAGTGTTTAGAAAAAACAGTATTGTAGTACTGCACACATATGACTGTATCGAGTGGTTATAAAGCAGACAAGGACCTTTAATGCAAAGCCTGCAAGATGTATACATGTTCATGTGGACTAGTAAAATGGTCAATATTTATAATTTGTTGCACGGTTGTCAGACACTGTAATGTTATGGTATGTTAGTACGACTCATAATTATTTAAGCGAAAGGTAGGTGGATGAGGAAGATTTATAAAGTTGAAGTTGAGGGGAGATAGACAGCTTGGGGAGATAAATGGTCTTTAATAATTAGGGAGAAGTATAGGAGGAACGGAAGAAGTGGAAAAGTAAAAGGTGGAAGGTTGTTCTCCTTACTCTTGTTAAAAGGTTTCCCCCTATCATATTGCTATCAGACACATTTATGTACGGAATATAATTATATGTTTTGTTTCTACTAACTGATGACAAGAACTGAATACAGAAAGGTGAGTCACATGCTTTATTATAGAAAGCAACACATCCGAGTTTCAGAATGAAAAACGGAAATGTAAATAAATGGTGTATGAGAATGGAAGTGTCCTCTGTCGTAGTGGCGTGTGAATATTAACTCCTTGAGGATTATGATGCGTTTTGAATGTTTATCCTGGCTATCAGTAGACGATTGTATTCAGTTTAAGAAATATTTGTAAAAGTCAGAGAGTGGATTGAAATAGTGTTTACCCTTTGACTGTTAGAGGGCTTTCAAGAAATGGGTGAAATCGTCTAATGATAGCCAGAATAAAGTGCGTAAACATATTGCTAGGATCCATATTGCTAAACCAAGTAAGTGTTCTAATAATGTCAATGAGCTGATCACGTAGTCTAGTTTTTTCCAACGAAATGGGACCAAACAGCCTTGCGTAGTCTTCTCAACCAGTCTTCATAGCTCAGTCTTCTAATCAATGGAATAGGCTTTGTATCCCTAACTTGAACTCTTTCTAGTCACTCTATATGATATGAGTGCTGCAACAAATCTGGCTAGGACAACGGACGACTACATACTCAGTCATTAGGCAGTAGTTTATCTTTCTGCCACATACTATGATAATAAACACCATCTATGTAACATGCAATTTTTATTTAACTCCTTCTTTACACTTCAAGTACATAAAGGCTTTTGAAAATAATTGCCTTCACTATAGGATTATATCAAACACATAACTTATCACCTGGGACAATTTCTACTACGATGACTATTTGTTCATCTGAGTTCATCTGAACCAGGTGGGAGCAGCACGGTTTGTTCTGCGTTGAAGGATTTTCGGAGAAGAAATCGGCTCAGCACAGGACAACCAGGAAGGAGGACCGAAGACAGCGAGGATGGCAACCTGCAAAGGAATTAAATACTAAACCGTCAAGAACCGGGAATTTGGATAAAGCTCCACCAACACGACCCAAATTCAAAACCGCCAGGGATAACGACCGAGGACCGAGGACAGCCATGAATGTAAATGTAGATCCGACCAGAACCAAAAATTTGATTAAAGAAAGTTCTGTGAGTTCTAAAACCGCAACTTTAAAGGTGTTCTATGCAAACGCTCGTAGCATACAAATTTTCAGATTTAGAGGAACTAGTGTTTACAGAAAATTATGATGTGATTGGCATAACAGAGTCTTGGCTCAATACAGAAGATAGAGACTTTTTAGCAGAGTATTCACTTTCCGGCTATGTAATGTTTTAGAACAGCCGAATAAATAAAAATGGAGGTGGCGTTTTATTTTATAGAAAATAAAATCTTAACCCGACCCCCTTGTCAAAACCTCAAATTGTGAACGTCGACCCATCTTTTGTGCTAATAAAGAATAATAAAGGTACACAAATAATACTTGCATTAATATACAGACCTCCAGCTCAATCAGTGCAAACTGACCGAGAAATTTACGAACAAATTGCATATGTAAGTAACTCACAAGATACCGTATTTTTTGGCGACTTTAAAATACCTGTGACCAAGTGGGGCGATACTCTTACTTCACACTCCGGACATGACTTGTATGCGAGCTTGCAAGAGAGTTCACTCTATCAATTTGTTTGATCGCCGACTCGTGGTAATAACGTTCTTGAACTTGTACTTGCAACAAAAGAAGAATTAATAGAGAATTTGAATGTTGGTGATGAATTCAGTAACAGCGACCATCGTACAATAACTTGAACTTTAAAGTTTACTAGTAACGAACAAAATAACAGCATCGAAAAAGTCCCTAATTTCAAGAAAGCAAACTTTCATAAACTTAGAGCAATGTTTAAAGAAACTGACTAGAGCTTTTTAATTAACAATAACGACATAAATACATCTTGGGAATTATTCGAAACCACTTACCTAAAAGCAGTGCAGGACTGCATACCATCGAAAATACGGCGTATAGGCCATAATAATAAGCCCAAATGGTGGAATAAAGATATTTCAAACTGTCTGCTTGCTAAAAAGTTTGCTAATGATATATTAAAATCCTTACAAAATGACGAAGAACGGGTGAAATTTGTAGAGCTACGACGCAAAGCCAAAAAGTTAATTAAGCAAAGTAAAAAGACCTTGGAGTTACATGTTGCGAATCAAAGTAAAACAAACCTGAAATAATTCTATAGTTATATCAGAAAGAGAAAAGTAGTTACTTCAACTGTTGGACCGTTTGTCGATGAAAATGGAGAATACACCAAACACGAAGTACAAATGAGTAATGCCCTCAATACCTTCTTTGCATCAGTTTTTACAACGGAAAACCTCAGTGATATCCCTACACCATCGCCGATTTGATAATTCAGATATTCTAAGCAATATCACCGTTACAGAGAGAGAAGTATTGAATTGTTTAGATAATCTCAAGGTAAATAAAACGCCTGGACCTGATACAATCTCACCTAGAGTCCTAAAGGAAGCTAAGGATGAGCTCTCTAAACCACTGACATTGCTATTCAATAAATCCTTGCAGTCTGGAACTATGCCTGATCAGTGGAAGCTAGCCAACGTAACACCGATATTCAAATAAGGCAGCAAATCCCTACCCAGTAACTATCGTCCTATTAGCTTAACCTCAGTTGTATGTAAAATGCTAGAAACACTCATAAGGGACAGACTCGTAAATCACTTAGAGGAAAATAACATACTTAAAGATACTCAACACGGCTTTCATAAAAAAACGTTCCTGTTTAATTAACAAACCTCTTAGACTTCCACGATATCCTCAACCTCTACGATGAGAGTAAAGCTGTAGATATTATATACCTTGATTTTCAAAAGGCCTTTGACAAAGTTCCCCAAAAAACGTTTACTGCTAAAACTAAAAGCGCATGGAATACAAGACGGTGTGTTGAAATGGATAAAAAATTGGCTCAGCGACAGAAAGCAAAGAGTAGTCATAAACGGTAAGGTATCTAAATGGACCAATGTAAGTAGTGAGGTACCCCAGGGATCGGTACTAGGACCAATTCTCTTTCTAATTTACATCAACGACATAGATGAGGGTCTCACCTGTACAATCTCAAAATTTGCTGACGATACAAAAATTGCAAATAGTGTACTCTCAAAAGAACAAGTTGACGATATGCAACACAATCTAGATAAGTTGTCATGTTGGGCCAAAATTTGGCAAATGAGTTTCAATGCGGATAAATGTAAAGTACTACATATTGGATTCCAAAATGAGAAAGCAAACTATTTGATGAATGGCACTCAGCTTAAGAATGAAAACAGAGAAACCGATCTGGGAGTAACAATATCGAGTAACCTAAAACCGAATCATCAATGTTCAGAAGTTGTTAAGAAGGCAAACAAAATAATTGGCTTTATAGGCAGGTCACTTGAGCATAAATCCAAAGACGTTATCCTAACCTTTTACAAATCCTTAGTCCGCCCTCTTCTGGAATACTGCGCTCAATCCTAGTCCCCTTATTACCAAAAAGATATAGACAAGCTAGAACGAGTTCAACGTAGAGTTACCAAAATGATACCTAGCCTAAAGAACAAGCCATACGAGGAGCTTCTTAGAGAATTAAATCTATTTCCTTTAACCAAGCGCAGATTAACCCTCGTGGCCCGGGCAGGTCCTCCTAAGGACGGAGGTCGTATCCGGGCGATCTGGCCGAAAAACGTCTAGGCCTAGGCTACCGTATTTTTTTTATTTTAACTGCTAGAAATTTCCCACGCATCCCTAAACGTAGTGCGGTTTCCAATCTGTAGACTGGCATTGAGTACAGCTCCCTAAATCAACTAGTTCAGTTGTGATGACTATTTCCGTGGAGCGAATTTTGCCGCGATGTTGACAATATCAGAGTTTTTCAGAAACTAATTTCGTCTGACGTCACAACAATAACATTGATCCGACGTCTCCTTATTGTTTTCGGAGGTGCGGTGATGCAACAATCGGCTTTGTTTACATGCGTCGGACGCACAGCGTTCAGACCAAGCTGAATAGGCTTTCAAGCTTTCAGATTTTAACAGGACACCCGGGTTCCTGCCCATCTTCCGCGGTGTCCTTATAAAATGCTGCCCGGGTAGGAAGGGTTAAGAGGCGACTAAATTCAAGTGTTCAAAATCATCAAAGGCATCGACAATATGAACTATAGTAAGTACTTCACTATCGACCAATCTAATTACACGCTGGGAAACGGGTGCAAAATTATTGGTAAATCTTTTAACTCGCACGAAGCTAAACATTTCTTCTTCAATCGAGTTGTCAACTTATGGAATGGGCTTCCCCGAGATGTTATAGACTGCAGCACCGTTGATTAATTTAAACTTCGCCTAGACAAATATCTTGCATCAATCCCGCGACTGGCTGCGTTTGTAAATTAATAACTTTATTTTATCCTCCCCTCAGCTACTAACCCTTTGTCCCCTACTAACTTACTAATCCTGCCACGGACATTAGTTCCAGGGCAGTAGTTCCCTCTCCAATGTTCCCTTACCCACTCAAAACCACTGTTTGGACACTTGAGCCTCAGTGTTTTTGAGGACAAGCAGCCTAGAAGGGTCACTATACCTGTTGTTGCTTGATTTCCTTTATACTCCTTTGTACTCCCAAGCATTTTTGTAAAGTTACCCTTCATGTTACCAACATTTTGAAGCATTTGCCTCAGGTTACAAAAACAGTCTGACAGGTTGAGCAATAGGGTTAATCAATATGAATTTGCAGCGTGGAATAATATATACTGTACGTAGTAGCCAACTACTTTAATACTTCCTTATCACTCTGACCTCACAGTAGGAATCCTTGAGTGTTCCATGAGTACACGCATTCAGCAGTGTAACTATGCATAACATAACAAGTTTTGAAAGATGCATGTAGAATTAAAGGAGGGAAGAGTGACAGTGGCAACGATTGTTCACTTCCTCCTCCATCATCATTACCATAACGATGTCTGCTGCCACCATCTTACCTTATTTTTGACGGTGATAGGGGAAGGACAATAAAGATGAGACTGGTGATAACACTGTCTATAATAATAATAGAGGTGGTCTGGTAAAGTGTGGTGGAACTGAGATGTTGGTGGACTAGAAGGGTCTTTATATATTCAAGTAATTGTTTATCTGCACCAGCCTTACTGGAAATATGTTCATATTGGTATTAATTAAAATCATATTGGTCAACATAATTAGATAGTAACCTTAGTAATGGGAGTATAAGTTAAGAGGTATAATCAAAAGGTAAGTTTGCATCTGTGACATCATCAGACAAGATTCATATATATTTATCTAACAACCAAAATTATTTTTACGCAAGCGGTATTAGATATTTAGTGTTATGAATGTGTTGTAGCAACTACATTTCTAATTATTATTCCTTGTTTTGCTGGGAATCATTATTTAAATTAATCTACGATGTCATAATGATGTTGCCATATTAACTAGAGATATGTATTTTGATTTATATATTTGTTATTACTACACATAGTCAGGAGAAACGAACACATCTTCTAAACGTTCATGCAAAAAAGTTAAATTTACAAAGTCAACTACGCAGTGTCATGGGCATTTACCTCTGTCTGTCCAGGGACATAAAGAGAGAACAGTGTTGGTTGTATTAATGATAAGTAACAATAATAAAAGTGATGTGTTGCCATATAATTACAGATCACATGCTTAACCATTTTTATGTCGAGGAAAATAGAGTTGGCCTTAACGTTTACAGTGCGGGTGATTTCCCACTATAATAAGGCTCATTCAGACACTCCTGATGGCCTAAACAAGTGCCTGAATTAAATTTAATATTTGCAGCCAAAACTAGAAGAAGAAAAATTTCAAATGACAGCAGAACGAGCTCTCTAGATTGTGGGGTTTAGGCGCAGACATTGACAATATTCGTTACAAATTGACAATGTTCCACAATATTTGCCTTTGGCAACACTAATATATCTCGCGAGATGTGGAGAGAGAGGTCACTGTCGTGGCTGGCCTGCTGCTGAGCGAACGTGGCCTTGCTATGTTCCTGATCAGTCACGCTCATCTGCACAGGCTTTAACCTACATATTACCGGTATATTATTGACCTTCTGTCACCCCCAGTCCCAGCCGATCTACTTTTTTTGGTGTATGTTTTGGCTAAATCTATCATGTTGGATGAAAAATGAAGGCTCGTGGTAAGAAAAGCTCTCACCCAATCCATATTCGTCCAAAATTATGTAGAAAATGTCGTATTTAGAGAGTTGAAATATTGACCTTAATGCCGTAGAGTTTATCGTAGATTTGATCACAACTGTGGTTATTCTGGCCGACTTCCAAGTGCTCCCACAGTCAAGTTTTGCAGAATGCAGGCATTTCAAGGAGTGTTATGTTGAGTATGTACTACCTTCAGTACGCATGCGTAGTTTTATGATGTAGGTAGGCGCACAAGAGGCACCATGTTTATGCAAAATTAAATATGCATTTTGTAAACAAAGTTGGAGTTAAATTTGTTGACAGTATTTGTAGCATATCAGCAATGATTATGAATTACTTTTTCATGCACAATTATTATGGGGATGTAAACACACTCAGGACACGGGAACCGTGGCAAAAAAGCGGGAACCGTGGCGAACGGTCAGAGCCCGACCTACGTTCCGCCCACCGCTAGTCTCTCTCTCAGAGGCAATATTGCTCCAAAATTGCACACGGACTTAACCCTTAAAGATCGGGGCCCGACTTAAGTCCGAATCGAGAAAATTGGACTAAATGGCGGGGCCCGACTAAAGTCCGTGGGCGTATTCCCGCCCTAATTTAGGTGGAAAGCGAAACCTGGTGGTCAGGCGGTGTACTACAAGGTCCCACCCACACATCCCCACTGCGTGACCATGACTCAGTAACCCCCAAGCATCCGTAATGGAAGGTCAAGATTTGCCCGTGTCCGATTCGGTGGCCGCCACCCCTAGTGCGTCGTGCCACCCTACTCATCACGCCCGGCTCACCACCCAGGAACTAGATATCAGGCTGAACTCTTCAGAACTTTCTAATAGGCTGTTGAATGAAACCATGGAAGGTCTGGGTGAGAGTTTTGATAGTGTGGATGACTCGGAAGACGAAAATATGCCGATCATAGGCTTTCACCCCAAGCATAATTTGCGTGTCGCAAATGTTGTGGTTGATGTTGCACAGACCGTTGAGCAATATGGACACGTTCCTGATGAAGAACATACTGGTGTGGGTGTTGGTAAGTACAATTTACATTTTATAATTGCTTGAAAGTTTGATTGCAAGCATTTTATCACCTTACGAGCGGGTGGTGGAGTATATTTCACTGTGCCGCCCAGCGGGTTTTTTTTTTAACCCTAAATGGGGTTGTTTCCGTGCTCTTTTTCATGCATAAACAAGACCCAGAGCGTAATACAAGTATATATCCCTGAAAGGACGTAAATTGAGCTTTCCAATGACACCAGAACCATCCTTCTACGATCACTGGTTGTCTTGCAACGATTGTGCAACACGAGTGCAAAAACCTTAAAATACGGTAATTTCCTTATATAATTCCCTGTGTGACGAGGGAGGGAGGGTAGATGTAAGTGGAGTAATGCTCAGTAGGTCCACGAGGCACGGCGGCCGTGGCGAGCGGTCACGAGGTAATTTATGCTCCTAATCACCGCTCCGCTCTCTCTCAGAGCACATTACGTCCTAAAAATTGCACTCTACAAGAAATTTCCTTTGCATTTTATAGCGTATTATTTGCAGGCGTTCGGTAAATTTCTCAAGATAACCAGGGTGTACGGTACATTTCTCACGATAATACAAGCAACAACGAAGCTTGGCGAAGATTGTGGTCTACAATATACCTTTTTATAATTGCATGTGACCTTGTAATTGCTTGAAAGTTTGATTGCAAGCATTTTATAGCGTATTATTTGCAGGCGTTCGGTAAATATCTTACGGTAATACAAACAACGAAAGATTGAATATTTGTGTTTGGCATTATATGATTGTGGGGAACATATGTACCGTATAATATATTATTTTATCATATATATGATACATATGTAAAATAGTTATATTATCACGACACTCTCTCTCTCTCTCTCTCTCTCTCTGTCTCTTCCTCCCTGGGTCTACCTATACATTTATAATTGCATGTGACCTTGAAATTGGTTGAGAGTTTGATTGCAAGCATTTTATAGCGTATTATTTGCAGGCGTTCGGTAAATTTCTCACGATAACCAGGGTGTATGGCACATTTCTCACATAGAGAGAGCGAGACAGAGCGCGTGAGAGAGGGAAAGCGAGCGAGCCAGAGAGAGAGAGAGAGAGAGACAGACAGACAGGAGTGAGAGAGAGAGAGAGAGAGAGAGAGAGAGAGAGAGAGAGAGAGAGAGAGAGAGAGAGAATATACAGAGAATACAGAAATAAGGAGAAATAAGAGAAAAATAAGACCGATTACCGAAGGAATAGTAGACGCGCGGGAGGCCGAAGTCAGGGCAAAGCGAACGCATCCGAACGCGCCTGGGAAATAGACCAAAAAGTACCTCTTCTTCCTCACCTCTTCCCACCCTCAACAATCGCTCATAACATCTATAATAGACTTATATGGGGAGACGAAGAGTTGCTCTTTCCAAAAATGACTGTTTCGTTCACATTGGAGCCATAGTAACCCTCTCACGACCATAGGATGCAGAGGTTGCCAGATTAGCAATAAGAAATAGATTACTCTCACTGTTATAATTACCTCTCCAAAATTAGTTTTCTGCCCACAGCTAACTCAAAGACAACTGCAGAGGTTGAAGTAAACAAACTAAAGGTTTATAGATACCCCTGACGGTAACAAAGGCTTTAAAGTATCCCTAATAGGCTCAAAAATCGCGTCAGGATGTGAGAGGGTTAACAGCGCTAGGGCGAGTGAAAGTGAGCGAATATTTCGGGTTTATGCCCGCTGGGCGGCACAGTGTAAAATACCTTACCACCCGCTAAGTAAGGTTTAAGTCGGGCCCCGGTCTTTGGGCAGGTGTTCTCTATACGGACTTAAGTCGGGCCCCGCTAAAGAAGGGTTAAAACAGTAGGCTGAATGGGACCGAACGGATACAAGGCAAAGAGAGAGGGAGAGAAATGGAAAAAAAACAAAAACGAGGAAAGAGGGAGAGAAAGAGAAAACTAAAAAAGGCGAGGTGGGCTCAATTTTTAAGCCTTAACGCAAACATTGAGCCCACCTCGCTGTTTTTGGTTTTCTCTTTCTCTCCCTCTCTCCTCGTTTTTTTTTTTTCTATTTCTCTCCCTCTCTCTTTGCCTTGCATCCGTTCGGCCCCGTTCAGCCTACTGTTTTAAGACGTTTACCCCCGTCCAGGTTTCAATATTTTCCTGGTGAGCGGTAGCGAGCCAACGTATATAAACAAAATTGTTGAGAGCAAGCTAAATTTGTAAATTTTTTGATAGAAAAATGTCTCCGGCAATACCAGATTTCTCCATATAATGCTGGTTCGCTATCGCTTGCCAGGAAGATATCGATACTTGGATGGGGATAAACGTCTTAAAACAGTTGGCTGAATAGGGCTGAATGGATACAAACCAGAGAAAGAGACAAAAGGAGAGAAAGAGAAAAAATAACAGGTGAACCCCCCAAGAGAGGTGCATAGAAAAAAGGGTTGACAGGTTCTATAGGCATAATAATTTTGTTTTAACCACCTCGCGGAAGGTGCTTTTTGGCATCGTCGATGTTCTCGGAACATCTGAGAGCATCGGTAAGCATCCATGCAGCGTTGCAAATGTTGTTTTGTGTGAAACCCTCCGCGATGTCTCGCCGATGTCGCAGATGATCGCAGAAGCTCTCGCAGATCCCTCTGCATTGCTAGACGATGCTTGCGAGGGTAACGAACCCTCGTGAGTCCTCGTCCAAAATTTGGAACAGTCCGAACATTTGCGATGACCCGCGAGGGCCCTTGCGAGGCCTTGCGAGGCCTTGCGAGTCAAACAAAAATTCATGAGAAGGTTTAAGACATGTCACGAATGTGCCAATTTATTGGTGTCGGCGATGAAAATCGTGAGAATTCGCATCAGTGGGAAAGGGGCATAAGAGGTTTGTTAAACAGGAACGTTTTTTACGAAAGCCGTGTTGAGTATCTTTAAGTATGTTATTTTCCTCTAAGTGATTTACGAGTCTGTCTCTTATGAGTGTTTCTAGCATTTTACATACAACTGAGGTTAAGCTAATTGGACGATAGTTACTGGGTAGGGATTTGCTGCCTTTTTTGAATATCGGTGTTATGTTGGCTAGCTTCCACTGATCAGGCATAGTTCCAGACTGCAAGGATTTATTGAATAGCATTGTCAGTGGTTTAGAGAGCTCATCCTTAGCTTCCTTTAGGACTCTAGGTGAGATCGTATCAGGTCCAGGCATTTTATTTACCTTGAGTTTATCTAAACAATTCAATACTTCTCTCTCTGTAACGGTGATATTGCTTAGAACATCTGAATTGTCAATCTGAATCGGCGATGGTGTAGGGATATCACTGAGGTCTTCCGTTGTAAAAACTGATGCAAAGAGGGGTATTGAGTATTGAGGGCATTACTCATTTGTACTTCATCTTTGGTGTATTCTCCATTTTCATCGACTAACGGTCCAACAATTGAAGTAACTACTTTTTTCTTCCTGATATAACTATAGAATTCTTTCGGGTTTGTTTTACTTTGATTCGCAACATGTAACTACAGGGTCTTTTTACTTTGCTTAATTAACTTTTTGGCTTTGCGTCGTAGCTCTACAAATTTCACCCGTTCTTCGTAATTTTGTAAGGATTTTAATCTATCATTAGCAAACTTTTTAGCAAGCAGACAGTTTGAAATATCTTTATTCCACCATTTGGGCTTATTATTATGGCCTGTACGCCGTAATTTCGATGGTATGCAGGCCTGCACTGCATTTAGGTAAGTGGTTTCGAATTATTCCCAAGATGTATTAATGTCGTTATTGTTAATTAAAAAGCTCCAGTCAGTTTCTTTAAACATAGCTCTAAGTTTATGAAAGTTTGCTTTCTTGAAATTAGGGACTTTTTCGATGCTCCTATTTTGTTTGTTACTAGTGAACTTTAAAGTGAAAGTTATTGTACGATGGTCGCTGTTACTGAATTCATCACCAACATTCAAATTCTCTATTAATTCTTCTGTTGTTGCAAGTACAAGGTCAAGAACATTATTACCTCGGGTCGGCGATCGAACAAATTGATAGAGTGAATTCTCTTGCAAGTTCGCATACAAGTCATGTCCGGAGTGTGAAGTAAGAGTATCGCCCCACTTGGTCACAGGTAAATTAATGTCGCCCAAAAATATGGTATCTTGTGAGTTACTTACATCTGCAATTTGTTCATAAATTTCTCGGTCAGTTTGCACTGATTATGCTGGAGGTGTGTATATTAATGCAAGTATTATTTTTGTACCTTTATTATTCTTTATTAGCACAAAAGATGGGTCGACGTTCACAATTTGAGGTTTTGACAAGAGGGTCGGGTTAAGACTTTCTTAGATATAAAATAAAACGCCACCTCCATTTTTATTTATTCGGCTGTTCTCAAACATTACATAACCGGGAAGTGAATACTCTGCTAAAAAGTCTCTATCTTCTGTATTAAGCCAAGATTATGTTATGCCAATCACATCATCATTTTCTGTAAACACTAGTTCCTCTAAATCTGAAAATTTATTGTGTATGCTACGAGAGTTTGCATAACAAAATTTAAAGTTGCTATTTTAGAACTCACAGAACGTTCTTTAATCAAATTTTTGGTTCTGGTCGGATCTACATTTACATTCATGGCTGTCCTCGGTCTTCGGTCGTTATCCTTGGCGGTTTTGAATTTGGGTCGTGTTGGTGGAGCTTTATCCAAATTCGCAGTTCTTGACGGATTAGCATTTAATTCCTTTGCAGGTTGCCGTCCTCGCTGTCTTCGGTCCTCCTTCCTGGTTGTTCTGTGCCGAGTCGATTTCTTCTCCGAAAATCCTTCACCGCATCGTCTAGGACACACCGGAGACACCGACTACTAGATCTTTAGTTGGTTCAAGTTTGTCTTTTATGTCATAGTCTGGCCTTCTATGGACTACATTTACTACCATATTCCGCAAAGGTGTATTGCAGAAACAGCTGATCATTGTTTATTATCTGTCTTCCTGCGGCCATTGCAAACAGTACACTTTAGCGAAGGTAAAAACTCAGTACTTCTGCAATTCTGTAAAATTTCACCTGATGTCTTGTACGGAAGTGAAGGATATTCATAGCAGAAATGTTAACATTACTATGGGCATAGTTCCTACCTTCCATTTGAGTGCGTCGCACTGTTGTTGTCTCAATTATCCCTCTTTCACTACTACTATTTGGATCATACTAATAACATTGATTCACATAGCCTTATCTGAGATGTTCATGCAATATCCATGCAACGAGAGAAGCCATAACAATCAAGCCAAATAATTCATGACCAGAATATTGCCAGATTCCTCCTGAATATCACCAAACAATACTAATGTTAATATTTACAACCTATTTTGTGGTAATACCTCAGTAAATGCAGGGCCAGCATAAATTAAATCCAACTCTCTCACCTTTGTTGATACTAGTGCTAGGGACTTAACCATAATTTGCTTAACCTAAGGAAGGAAAACATTTAGAAAACCTGTTTATCTGCAAGTAAATTACTGTGTTAAGGGTGTATGTAGTATGAAGTTAACATATGCAATTTATATCGACAATGATCGCTGACCTTAATAATAGAAGAGTGTAACACTTAAAAGTCAGGTAAGGTATTATATTTGAGCTCCCTCGTCTGGGCATTTTCACAATTTTACACTGTTTTCAACCATTTCAAGCTCTGTAAAGAAAGGGTTATTGAAGAGAAAACATATGTGAGTGAGAAATTACCTTATCAGACTGTCCTAAGCATATACACCAATATCTTGTTCCCAGCTGGGCTCTGGCCTTGATAGTGACAAGAGAAAATTAGTAGTTTTGGCACGAGTCTCTCGGGCTGAGCCAGCAGTGTTAAGACAGCTTATATGCTCATGGTTGTCTTCGCCTTCTTTGGACCCTTAGCGCATGTTGTTGTGGACTAACTTAATTTATCACTCTCCGTCTTGAGTCGGCCACCCCCAAAAAAGGAAGAAAACTAAAAGTAAATACAAATAAATAATAAATAAATACAAAAATAGCAAAAGTGGGGATTGGGCCTGAGCATATAGATAGATAGATGGATAGAACTTAATTTATATATTCTGTATTACATGCTTTATGTAAATAATGCGAGCGGGCTGCGGCGGGAGATTGGCTGGGGTTGACAACGCCATTTCCCGCTACACAAAACAGGTTCAGTGATCGGACGAGTTGAAAGTGCATTGGGGGTTCAAGCGATACTGAGTGTATAGTACTATGAACATCTGCTCGGTATCACCAGATGTCTCCCAAGACTTTTGTTTTATTTTTCAAGTTTTTCTCAGGCGTAGAAACGCAAAATGTATGCTTACGTTGCCCATCTGACCTTCGAGAACATCTCAGACCATTGCCCAACCTTTAAAGGTTAAGCTATACGCTTGATGAAGTTTCTTGGTAGCGACATCTGTCATTTACTGTCTTTGTTCAAAATCTGACGAAAGGCACTATATCTGTATGTATGTATGTATGTATATACTCAGTCACATACCCCATAGCTTTGGGTGGCCGACTCAAAACAGAGCCCGAACAGAAACAACATTATACAGTTCCAATTCTTAGGGTTCGGGACCACTTTCGCGTTCCCTCGCCCCTTTCTCTGTCTCGTCTAGTGTAATCTAATAGACATTAACTGCAGCCTACTATTTAAAGTTCTATACATTTTAGGTGTTTTCCATTCACCCAACATATAACCGCCAACCTGCTCGTAGTTACTTTACAATTAATATTATAATGATATTCACTCTCCTACAACAAGATATACTAAGCATTCTTCCTTTGGTAATATTATAATTTAATTATGAGTAAAAAATTTAACACCTGTATAACATTTCATGGTGTCCAAAGATGAATATCAGTATCAGACCATGTGTGAGCTGTCTCTTAAATCGTTCATGGCTCCTTTATAATTCCAAAGTGCTGTCAGTTCGACTTAAAGACAAAATCTCGGAGCCGTGCTATATGGTTAATATTATGTTTGTTAATTTTGTTTCTGCTTTCTCTATAATTTACTAGAACAATACCAAATTAATTCCAAATGAACATTCAAATATCAATAGTATTGTAAATGGATTTTGTTTGTTTACTGATGGCTGAAGGGTATAATGAAAAGTACAGTGTACATGACTTATCACTTACCTGCCCAAGGTGACCTAAGGTAGTGTTCGCCATACTTCTAGTAGAACTGAGGAGAGCGCCGCCCCTCGTTTTGGGTGGTGATTTGGTGCAGCAAACTTTTTGAAGCGGCAGCACACTGCCCTGCGATGATGGGCTCGACTGGCACCGTTTACAGTTCGACATCGAGGGGTCTCTTAAAGCTGTCTAATGAGACCTCATGTCTCTTACTCGCCGAGGGAGTTTGATGAAGAGACGCGGTCCTTTAGGAGATAACCAACCCTCTCGCAGCAAGCCCAAATCACCCTGGATATTCATCCCGGGGATATCTCATTCCCAGCCTCTCCCATCACTGAATATCATGACTATCACGATATGTAGGTTTGGTACTAAACCCTCTGCGATTTTCTCCAAGTGAATATTATTAAGTAACGTTCCTTTCTGCGCTCCGAGTGCAGTTTCAGTGGTCATAAGCGCTCCCAAACAGAATATTATGATGGAAGCTCTGCTACCCATGATGGCAGTAAAGGTCATTAACACACACACAAACACACATACAGTATATTTACGGTCAAGGGGGCCGAGCACGCTTATTCACTGTGTTGAGATTGCTAGCTCTGGTGTCGGGGATTCGATGCCACGCTCCGGCAGGGGAAGTTCTCTCAAACTTTCCCTAGCCGTGAAGGCTAGGTCTGGATGGACCATCTCGAGGGGACCCACAAAGCCTTCTGCCCACGCCTTACTCCCTCGGGGGTATGTAGCCGCTTTCGTTAGCAGCCAGGATTAGTCTGTTGATACCTTAGGATAAGTAAGATAACGAAATTAAATAATTCTCCCCTACCTCACCAAGAGAAAACGCCAGGAAGACAGAGAGCAAAAAACGTGGGAAATAAGTGGCAGCAAGGAGAAACTCCAGAAAAGTTAAGAGACAAAGTAGGTGGCGACCACCAAAAAAAGCGGCTTCCCACAACAAACCAGGGGGAAACAAAATCAACATAAATACATCATGTTACGATCCAGGTTCTCAAAGACACAGGGCTCTTCAACATTGGACTAGATAATGGCAAAATGCAACAACGGTAACACTAGATCCAACCCCTGCCTTAAACACTGGAAAACAAAACACCATTACCGCCCTGAGTCGTGCCTGGACAACGAGGTATCCTATGACTCAGTAACTGGTGCACACACACTAGGCTGACGCTCGATGAAACAGCCTATTCTCAAACAGTAATAGATTACTCGATTAGGTTACACAAAGAAAAGATAGTTAACGTGATTAATTAACGTTACGGTAGATACTCAAATAACTGGCACTCCTGTATTAAAGAAAGTGCAATGCTAGTCCTGCAACATCAACTGGAAACTTCTGAAATAAGTCTGATGCTGGGAAGATGTTTGTAAAGAATCTTGAACAATTATAATGCAGAATACGGGTCACAATAAATACTAGGACATATAGTAATAATAGGCAGGCGAATAATAAAGACTGCGCAAAGGTAGTAATGCTCGACAACTAAAGAAATGCTTCGTGACACAACGCAACAGCCTACTAGGGTTGTGCAACTCAACAACAACCTCGGCTCAAAAGTGCAGTGAATAATAATGTTGCATACATATAATAATGGGGGCTTATCTCTAACCAGTGTCTGCTCAGTTAATAAAGTCTAGCTGGGGTATCAAGGCAGGGCAACAATGGGCGAGCATGCGGCTCGTAGCCTAACGTTGTCCGAAGGTGGTATAATGACGATTACGTTATATGACGGGGATGCTCTCTTGATAAATCTAGGTCTCTAGTACCTAGTTCTATCCTGGCGATCCCTCAGAAGTCAACACAAAGAGGCAGCACTATGTTGTGAGGGATAGGCTATGGCCCTCTCACACCACAGCGCTGTGCTCGCAAAGTAAACCCACCCGAAGACAACTTAGGCTCCCACAGTACCTGTCGATGTCGTGCAGGGCTTAGCTAACACTGCACACATCGGAGACAACGACACAGTAACCTTACCCCTAGTCTAGCTTTAAATAACCAAGCAGAATCACTCAACACCTTGCAAGGGAGACATATACCGGTCTACAACCTTCCCGAGAGAGGACACACACGGAAAAGTCCGTCTCTCCAAACCTCATACATAGAAATATCTGAGAGCTTCGCGTACAATACGACTGGCCGACGGTGAACGTCTATGCTGAAACCAGAAGGGATGTTGAGTTTAATAAAGATTAGAGAATGAGAAAGGAGAAGTCGAGAGAGAGAAATAATATGCAAAGTGGCGAGTATGGGGGACAGAATTGCAATGGATGTAGGTGGTACGCGTGTCAGGCAAGCTCTGAGCTGGTAAAAAACACGAGGCCGCGACGGGCAGGGACTAGTTGACCACCCGGCCGCCAACGCCGTCAGCGCCCAAGCGAGCCGCGTGATAGCTCACCCCGCTGCCAGGTGTACCCCCTCACCCTCTCTCGCTCGCCTCCCACACAAGCAACATTTATATTATAGCGAATATAAAATATAAGGCGCGGTCACAGACCAAAACAAAGACCATTTCTAGACTGTCTGTGGCAACACGACACTAATAACATAAAGCAGATCATTCTAGGACAACTGTAGCCCATCCCCCCATCCTGGCGAGCGCTAGCGAGCTGCAATGCCCCACGCAACCATTCTGTTAACGCCGGGAGGCGTCACACCCCCCCCCAAGATATGGGACACTCAACCATGGGCCCATATCTGAACAGACAGAATGTCGCTAGAATCTGCCACTCCTAACCACTCTGCCACTCATGGAATGCAAGCTCAGTCTCCTCAAAAGAAAACACAACAACATTTATATATATAAAACAAAATCTTATCACCCTTCCCAAACATAATACATTAATTCATAACATTGTGCTCCCAGAGCGATCTTTAAGAAGCACAGCCTACTGAGGGAAAATCATCTGCACTCAGTACTCAGCTACAATATTATCTTAAAATTAATTATTAAAAAGAAAGTTTTTATTTAATTTTTCATATTTTATTTTAATGTTGTTTTTTGGCGGCTACTATAGATGTAGCCTAATTTTTTGTCTTTTCTAATCAAAGCCAACAACTCCTGCCCTGCGACCCTACGCTGATGCTACACACGCGAGCCAATAAGCACCAGCGCAAAAATACACCGCGAGCCAAGACAGGAGGCTATACCAACAAACTGTGGTAGCCTACCCCGGATCCTCCACCCGCGACAAACAGTCCGCAATCACATTCTCACAACCGGCAATATGGCGAATGTCTAAGTTGTACTCTTGCAACATGAGCGACCATCTGGTCAGCCTCATATTCCGGTTGTGGAATTGATTGAGGAATTTAAGCGGGTGGTGGTCGGTATACACTACCACGACTGGCCCATAGGCAGGAACATAGACCTCAAAGTGTCTGAGCGCTAACACGATTGCCAGCAGTTCCTTTTCAACAACCGAATAGCTTTTCTGTGCTGAATTAAATTTCTTTGAAAAGAAACTGACTGGATGCTCAAGACCTTCCTCGTCTGTCTGCAAAAGTACGGCACCAGCCCCCTACTCCGCTGGCATCAGTCGCCAACTGAAATGGTCGTTCAAAGTCCGGGGCCCTGAGGATAGGGTGGGTGCATAAAAGGTGTTTAACTACTCGAAACGCCTGCTCACACTCAGGTGCCCAGCGGAACTTTTTATCTTTAGCTAGTAGATCTGTCAAAGGAGCTAACACAGTAGAATAACCTCTTATAAAGCGGCGGTAATACCCAATCATGCCCAAAAATCTCATGATCTGCCGCTTGGTGGTCGGCCTGGGGAACAAGTCGATAGCCTGTATCTTCTGTTGGGGCGGGCTCACCTGCCCTAACCCAACCACAAACCCCAGATACTGCACCGTGGCTTGCACAAAGTCACACTTGCCCAGATTAACCACCAAGCCTGCTTTACTAAGTTGACTAAATAAGGCTTCTATGTGCTCACAGTGACTTTGGAAATCGTTGTTGTTGTTGTTGTTGTTGTTCCCCAGGCTGTCTGGCCGAACAGCCCCAAGGTCTCGAGCAAGACCAAGGCCATAAACGAGCGCCCCCACAAAATCCTCCCTGCTTACCACTAACAAAGCCCGGGTGACCGAAGCCACTCCAAGGCAGGGAGCTGAGGAGGGTGCGGAAATGCCCGGGAAACCAAAGCCCCACCCAAGGCCCTGTGCCCCTCTGCAATTATGAAGGGAAAGTTGAGGGGTAAGGGAAAAATGTGACACTTTGGCTCCCAATCTGCCAACTTCTAGGTTGGCAGTAGGGAGGTCAATCCACGGAAAAGACGCCGCCACTTGAGATCTAGAAGATATATAAGTAAAAGGAACAGTCAGAGTAAGCTATGGGTATGGCAGAGATCGCTCACTCGGATAGACCAGCCCATCACCACATGACTAGAACCCAATCCTCTCAGCATCAGCTAGGAAAGGCCCTAGAAAGCCGCCTTTGGCGGGAGGATAGCTCCCCTATTTCAACTCCTTTCGGGGTTGGGCACCCGCCCTTTGGAAATCGTTGTCATAAATGATCACGTCATCAAGGTAGACAGTACAGTTTGGGATGTCTGCTACGATGTCGTTCATTAATCTCTGGAAAATGGCCGGTGCATTTTTCAGACCATATGGCATCACGTTGCAACGGTAAGTACTGCCATCCACCACAAACCCGCACACCTCTTTAGCCCGCTCAGACAGTGGTACTTGCCAGTAGCCTTTGACGAGGTCTACCTTGGTCAAGTACCTTGCTTTCCCGATCTTATCCACACTGTCATCCACCCGGGGAAGAGGATATGCATTGGTGGGGGTCAACCCGTTCAACTGCCTAAAGTCAATGCAGAACCAAACTTTTCCATCAGGTTTGGGCTGCAGAGTGACAGGAGAAGTCCACCGTACTGCCCCCTTCTCGATCAAGCCTCTCGCCAGCATATACTCCAGCTCATCCCTGAGCGCTGGGAGTTTACTGGGTGGCACCCGATAAGGTATCGACTTGAAGGGGGGTTGCTCTCCTACATCGACGTCGTGCACCGCTTGAGTAGTGAGGCCTGGGTGCTCGGCAAATACAGTGGGGTATGAATCGAACAGGCGCTGCACTGCCACCTGCTGTTCCTCCGTCAGGTGCGCCAGAGCATCATGCGCACATTGGCTCGAATTCCCCACCCACTGATCAGCCGAGACATGACAATCCCAGTTATCATCCACCTGATCATTGCTGCCCCCCTCTCCTTCTCCACCATGACCGCAGCAGGTCAACACAGGGACAGCTAGTGACTTAGGTGGGCGCCTCACATACTCCTTCAACAAATTAATGTGGCATAGTTGGTTACGCTTCTTCCGGTCTGGAGTGGCAACGAGGTAATCTAGATCGGAGATCTTTGACACCACCCGATAAGGCCCAGCGTACTTGGCAGCCAGAGGATGACCTGCCAAAGGCAACAGGACCAACACCTCTTGACCTACCTGAAACTCCCGGAGTTCCGCCTTAGTATCGTACCTGTCCTTCATACGGGCCTGCGAACTCACCAAATTACGCCCGGCCAGCTCCAGACTTCTAAGCATTCTCTCTCTGCTCTCGAGGACGTATCTCAACATAGAAAATGGCTTAGCGGTACCCTCGCAAATCTCCTTCACCATGTGGAGAGGGCCCCTCACCTGATGCCCGAAAACAAGCTCATTCGGACTGAAACCGAGACTCTCTCCAGGTACTTCTCTTGCCGCGAACAAAACATACGGCAGACTAAGGTCCCAATCCTTTCCGTTCTCTGCGCAATAACATCGAAGCATGCTTTTCAGTGTGGCGTGCCGCCTCTCCATCACCCCTTGACTCTCCGGGTGATACGCAGAAGAGACGACAGTGCTGATGCCATGCTGAATCATAGTTTGTTTGAACAGATTAGAGGTAAAATTAGAACCTTGGTCCGATTGCACCTCTTGCGGGTAACCATACCGCGAGCAATACAAGAGCAGGTTCCGGACAACAGTTTTCGCCGTGCCATTTCTCATTGGATATGCATCAGGATAACGAGTGGCTACATCCATGATAGTTAATAGAAATTTATTACCGGCACTAGTAGGGGTTAGGGGTCCGACCATATCAATGATGACCTTACTGAAGGGCGGTCCACTGACAGGAATGGGGTGCAACGGGGGCTCTCGGAATTGTTTGGTTAGGTTTTCCAACCCTCTGGCACGTATGACACCTTGCTATCCAGGTTACCACCTGCCCCTTCAACCCCGGCCACCAAAACAATTTTTCTAAAGCCGCCACCGTTTTTCTCACCCCTAGATGTCCTGCCAGTGGTATGTCATGCGCCAACCTCAGTAGGCTATCCCTGCACTCCCGTGGCAGCACCAACTGGTCCACTACTCCGGACCCCTCTTGCCAACTACGTTTAGGGTCTTGAAAACGCCTATAGAGGATGCCTTCTAAATACAAAAAATCTCCTGGCTGTGCATCGCCGTCCTTGTCGAGCTCTACAGCTCCATTAGCACACGTTTGGAGCTCAGGGTCCTCTAGTTGCAACCGACGTATATCTGAGGGTGCCAAGCGATCTAACTGCTCCCGGAGCAATGCATGACCTTCCCCGATACTGGGCTGCTCCCTCTGTCTCTCTCGATGTACATAACGTTGCTGCCGTGGAGACTCGTCATGCCCAGCCTCGTCACTCTCGATGACAGGCCCAGGGGCTACTCCAGAATTAAGTAATGGTGCTAATACTGAATCACCCAGGAGAGCCGCCGAGTCAAAACTCTTAAAACCAACTCCAGCTTTAGCCTCCTCCTGTTGATCGTTCCTCCGCTGGTCTGAAGACGGAGGACTAGGCTGTGACACTTTAGCTGCCCGAGCTCGGGTGACAACACACGCCATGGGTTGTGTCTGGCACCGCTCGACCCACTCTTGCTCTTCCCTACTCACGTCGGCCGGCGTCTCGGCAACGACTAAGGGTAGAACCTCAGAAGCGGGCATTGCAAAGTCGTTGCCGAGAAGAAGGTCGACGCCCTCCACTGGCAGTTTCTCCACAATCCCGACATCCACTTCACGTGCCACACCATCCACCTCCAACTCCAACCGCACCAGCGGGTATGACCGAGTTGCATTAATACCCTGCACCACCACCACCCGAGCCGCGTTTATAGGGTAGCCAGTCAAGTTTTTCATCAGAGTCTGGGAAGCACCTGTATCGCGCAAGACCTCTACTCCATGCTTGCGCCCCGCCCACATCACGCAACCCCGCCCTCTATGGTCGCAAAAAACATCCTGAGCAGGGTTCGAGCCTCCCAGGTGCTTCTGCATTGGCAGTGCCTCAGCCTCTGACGAACTGCCCCGGGCAAACTCAGATGACTTCGGAGACACACCAATGTTGCAGGCCAAAGACACAGCTGCTGTAGGTGGTTTGCTAGGACAGACTCTTGCAAAGTGCCCCTTTTTATGACAATGATAACACTCCAACTCCCCTTTGGGCTTCCCTTGGTACTGGGAAGGGCCCGGCCCCTTCTTAAATGGGACGGTGCTAGTCTTGTGGTCAGTCTTGGTATCATGGCTCTTGTACTTGTTTGCATAAGGTATATCACTAACTCGGGGGGGTGGGGCGTCACGCCCCTTGTTACCTGCCTCACTACGCTGGGCAGACCCGCACCCACGAATTAGTGATAGCCGGAGGTCAGCCATCTCAGCTGCCTCCTGTAGAGTTTTTGGTTGCTTTTCTTTAAGGTTTAACGTCAGGTCGCCGCCGTGCATTTGAAAAACTGCTCTAAAAGCACCAACTGTTTAATGTCGTCAAACGTAGTAGCTTTCTCCGACCTCAGCCAATTCCCAAAAGCATCGGACAGCTCCCGGGCATGCTCCAAAAAGGTGCTTTCCCGACCCTTGGTAACACCCCGGAACTTCAACCTGTACGTCTCTGGTTGTAGTTCGTATGCTCTCAGGGCAGCCTCCTTGAGTTCCTCATAGATAATACAAGACTCTATAGGCAATGCATCGTAGGCTTTAAGACCCTTGCCTATTAATCTAGAGGATACAAGTGCTGCCCATTTATTCTCTGGCCACTGGTGTTCCTGGCACTTCTTCTCAAAGCGTGTGAAAAATTCTGTTACACCACTCTCATCAAACACCGGAACCAGTTTCAATAAGTGCGAGAGAGACTGCTCATGAACACGGTTACCAGCCCCAAGTCGCTGTCCCGTTGTCTCTACTCGCGACTTCTCTACGTCCATGTCGGCACAGTACCTAGTCGACTCAGCTTGGATTTTTGCTAGCTCTATGTGCTCATGACTGATAGTTTTTCTCTCTTCTATCTTGGCTAATTCTATTTGCTGCTGGATCTTAGCTAATTCGAGCTGAAACAATAATTCTGGAGTTAACCCTTGAGGAGGTGAAGGTGCTACAATGTTTGAAATTACCGGTGGTCCCCCCAGGGGCAACCCACCCTGCCAGTCACCACCCACCTGTGGAAGCGTACCCGGGGTCGGCAAACCACTGGGATGGCTGGGAGTCGAGTGTAGGGGAAGCATGGCCGAAGGGCTCTGAGCACTCAAACCCATCTCGCTCACCAGTCACCCTGCCCAGTACACACGTTATCAAGTTATCCTTGGTCATGCTGCTAGTAACCGCATGACCGATAGCTGTGGCCAGGCATTGAAGACCGTACCGATCCATACCCTCCAACCGCTCGGCAGTAACAGGCCATTGCAAAAATATCCTAGCATCCTCCTCACAGTCCACCCGATTAACCCTTTCGTCATGCTGCTGTTCCTCAGTTTCGACATTACGTACTGTGTCTCCATTCTCCTCTGACCCGGTATAAGACATGATGCTCACAACAAAATTTCACCACAATATTCAGAAAAGAAGTACCCCAAACTCTTATGTAGCACTATTCACTTGCCAAAAATGTCTGAAGACTCTCAAGTGCTATACTACTTTGCCAAACAAAAATTAGCGTGCCCACTATATTCCTCAATAAAACAAATGACCACAACAATCCTGCAATTATCTCTTAGTTCACAAGATCCTGAGCTAGGTCGCCATTTGTTACGATCCAGGTTCTCAAAGACACAGGGCTCTTCAACATTGGACTAGATAATGGCAAAATGCAACAACGGTAACACTAGATCCAACCCCTGCCTTAAACACTGGAAAACAAAACACCATTACCGCCCTGAGTCGTGCCTGGACAACGAGGTATCCTATGACTCGGTAACTGGTGCACACACACTAGGCTGACGCTCGATGAAACAGCCTATTCTCAAACAGTAAAAGATTACTCGATTAGGTTACACAAAGAAAAGATAGTTAACGTGATTAATTAACGTTACGGTAGATACTCAAATAACTGGCACTCCTGTATTAAAGAAAGTGCAATGCTAGTCCTGCAACATCAACTGGAAACTTCTGAAATAAGTCTGATGCTGGGAAGATGTTCGTAAAGAATCTTGAACAATTATAATGCAGAATACGGGTCACAATAAATACTAGGACATATAGTAATAATAGGCAGGCGAATAATAAAGACTGCGCAAAGGTAGTAATGCTCGACAACTAAAGAAATGCTTCGTGACACAACGCAACAGCCTACTAGGGTTGTGCAACTCAACAACAACCTCGGTTCAAAAGTGCAGTGAATAATAATGTTGCATACATATAATAATGGGGGCTTATCTCTAACCAGTGTCTGCTCAGTTAATAAAGTCTAGCTGGGGTATCAAGGCAGGGCAACAATGGGCGAGCATGCGGCTCGTAGCCTAACGTTGTCCGAAGGTGGTATAATTACGATTACGTTATATGACGGGGATGCTCTCTTGATAAATCTAGGTCTCTAGTACCTAGTTCTATCCTGGCGATCCCTCAGAAGTCAACACAAAGAGGCAGCACTATGTTGTGAGGGATAGGCTATGGCCCTCTCACACCACAGCGCTGTGCTCGCAAAGTAAACCAACCCGAAGACAACTTAGGCTCCCACAGTACCTGTCGATGTCGTGCAGGGCTTAGCTAACACTGCACACATCGGAGACAACGACACAGTAACCTTACCCCTAGTCTAGCTTTAAATAACCAAGCAGAATCACTCAACACCTTGCCAGGGAGACATATACCGGTCTACAACCTTCCCGAGAGAGGACACACACGGAAAAGTCCGTCTCTCCAAACCTCATTCATACATAGAAATATCTGAGAGCTTCGCGTACAATACGACTGGCCGACGGTGAACGTCTATGCTGAAACCAGAAGGGATGTTGAGTTTAATAAAGATTAGAGAATGAGAAAGGAGAAGTCGAGAGAGAGAAATAGTATGCAAAGTGGCGAGTATGGGGGACAGAATTGCAATGGATGTAGGTGGTACGCGTGTCAGGCAAGCTCTGAGCTGGTAAAAAACACGAGGCCGCGATGGGCAGGGACTAGTTGACCACCCGGCCGCCAACGCCGTCAGCGCCCAAGCGAGCCGCGTGATAGCTCGACCCGCTGCCAGGTGTACCCCCTCACCCTCTCTCGCTCGCCTCCCACACAAGCAACATTTATATTATAGCGAATATAAAATATAAGGCGCGGTCACAGACCAAAAAAAATACCATTTCTAGACTGTCTGTGGCAACACGACACTAATAACATAAAGCAGATCATTCTAGGACAACTGTAGCCCATCCCCCCATCCTGGCGAGCGCTAGCGAGCTGCAATGCCCCACGCAACCATTCTGTTAACGAGGAAAGAGAGGGGGTCTTTCTGTTTAGGAGGAAAGTGGGGAAGGAGGGGAGATAGAGGACTGAGATTTTGCATGGCCCAGGGGCCAAAACAAAATTAAAAAATTAAAAATTAAAAATAAACAAAATATTTTGTTTTCGATGTTAAAAGTTGATATTTTTTTTCACTCACTCTTAAGAGTCTCCCCGCAGTCCGCCGGGGGAACTCTTAAGAGTCTCCCCACAGTTCCTGGGTTAAGAAGAGTAAAAGAGAGAAGATAGGAGAAAAGGTGAAAATACCAAACAGGAATTGTGCGCCCAAAGAAACACCATGTGCACAACTTGTCTACCCATTGCCAAGAAATAATAAGCGAGACAAAATGCCTATAAATAGTACTCCATCGCCAGTCCTCACCGCCAAAAGAGAAGCCTGAGTAGCCACTGTTGCATCCAGATGTCCTACTACACCAAGGAAGAACATTAAGATATCTTCTACCTCCAGAAAACAACAAAAGAGAAGAATAGTGTTCAGCTAGGACGAGAAGGACTCATATCACCATCAAAGGAGTAAGCACTTACGCCCCTGTTCCACCCAAAGGCCAAAGTCCTTACCCACCTGCTTCTAGGGGCTTCAGGGGGGATGACCCCCTGACCGCACTTGTGACCTTTTTGCTCCCACACACCAGTCCCGGGACATTTCAGCCAACGTTGTCACTATGCTGGGAAAAACTGAAAAGGGTAAGCAATTCTTTTCAATTACTGGCATACCAAGTTGAAAGTCCTAGGATTACCCTCCCATTCAGTTGGCGATAGACGGCATACTGAAAGTCCCACAGGTCTGAGGAGTTATTTTCCTTATTGAAGGATTGTTTACCATTCCACCACCTCGTTCAACCGTCCACCTCCGACATCACTGCCGACCCCCTCCAACACCTGAAGAACACCCTTCACACAGCCCAAACATGCCAAGATGTACAACACAACACCACCACACACAACAATCCATTCGCCATAGGAGATACCGTAATGGTGGCAAGATTACCGATAATAATTAAACTAGGTCCCGATACGTAGGACCCTACAAGATAATCAAAGTTCCCAACCCCTACCAAATCATCATCAACTGCCACTGGGAAACTCGGACCTACCGAAATAGATTTGTTAGGATCTACCGCCCGTTGACGGTCGATGAAGATTGCAACCATCAAACTGAATCTCCTATACCACCTAATGTCTCCCACGACACCACAACACCTGCAAAAGAAACCCCCACAAAGCTCAACCCCACAACATATAACCCCGTTGCCAGCAGGCAGCCACCCAAAGCTCAACACACACAACGCACACCACCTCCAATATCCCCTTCACCGCACTCCACCTCCTCTAGCCAACCAGACAAAACGAAAACGACATAACACAAGTGCTCCACCACCCCGCATTTTCCCTCACATTACAAACTCTGCCCCCGTAAAAAATTGAAACCTTCAAGCAAAACCATTAAATAGAAACCTCACCAGATACAGAAGCCAGCTCAGCACACACCCAACAACCTCAAAACGATTAGCACCAAACAACCTCATCACAAATGCTTCTCCATCTCACCACCCACATCATCTCCTCCATCACCTAAACGAATACGCCCACATCTCTCTCCCACACCCTCTCCATGCACTTCAACCCACGCTTCACACAAATGCACTACATTCTCCTCATCCAACCTCCCCTTCTGAAAACCTTCCCCAACACCTACCTCTAAACAAAAAAGTCATATACCACCACCTACAAACCGCCAACCCCAACTAACCACTCCTAAATCCACCACAACCTCACCATCCATTACATCGCCACATGCACAAAACCTTCCACAACCCCGGGACTTAAAAAAACGCCGTGCTACACCACCACCAACACCCCGTCAACCCCAACCATCAACCTCAACCCAGTTCACTCATCCATCCTCACCACGAAACTATCACCAAAACGCACCATCCACCTCAACTGAACAACCACCTAACAAATAACCCAACCTCGCCCCCGCCCCCAACCCCACCAAATCACTATCCATCCACCATTCCCTCAACTCCTAACAATTCCCCAAGTAAATCATCCATTTCCCAACAAATCAACCCCTATACTAACCCCTCCTCTCAACCCACCACCCCCAACCCTCGCCCACATAACTACCCCACCAATACCCCCTCATCCACTCCAGAATCCAGCCCAGAACAACCACCCCGGGCAAACTTTTACACTAAATCAGGCCGTCTTACGAAACCCCCAAACCGATTTTCAACAATTCTTCTTGCAAACCATACAGCAACCCCCTCTCTTTCCTCAGCAACCAAAACAAAACACAAAACACAAACAAACACTTCTAAAACACTAACGATATCTTCCGCAACAAACACAAATTCCTACACTTCACACTAATTTTTAAACAAAGAGATAATCCCTATTACTTTTGAGTCCACAACTGTCAATAAAACCCCTCAGGTCAGTAGCCAGGTCATCATTTGCCCTCAGACCACCAGCAGAGCAACACCTACCCACTCCAGCCGCCAACAACCTCCTACCATCACCATGACGAACTCCACCCCCAACGTGAAAAGAGTTAAATGGTCCGCTGACCAGAACAAATTCTTTAGGATTCGTTACGTAGACGAGGCCATAACAGCAGCAATTATATAATGAAAGACATCGATGCTCACTGTTACCATCAACCCTCGGAAGACCTCTGACCAACGTTCCACCAACTGGGGTGGGAATACCTACATTCCCTTCCTAGTTTCACCCACCAGGGAAATTCTTGAATTTTTCCCCTTGAGGCATGAGGACGTACCTACAACGTCAAGGAGGGAAGTAAGATAACGACATTAAATAATTGTCCCCTACCTTACCAAGAGAAAACGCCAGAATCACAGACAACAAAAACTGTGGGCAATAAGCAGCAGCAACGAGAAACTCTAAGAAAAGAGAAGAGACAAAGAAAGATGGTGACCACCAAAGAAAGCGGCTTCCCACAACAAACCAAAGGGAAACAAAAACAAAATCAACAATAATACATCAGAAGAAGCAGAGGCCTACTAAAATATCTACCATGCCCCGTATCCTAAAACTGCCCCACATTACGCGACAACTAGCAGAGCAGAAGAAGAGTAAAAGCGAGAAAATAGGAGAGAAGGAGAAAATACCATACAGGAAATGCGCACCCAAAGAAACACCACGTGCACCACTTGTCCACCCATTGCCAAGTAATAATAAGCGAGACCAAATACCTATAAATATTACTCCATCATCAGTCCTCACCGCCAAAAGAGAAGCCTGAGTAGCCACTATTGCATCCGGATGTCCTACTACACCAGGGAAGAACATTAAGATATCTTCTACCTCCAGACAACAACAAAAGAGAAAAATAGTGTTCAGCCAGGACAAGAAGGACTCATATCACCATCAAAGGAGTAAGCACCCCAAGGGCAAAATCTTTACCCACCTTCTTCTAGGGGCTCCTCCTGATCCGCTGGATGACCCCCTGATCGCACTTGTGACCTTTCTGCTCCCACACACCAGTCCTAGGACATATCGGCCAACGTCTTCACTATGCTGGGAAAAACTGAACAGGGTAAGCAATTCTAGGGCTTTTCAATTGCTGGCATACCAAGTTGAAAGTCCTAGAATTACCCTCCCATTCAGTTGGCGATAGACGGCATACCCCGAAAGTCCCACAGGCCTGAGGAGTTATATTCCTAATTGAAGGATCTTTGTTGATTGTGGCATACCATCAGTTAACATCGACGCCTTGAATAGGCTGCACCTTTAATAATAGAAGGCTGAAGTATCCAAGCATACCTATACTTCAATGTTCTATTATTAAAAAAACGCATTTTAAAACCTACCAAAGGATCTTGGCATACCACGGTCACTTGTGTAGGTTAGGGCTCTGCGAGATACCTTCACAGGCACTCGGCATATATAATCCTTGGTGCATTTGTCTGTAGCATGCTACTGGATTCTTGCAACTAAAAAGGTTTAAACACCGACCCGAGGTCCTTGAACCTCTTATAAAGGTCAGTGGTAATCGAGAAAGACGAGAGTGGCCATGGCCATATTGTATCCTCCCGTTAACCCGATATAATGCTAATTCGTCATAACTGAGGCACTATATAAAAGACCTCAAGTCAAGATACCTGCACAGAAGTTCATCACCGATTCATACAAAGGTCAGGATAGTCGAGTATCCCTAAGCTCTATGCTATAATTATATACTTGCGTTAGTCCGATGAGGTACCCAAATATTTTACTATATATACGGAGCTGCATTTAATACCCCAAGCCCATTAATCCATCTGTAACCTACTACTTCACACGACAGGCCAGCCTGGACGGCCCAATGAAGACTCAGAAGACTGCAAGCTATTGCCTCAACCCCTATTCCTCCAAGTGTTCAATGTTGGCGTTATTATAGAAACTGAAAATAAGTTGATACCAGTGACGAGGTATAAAAGAGTTAAAAGTCCCAAGATATTGACCTAAAATTCATAAAAGTCCCCACATATTGACTCTGCCAAATTCTGTGCCTAATAAAGTGAGTCCCAAGATATTGACTCTGCTTAACATTTATATGAGTGCTAATAAAGTTAGAGTCCTCAAATCTCGACTGTCAAATTCTCACCAGTGCACAAGGTGTTTTAATAAAGTAGAGTCCAGGGTATTGACTCAGTATAAAACCTTGCCGACTAAAAGTGAAACTTAATATCATATCTGAATATAAAATCACTGCCTGGGTTATTATTCGACTCTTCAGTATTTTCATGAATATAATTTTGTCTTATCTCCAGAGGACAGCTAAGCCCATTTGTTTTACCTGAGCTCCATCTAGATCCTTGATCGTGCTAGAAGATTATTTTCTTATGTTTGTATAAAATTATCTATTTTTTTTATAAACGTTATCATCTCATATACATTACATGTACGTAGAACTTAAGATAAACACAACTGTTCTTTAAATTATACTTCGGTGTTATATGTATCCTTTGCTTGCCTTCTATGCACATATTGTATGAACTCTGAAATATCCAGTCTTGATAGAACTCACTAGAACCAATAAACAAACCTGACAAAAATCACGGTATAACAATAAGCTCTTGGTTAAGTCTGTATTTTCAGCCTCATTGGCTGCCGGTTTGAGTAAATATGTATGTATTGTTACAGGCTCGTACCCTGTGGTTTTGTAGCTGAGTTTTTGGTGAGGACTACTTTCTCGTCTGTACATATTTGTATAGTCTTGTTATTGGTCTAGTGATTCACCTAGAGTTTCCTAGAGACCTATAATATTATTGTATCTGCTTGGTGAATCCTGTATAATTAATGACACCATTAAATGTATGTATATATACAGTATACTCGTATGTATATATACAGTATACTCGTATGTATATATACAGTATACTCGTATGTATATATACAGTATACTCAGGTAATGTATGTATATATATACAGTATACTCAGGTAATGTATGTATATATATACAGTATACTCAGGTAATGTATGTATATATATACAGTATACTCAGGTAATGTATGTATATATATACAGTATACTCAGGTAATGTTTCATCTTGGCATGTGCACTATTCTCTCTCTCTCTCTCTCTGCCTGGTAACTTATATTGTCATTAACATTTGTCTCACTTGTTCCAACCCTTACTGAGCTAACTTCTTCCACTCTCTTTACATAATTTTCCAATTTCGTCTCAGTCTTCATTTTGCTCGTCCTTTCGTATTCTCATTCTTCAAATATATATTTAGAATATTTGCTTAGAGTGACTTGTAAAATGAAGTTAACTTTGTTTGAGAGTTGATTTTGATAACATATTGCTACAACTGCCTCAACTCGTTCATGAAAGTTTCAGGTCGACTATTAGCCGACAAGTTAACTAAATTGATTATGACTAAGTCTCGTGAACCAGAGTGCTCCCTAGACCTCCATCAAGCTTTAAAATATACCTCAAGTCCCTCATCGAGATGAATTTGTTAATTTTTCGGTAGAAAAATGTCACGGCCAAAGGGCGGTTCCTCCTATATTGCAGGGTCGTTTTCTATCGAGTTAAAACAAATCGACACCTACTTGGCACAAAGGTTCTTGAAAGCCATGGGTGAAAGGTCATAAACTAGCCACACTAATGAGGCAAACGTCTTATAACTTCAAAACTATTAGGGCTACACATGAGGGAGAAAGGGGTCCAGAAAACAAAACAATAACCTTCTCTTTGATATATATTACATCTTAGATTCAATCACAATTATTAGGATTCATTATATCCATCTCTCATATAATTATATCTATCTTTCATATAATTTTAAGGTGTTTTACTTACAATGAATGATACTTATGTGAGTAACTGTACACCTTAGAGGTTATTCATCCCTTCGAATGTTATGACTCAGAATCCTTTCCCACACCAGGAAAGCTTACTCTTGCACTCCAGGAAAGCTTACTCTTGCACTCCAGGAAAGCTTACTCTTGCACTTTGAGGTCACCCAGGCACTGATCGTATGACCGGAAGTTAAGATTACGTTTTGGAGGTGTGCTTGGAGGTGAGCAAGATAGGTAAGAGGGAAGATTTCGAGTTAGTTAGAAACAGACCTCACACAAAACAATAGGTCTGAGAGATATTCTCTCTCTTCAGAGATAGACACGAGCATTGGGCACGTTAACAGCCCAGAGATTCCCTCTCAACATTAGGGAATTCTCTTTCATATATGTTAGTAGTACATCTGTATAATCTTTCAGTTGTTACTTAAATAAATCAAAGTGGTTAACCGATACAAAAGAGATCTTTTCCTTTACCTATATTTGTAAGGGTGGTGGCGGCATTATCTATTCATCTATCTATCTATCAATCTACGAGAGAGCAGGACGGAGAGTAGAGACCAACCTACTAGCTTCATCAATCTACCTACAAACTATCAATAACCTAGATATAACCCTGAAGGATAGACACAATCAGTCTTCCTACTTGGAGTTAATGGTTAACCCTTATCATAAACAATATAGGACCGTACCTCAAAACGTCTCCTAATATGGTTAATTATACTACCTAACATATAACCCATTAAGAAAGACACCTTTAGTCTTACATACTTGGAGTTAACCCCTTGCTAAGTGACTCTCTAGTCATAATATGTAACATCGTGGACAGCAGCGGTCCTCATTAATTTGAATTGTTAATTGGGGAGAAAACACCACATTCCTTCGAAGAATTATCCAGTCTACACTACCATTATCTACATTATCTAGTTTTATCCAGTTTATCTCCTGTTCCTGAACGTTCCGGTGTTCCAGTTCCGGTCCCATTCCCAGTTCCTGTTTCCTGAATGTTCCAGTGATCAAGTAATCTTTATTATCTGTTAATTAATATCCAACCACAAAACCACAAATTCGTTAAGTTAAAACCATTTCAACGCACCGAGAGTCTACCAGTCGACCGAGTTTCTACTAGTCTACCTTCATCAACAACTCTACAAGATAGACTTTCTACGGCGATTCCGGTGTGGGCATCCCACGAGTGGACGAGGCGGCTGCAGACGAGACGACGTTGGTGAGAGGGGGACTATCTACCTCAACTGTGCTGTGACAGCGGCTGTGTTGTTCAACAGTGGTTGACCTCTGCCCTCACCACGACTCACTCCTCACCTCACTCCTGGCATACAAAATTGACTACCATCACTACTCATCAAGGTGTATTTGAAGGTGTGTAATTCGATTTCAGTGATATTCAAACATCTAGTTTGTGTTTCACTGTCATAATCATAACTATTTAGTTTTTGTAGCTCGAATTTGGGTCTATCTCATTTTAACATTCACTTCTAGCTCACTTCTAATAATTTTTGTTTACGTTTGGCGAGGGAAATTCAATTTGTTAATTATGTCTCATAAAATGAGCTTTACTAGTCATTGTGTGTTTTCTGACTCATGTCAAATCGTCAGTACTATGACGGTCACTTCATCATGTCATTCAGTCAAAACTCCAGATGTTCTTTGTCATTTCATGTCATGCAAGATATGAGCCGGGCTGGTAAACTCAGTCTCATATCATGCCGCAACCTCCTGACCCGTCACTTGATCGGGTCGACAGGCTCTAACACTCTGTTTCTATCTAGCCCTTGCAGTGTGTATAGTGTGTGAAGTATGTGGTAATTCCCAGATGTAATTCCTAATTTTGTATTCATAAGTGTTCAAATTTGTAATGTTAAATTTTATTACTCTGATATTTTTGTTCTCCTAAGTTATCCTTTTCCTCCCGCACGTCGAGTTAATTTCGTTTTGGGAACATCTGTGGTTTAAAATTAATTATAATGTTCATTAATTAAAACAAATTCTTACTTTTGTTTACGAGTGCTCGGAAGCTAGGCCTATGTCAAATTCATCTCGCTGCAGGTTGCTAAGGTAATTGAGTATCTTTGTATTATTATTTCTATAAGCGCATTATTTCAACATTCATATGTATACGTACAATTTAGTTTTCTTAACTTTAGTTTGAATTAGTAATAAGTTTCGAATTTCATCTTAATTGATTATTTTTTGTCTTTAACTTGCTGCCACATTTATTCTTCTATTAGCACGATAGTCGATACTATTTGCTTTCATTGGGTGCGAGTTATGTAAAGATTCATTTACGGTTATTTTACAAACATTTTCCGTTCAATTTGTGGACTTGGTCGAATTCGTTCGACTGCGACATTTTGTTTTCTGAGTTTTATTTGATTTGATCTTTGGAAGTTTGATTGATTGACATTTCATTAAGTTTTCTATTTTGGAATCGATCATATACTTTTATTTTTGTGTTCGTTTAGTATTTTCTGACGAATTTTGGGAGCTTATATAATTATATTTTCTTTCTTGCCTTTTTTTTGCCCGTTTAAGTTTTTCGGTTTTGCAATTTAAAATTGCTGCGGGCTATATAAAACGGTAGGTAACTTTTGTTCGCTATTATTAAGGCTAATTTGTTTTCAATGGAGTTTTCTTATGTTGATTTTTTTCACTCACGTTTATTTCGAGATAATTTGGGGGGATCACGGTGTATTTTGGTCACATGTTTCCGTTGTTTTCAATTGAGTGGGCTTACTGTGCTATTGAATTCAGTAAACCTTATTTACTTAAACATTTGTTTTCGCGTCTTATTGAGTTGAAATCATACTTTTAATTACCGTAGAGTTTTTCTCTCAAAATAGTTCAAGCTGCTAAAGAAAACGTGAGATTTTCATTCTTATTTTGGCCCAGAGTTTCAATATCCAACTGTGTCCACAATATCATCCGAGTATGTCAGCAGATCGGTGAGACAGCTCCTGCCATTCCTGAATCTATGTTGACCATCATCCAGGATGTTTTTGTTGGTAATGTGTTCAATCAGTTTCTGCCTCACCAAGCCTTCCATTACCTTGGAGACAATGCTAGTCAAGGACACTGGTCAGTAGTTCAAGGGATCGTTCTTGTCACCCTTCTTGTAGATTGGGGTGATATTGGCCTTTCTCCATCCACTGGGGGTCTCCCCAGAGCTCATGGATGAACTAAGGAGTTGAACCATTGTTCTACAGAGGATGTCTGCGCAGGTTTTGAGCACCACTGGGGAAACACCATCCGGACCAGGTGCTTTGCTTGAGTCTTTACTCTCCAGTAGTTTTCTTATGGTGCCCTCCTGTATATAGACAGAAGTGGCTGGCCCTGGAACGTGCTGACTGGTACCAGGACTGGCTGGGAGATGCCCTCTTCAACCCAGGGAATGCAAACATGAGGTAGTGAAAAATGGCCAGGACAGGTAATTTCAATCCGTCGATTCTGACTTAATTTGTTATATTTATCATATACAGCATTATTTTTTCTCCATGTGCATTTATTATACTTATATGATGAACATATGCTCTTTGAAGAACAATAAAAGAAGTGGGAACAGCGATTGGGGGTGAAAAACATATATTTTCGCCGGCCCGTCATATTCTGGGTCGGCCGGGTGAGAAACAAACAGGTTCCCTCTGCAACGTCTCGCAACCAACCGAGCCGCCCGGCAGAGATCTCGCACTTCTAGAGGGTCTCTAAATGACTCACTGCTGCCTCCCAGCCCGGCTCCGTATACTTTGCGAGGAAAATAACCAATAAATTAGGGAATATGAGGAAAAACAGCCGATAATTGAGGAGGGGGGAAGGGGGGGGGGATACATGTACATGAGTGTTAGATAAAAGAGGGGAATTATCTCACCTAATCATATTTTCCTGTGTTTTAAGAGCCCCTGAGACATTTTGGAAGGGTATTTTCATGGTCTTGCTTCCGTGAGGCCAATCGCGTTTGCTATAGAGACACTTCCGTGAGGCTTATCACGCTTTTCGGGTTAACAAAAACTTTGTTGAAAGCGGTGATCATTAGTTAGATGTCTCTACGTCATTTCCTGTTAGGGTTCCCTTGGGTGTAAATAGCCTAGGCACTCTTTCTTTCACACTCGTCTTGGATCTTGCATATGCCCAAAAATGTTTGGCATTCGTCATTGAGTCAACGGCCCGTTTTTTTGTTCTCATATAAGTACTTGGCCTGTCTAACCTATCTTGTTACTTCATTCCTTGTTATATTATATATCCTTTGCCTGTGTGAGGTTTTTCAGTCCCTATACCACTGCCATGTCTCCTCTTCGCTACAGATCAGCATTCTTACGTGCCGGTTCATCCACTTGGGTCCTGTCCAACTTCTTCTTGATGAAATTACTGGTACACATTAATTGACAACCTCAATATACTTATCAAGCAATAAGAACTACATTTGTTCTGCCATCTTGCCAAGGAAGATTTCATCCCAATTGATCCCGCTGAATATTTGTCTCATCCTTGCAGTATCTGCTATATGGAAAATTAATTTTGAGCTTGTATCTCAATGCTCATGGGCCCATGAATCTGCATTGAATGTAAAACAAAGCACCGAGTGTTTACTGAGGCCCAAGAGGGCCAAATAGTCCAGTTCATCCACTTCGATTTTAGTCTTTGTAAAGATGAAATCTAGTCTGAATGGATGATCTGTCTCAACTAGATTTGTCCAGTTGTCTACATGTTGGGACCAGTAGATGTTTCTCACTGAGCCTGGCGTTTCTTCCCTCACAGTATTATCTTACCAGTTTATATGGCATACATTGAGACTACCACCTACCAGGATTTGTTTGCCCTCAGAGTGATGTTCAGCTTGCATGATGAAGTTCCAGATATTTTCATTGTTGTCCACTGTTGATAAGGGAGTTCTGTAGATCACTCCAAGTAGAATGTCAATTCCCCCTCTACACCTCACCTCACACCTCTCTTCAGCTTCGTTGTTGCTTAGTAAGCTGAGCTCTCGTCTATAACCAGGTTTTTCTTAATAAGCACAGTGATGGCGACAGTGATAACATGTGAAGGAGTATGTGTGTTTGAGTGTGTGTATCTATGTATATGTTTGTATCAGTGTATGTGCGCTTCTATTTGTGTATATCAATTAATAAAATAAGTAAATAATCTGTACATTTCGAACCGGTAGCCAATGAGGCTGCATATACACAATTACTGAACACATATCCTAAATAGTCAACAAGATAACAATGTTGCCTACATATACCCCCGGGGTTTAGTGACAGGGGGTACAAAGTGTTATGCCCTGTTTTTATGCAGGAATAACAATTGGATATGGTGAGTTCTACTCCACTGGGACTTCCAAATTCAGATATGCACATATAATATGAAAGGAAAACAGAGGATAAGTATATCACAAGATATGGTTTAATAATACAGCTTTGTTTCCCTTGCACTATATTGGAGAAATAATCTGAAACTGAAATATATAGAAAAAAATGTATCACTGCCAGTGAAAAATAGCACTATATGGTATCTCTGTCTCCGAGCACAGTCGCGGAGCTAGATAGGGAGCACTTACTGGAGAACAACTTCACTGTCGCTTTGAAATAGTTTTTAAGACACTCGAGTAGATGATGGGGTAGTATTTATTGGTCAGTGAGTGACTACTGTCGCTTTCTGTAGAACTGTCACAGTGTTTAAAGTTCAAGGTCAAGCACCCCTACGTGTATGCGGCGCGGTCCCATAGAAAATGGGCATCAGGGGGGGACTCTAATATATTTCCTTGGCACTTTGAAAAATTCGGCTGAGTTCTTGAAGCCGAAATAATAGAGAAAGATGTATAAATTTAAATTGGATTCACTGATGGATGGTAAGTTATTAACCCGTCTCTCTCGTACTATAGGCGAGTACAACTCGTAGCTTTAGGACCCGCTTATGAAGTGTGGGGCGGATTTATACACGTTTAAGTTACTTTTGGAAGGGACTCTACTTATTTTAAACACTCAATACTTTACCAACTAGTTGTCACGCTATCTTCTTCTCTTGGTCGTCCGGCATGGTAACGTCTCGATAGATGTCTCCGGTGAACACTTCTAGAAGTGATTGGTTCTCGTTGGCTGCTTCCCTGTAGGCCGTCTAGGTGGGCCAGCTGTGTGAAGTAGTTACAGATAGGTTGATTGGGCTTGAGATCTTAAGTATGGCTCCGTAACATATAGTAACCGCCTGGCGAATTATTGTTGGGCACCATACCGAACTGTCTCGTTTTTTTTTTTTTTTTGCTTTTTATCTGTGTTTATTTGTTGTTTTATGTTGTTTTTGTGTTTTCCCTGTTCTTGCTCTGTCTTGAGTCGGCTACCCCCAAAATGGGGATTGGGCCTGAGCATATAGATAGATAGATAGATAGACCATACCGAACTAACGCGAGTATTTCAGAGGTAGGAGAAACTACTCGACTGTTCTGACCAGTATATCAACCGTTGATGAAGTCCTGTTAAGGTACTCTCGGACTAGGATCTTAAATATCGAGTGTTATGTGGTCGATATCGGGCGAACGCAGTAATTTCAGTGGAAGTGATCTTACTGTCTGCCCTGATTTTTATGAGAGGTTCGGGGGACCCGGGCCGGTGTTTAAACCTTTAAGTTTCACAGTCATATGGGAGGTCACAGACTCAGTGTACCAATGACTTGTCACTGCAGAGTGCCCGTGAAGGTATCTCGCCAAGCCCTATCTCTAACACAGCAGTCTCAGAGGTTTTTGAGATTACCTGTGCCGAGTGGCAGTGTTTACTTTAACAGGGAACCAATAGAGAGGGCGGCAGGCCTTAGACTCTCTACTTTTCAGTGTCAAAAGTGGGATCTCGCGGGGGAGCCTATGTTACGTCGGCAGGCCGAACGATAACAAAGTTCCTCAACAAGGACACTGTGGTTTTCCCACTCTAGAGTTATTGTGACAAGCCACAACTATCGACAACTTGTAGTCTCAGAAGGAATATCGGCAGGCTGTATACATCCTTCACTAGACTAGCTAGTCACCGCCTAAGTAGGATATCTACGTTAGCTAGGCAGGCCTGGTTCTAACGAGATCCCTAAGATAGGGTCTGTGGTTAACGGGGAGTCGTAGTGTCAGAAGGAATATCGGCAGTCCGTATACATCCTTCACTAGACTAACTAGTAACCGCCTAAGTAGGATATCTATATTAACTAGGCAGGTCTGATTCTAACGAGATCCCTAGGATAGGGTTGGTGAGTTAACGGGGACTGGTAGTCTTAGAAGGAATATCGGCAGGCCATATACATCCTTCACTAGACTGAATAGTAACCGCCTCAGTAGGATATCTACGTTAGCTAGGCAGGCCTGATTCTAACGAGATCCCTAGGACAGGGTTGGTGGGTTAACGGGGATTGGTAGTCTCAGAAGGAATATCGGCAGGCCGTATACATCCTTCACTAGACTGACTAGTAACCACCTAAATAGGATATTAACGTTAGCTAGGCAGGCCTAATTCTAACGAGATCCTTAGGATAGGGTTGGTGGGTTAACGGGGACTGGTCGTCTCAGAAGGAATATCGGCAGGCTGTATACATCCTTCACTAGACCAACTAGTAACCACCTAAGTAGGATATCCAAGTTAGCTAGACAGGCCTGATTCTTAACTTGGATCCCTAGTTTATGGTTTTACAGACAGTATATAGACTTTTCGGCAGGCCGTATCAGTCTCACTGAATGGAGAGCAATGTTCAGCATTCTTAAGTGACTAACTGTTTATGAAGCTTCCCAATTGCCGGACTTTCCTCAAAAATCCTGAACTGGTATTGCGGGATTACTGAGTGCACTCCTGTGATACCTTTAAGTGGTAAGGGCATGGGGAGTTCTCTTAGATGGGTCCTTAAACCCTTCTTTCACTGCTGGTCGGGTCTCCTTCAATAAAAAGTAATTACTTGGTGGTGGTGTGATGAGTAAGGTCAATTAATGTCCCTAGAGTAGGCTACTTCATCAGAGCTAAGTTATAATATCATAGGGAGTCGGGGTTACTTCAATAGAACTCTGAAAAACAGTAATAGTGTGGGAAAGGAAAGAATTCCGAGTTTTTAGCTCTCTGGGAGGATTGGTGGTGCCAGGTGCACCGAAGGTGTGTCGTGTGGACCGGACAGGTGAGGGTCGCGATGCTATGGGAGACAATGTGATCCTTTCTCCCTCTTTCTCGTGGTGGTGTTGGCTGGGGTTTACTACTGGTCGTGGTTGATCGTAATTTTAGGCATTAGAACATATAGATCTCTCCCGGCATGGTGGTGTCTGCAGGGCTGTGTACGTATATACCTTTCTGGTTGGGGATGGTAGGCCTGCGTGTACACCTGGTGTGTACACCAGGTATTTAATGTCCCTCCTTTTTCTCGTGGTGGTGTCGGCTGGGTTTTACTACTGATCCTGGTTGATAGCAATTCTTTGCATAAGAATATATAGATCTCTCTCGGCATGGTGGTGTCTACAGGCTGTGTACGTATCTATCTTCCTGGTTCATGTTGGTAGGCCTGCGTGTTCACCAGGTATTTAAATGTCCGGAGCGCCTCCTCTCGGGTTGTGGGAGTGGTAAATCTCCCGCGCTATTTTACCTGGGGACGAGGATTTTCAGGGGACTCTTATATAGAAAGAAGCAGGTGTGATTTGTATAACTAGTAAACTAGTCGAAGAATGTGTAAAAAAGGCATGTGTGTCAAATGTGTGGAAAACAATGTTCCGGTTTCTATTGAAGTATAGGTTCACATCTTATTGCATAACAAAGTTTTCATACAGGCATACAATGGATTCATCTGGCATTGATTTCTTCGGTAGCGAAGATTCTTAACATTACTTCTCGATTTTCCCCCGAGTATATTGTGAGCTGGGAAGAACCGATAACACAAGAATACGTGGATTATTACTTCTCAAATCTCCTTTGAGTATATTATGAGTCAGGGGAAACAAATACACAGGAATACATGGTTGATCATAATGCTGGTTTATTTTGGTTATATATGATTATGTTAACATTATTTAAGATAGAATACAATTATGAGTAATCTTATTATTGTAAGTTATTTGTCTGTAAAAAATAAACATGTATAAGGGAGTCTGCGAACGAAGCCATGTATATGTAGTGTTTCTTGACTGTGCTCCATGTGTAAATTTGTGGAATGGACAAGAAATATGTTCTTCTCGTAAGTAAAGCTATTCAAGTTGGTAATATCCTGCCCTTGTCATAAGAATAGTGAAAAAGGGTCCAATATACAGGAGACGCAACAATATAGGTAGCATTTATTTATTTTTATTTTTGTTTAATACCACGAATTTTCCGAGTGTTTTTTATAAACAAAATTTGTTCAGTTGCATCAATATATAGTGTTTGAAATTAATTAGAAATCTAGAGAAAACCTATTTACCCCATTAGGCCTATCAATCGATGTTGAGACAGGCCCCCCCCCCCCCCCCCCCCCCCGATAGTGATTTGAAAAGACATTAGCCTAACCTAACAACCTTACCTAGTATTATGGGTTGGGTCTGCTGCCCCCACACCCCACTGGTTGAGTACTAGTCCCTTAGTAAATAAAAACAAAATTGGCTGTCGATTATACGAAGGTGGAATAAAAGTCGATGAAGTCTACGGTGTTTACTCTGCAATCTTCAGCTTTTATTGTACATTGATAGCGTGAAAGTACTGTATTGACAACCTTGTTACGAAAATTACGTTTTAGTACCATACTTTTATATTAGGTTTATCTGAGGGTTTAACACATTTTCATATGATCTATAGAGCTATCGATAACTGGAAGTACCGTATTGACAACCTTGTTACGAAAAAGACATTTTAGTACCATACTTTTTTATTAGGGTTTGCCGAGGGTTAAAACAAATGTTCTTATGATCTTTAGAGCATATAGAATCAATATTTATCTTCAAATATATCAACAAAATTTGTTGTATTAAAATAACATTGAACCCAAATTTCTAATGGTAGTTTTGGGTTCCTATCATCAAATGCTTCATTTCTATATACTTTATATCCCTGGGAAAACAAAAAAATCTTGGGATTTTTCATTTATTTTCTTGGGATTTTTTTTGTTTGGTCATTAACCTAACCATAAAACCTAACCTAACCTAACCTAATAGCCCCCAAATACATTTAGGTTAGCTTAGGTTAGGTTTTTTGGTTAGGTTAATGAAAAAAAAAAAAAATCCCAAGAAAAAAAACATGAAAAATCCCAAGATTTTTGTTTTTCCCCGGGGATAAAAAGTATATAGAAATGAAGCATATGATGATAGGAATCCAAAACTACCATTAGACATTTGTTACCTATATTGTTGCGTCTCCTGTATATTTACCTGAAAAAAGTGTTTTGTAATTCTGTATATCTTTTCATGTCCATGTTTGTCTTCCGAAAGAAATTTCAGTAACTTATAGACGAATATTAATGAATAATTATATACAACTGATAATGTGTTATGCACTAATTTACTTCACCACCACATTGCTCGCATTATATACATGCACATTGAAGGGTTATGCAGTAATTTACTTTACCACCGCCACATGCTCGCATTCTATATACATGTCACATTCGGAAGGGTTTCTGCAGTAATTTACTTTACCACCACATTGCTCATTATATACCTGCACATTGAAGGGTTATGCCGTTAATTACTTTACCACTACATTGCTGATTATACATGCACATTGAGGGTTTTAGCAGAATTACTTACACCACATTGCCGCATTATCGACAGCAATAAGGTTACCTAATTTACTTTACCACCACATTGCTCGCATTATATACATGCACATTGAAGGGTTATGCAGTAATTTACTTTACCACCACATTGCTCGCATTATATACATGCACATTGAAGGGTTATGCAGTAATTTACTTTACCACCACATTGCTCGCATTATATACATGCACATTGAAGGGTTATGCAGTAATTTACTTTACCACCACATTGCTCGCATTATATACATGCACATTGAAGGGTTATGCAGTAATTTACTTTACCACCACATTGCTCGCATTATATACATGCACATTGAAGGGTTATGCAGTAATTTACTTTACCACCACATTGCTCGCATTATATACATGCACATTGAAGGGTTATGCAGTAATTTACTTTACCACCACATTGCTCGCATTATATACATGCACATTGAAGGGTTATGCAGTAATTTACTTTACCACCACATTGCTCGCATTATATACATGCACATTGAAGGGTTATGCAGTAATTTACTTTACCACCACATTGCTCGCATTATATACATGCACATTGAAGGGTTATGCAGTAATTTACTTTACCACCACATTGCTCGCATTATATACATGCACATTGAAGGGTTATGCAGTAATTTACTTTACCACCACATTGCTCGCATTATATACATGCACATTGAAGGGTTATGCAGTAATTTACTTTACCACCACATTGCTCGCATTATATACATGCACATTGAAGGGTTACTTTGCTTTCGCCGTGTATTAAATTTAAGTAAATATGTAGAACATTTGACAAATATTATTTGTGTGATTCAAATATATTATTTTAGCTTTCCATATATCTGAATCTCTTCCCACACAACATATTCCATAATCCATGTTACATCCCTCCATTACATCATCCGCACCATCATTCACCAGAATCAACCCATTGCAGGCCCAATTACTGAACTTAGGGAAATGGTGTTTTTTCCTATATTCCAACTACACCCTCTCGGGCATAGGCTGAGAGCCTGTACAGTCTGGGAGTAAAGTCGTGATATGGATTTCAGCCATCCATTAGTTCCCTGTGACGGCGGCATTCAAAGTAATCCTAAATATGATGTGTTCAGCTCCCCATAGATGGCTCTGTTTGACACGTCCAGGTAGCGCCAAAAGTAAGCGAGAAACTTCCTATTTCTTGGTGGATTACTATCATGCCAACTAGAACACACACACAGACACACAAACTACTTTAGTATTTGAATGTATGGAATACAAATGCTAAAAGGAAGCGAGAATGCACTGGGTATCCATGACAGGCACACATTTCAGAGTTAGAAGTGTTGTGTGTCATTTTCCTTCATAGGTAATATATAGGTATATATCCCTATATACAGTAGTTTATTCAAACAAATAATGGGTGTTAATAGTATAGGTCGTTAAATGATGGTATTGCTAGCGCCAATAATATGTTTATATAATTGAGATTAGGATACTAACAATGCAACACAAATACTGCAACTGAACATGGTATGGTTCATAGGAATGACAACGTGGTGTAGCATAACATTGATTAAAACACGCATATATGACGCAGAGGTTGCCAGATTAGCAATAAGAAATAGAGTTCTCTCACTCTTATAATTACCTCTCCAAAATTAGTTTTCTGCCCACAGCTAACTCAAAGACAACTGCAGAGGTTGAAGTAACTAAACTAAAGGTTTCTAAATACCCCTGATGGTAACAAAGGATTTAAAGTATCCCCAATATGTTCAAAATCGCGTCATATGTCGGAGAGGGTTAATATAATGTCGAGGAACAATAGGACACAATTAAAGGATTACCTATAAGAATATTAATTTACAGTTTATACTGTATTTAAGAATATTGCAATTTATTTACGTCCATCATTCCATACAGTAAATTGTGTTAAGAGATCCCTCTACCCAACCTTGGCCTGTATCACACCAACCTTCGTCATACCATCCCGACGACTGTGTTTATTATTAAAATAATACCACTACAAACATTAATAAGTTTCACTATTTCATATATCCTTCAACAGAGTTTGATCGTAGTGTAATTAATAACATCCATATGTTATTCCAATACCGTCTATATCTCATATTTTTATGGGGGAGAGTGAAAGTTTATGAAACGCTCAGAAGCAAGGAGAAAAGAGCTATAGCTCTGTTAGTACTTTAGAGCGTAGGGAGATAACATAAACATCCAATGATTCATAGGGCAAACTAGGTCTTATTAAACGCTTTTTTTCCATGGATACTTTCTAATGATGTATAATAACATATATAATAATAGCTAAAATAAGGCATGAAATTGATTTAGGGACTACCAAAAGGTTTAAACAGCTTCCCAGACTGTAATAACGTAGTTAAACCCTCCAATCCCAGCACCGTATATATACGTCAGTAGATTAGTAACTCCCCAGTCCCAGGATGTATATATCAGTCAGTAATGTATATACTTGTCTTGTAACTGCCTGTACAAGGCTAATTGTTTTTTTTAAGTCTTCTAAAAAAAAAGTTATATATCCATTCTTGCCTCATCTCTTGAGGTGAAAAGGTGGTCTCTCCTGTCATTTTGGCCACATTGCCTGGGACTGCTGGGGACTTTTATTACTGTATCCTACGGTACAGTACGGGTTAAGCTATTTGTATGCGTAGAATAAAAACCTAGTTGTGTCAATTGTTTATATTATACAGCATACCTCTAATTATTTAGAGGTTTGATAATCAGTGGGCCTCGTCAACATTTGATATTATTGAATAACATTTCATAGTAACTATTTTATGCAAGGTTACAGAAGCCATCTCCTTTACATTAAATCCAGTGCCCTCGAGAACTCCTTGACACAATTATTTGTGTTAGTGTTCTAGTTATGTCTTTGCTTAGCAGGTCAAACATCCTTTTTTTACCAGTTAATTAATCTGAATGATAGTAGGCTGTATTTTCTACCATGTTAGGATTATTGGCTTACAAAATAAAACCTTAATTTATTAAATACTTTGTTGAACTTTCCGCTTATATAAACTCGAAAATATCTGTCCACTACCCCAGTTCATTCCCCATTACACAATGCGTCCCTATGTTGTTTATCCTGTTGTAGCATCCTGCCTAATAATGCACATCTTGTTACACAAGAGGAATCTTCTTGAAATCCAGATGTACAGACTACATTTGTTTCTTTCACTCTCTGGGTAATATAAGCTGCCCATATTGACCCGCCAAACCCTACAATAATTTGTTATCCAATGAAACTAATAAAGCCTCTCTCACACTATCCCTCCCTCCCTTCACCTCCCACTATCCCTCCATCCCTCCACCTCTCACTAACCCTTCCCTCCCTCCCTCCACCTCCCACTACCGCTTCCTCCCATTATTACATTACACCTTTCGTGCAATTTAACAGGGCTGAGGTTTCCACTTACTGTACTTTATTATTTTTAGGATTATATATTATCCACCTCACTTTAATAAACGTCTTTTTAGTGCATTTATAAGTTATTATAATTTGAATTGCGCTTTAGCTACCCTGTGGTGAATCTAATATTCTTAAAATGTAAAAATGGGATATATTATATAAAACAAGTTCGAATTATTCATTGATTCCTACGGTTTCTCCACTATAACTTTTGTCAAATTAGGTTATGCTGTACAGTTTACCAGAGAATCCCCCCCCTCCCCCATCCTCCTTCAACATAGTTGAAAGAATGATAGAGAACAAAATTAAAGGTGCATTAGTGTCAAACTGTCTGGACACACTGGGAACATGAAGCAGTATAAGTACAAGAGTGTATAGAGAGACTGTATATAATTAGTAAGAGGCGTGTTGATGAGATACAATGCTATTGACTCTAACCTTTCAAGCAGTGCAGTGTGGGTTGAACCCACCCGCACATGCGAACAGTACTAACAGTACTCGATACATGGTGCCTCTGTACACAGCAATAAGTTGTGTGGGGGTGAAAGAACCCACGGAGACGTTTGAACACTCCTGACTTCCAGGAAGCGATTTTAGCAAGGGTGGTAATATGATATGTCCATGAAAGTGTATTGAGATAAGATGAAGGGTTGATTTGTGTATTTTTGAAAAGTAAGGGATAGTCATGTGGAAGATTGTGACAGGTGGATATATGGAGAAATTGGGGTTTGAAGCATTAAAAGCAACAAGGTTCCCTCTGTCCCAATAGGATATAGGTAATAGATCAGAAGATAGCCGTGCAATTTCTCTATCCTCTTCCCCTATCAAAATTAATATAAACGTTTTGCACCATCTTGACACCCGCCAGTTCTTGCTCTCAGTCTCTCATACCTTATTTGTGCTCTCCAGACCTTGTCCTCTGTCTGTCCTACCCAGCTCCAACACTCATCACTCTTCCCATCAGAGAAACGCACATGTATAACTATTCTATTCAAATCACGGGGAGTGTAAAATGTGTATCTTGCCAACTGTGTGCAGCAGAACAATCAACACCTCGAAGCTTCACTGATGCCATCGTGTGCAACACATGAAGCAACCAATACCAAGAATCATCAATCAATAATCTCTGGACCTTACAGGATTCTGAAGAGCCTCCAATAATGATATCGAATTCTCAAGAAACACTATTATATCCACACGTCACTCCCTCTATTTCCATTTCAATCCTTCTGTTTATTATCTATGTGTGTATGAAAGAGACAAAAGGTAGATTGCCTGTAACAAGTGTCTCCCCCAAAGCCAAAAGAGTGACAGATCCAAATTCAAGGCATGTTGCGGTCAAAATGCCTGGACACACGTCGTTCTAAGCAGCTTAAGTCATAGGATGAAGGAACTGTTGATTGAGGGAGTGTGTTTTAGAGTTCACTTTTTGAGTAGAAGAAAGACTGAGAAACTTTGCTAATTCTTGGGTTCGAGAGCTGGACAGAATAGGAGTGGGACTGTGTTGAAAGGCGGACGCCTCGTACTTGCCGCAAGGGAGGGGTATGCTCTGAGAGAATTGTGAAGAACACTAATTGTTGTAATAACGATAGAAGAATGAAAGAAATGCAACATTGTGGCGTGTAGAAAGAGATTGTACGGAACTTGTAGGAGGAAGTGAGTTGATGTGGCGAAATGATTTTGACTCTACTCATTCGAAAAGTGCGGTATGGATGAAGCCTCCCCAAACATACGAACAATGCTCAATACATGGTTGACCTATGCCCCGATACAGAGCAAGAAGTTGTGCGGGGGTGAAGAACCCAGTGTTGCTACCTGCTTGCACTTTTTCCAGTCATGATCAATCAGATTTTCTTGTATAGTGCCCTTACCATTGCTACCTTTTTTTAATCTCTCTTATTTATGTATTACGTTATCATTCTGTATCGTCCAACAATCTGATGGCTGGTTTTACAGTGTTGTGTATATCATATTACACCAACACTCTCCTTAACATTTGTGATTTGCTTGAAGAAAAAAAAGGAAATGTATATATATAATAAATATAATTAGATATATATATATACAGTTATATATACACAGTATATATACTTTCTCCTATATTACTCCAACCTCCTTGTACTGAATGTCTAGCCTACTTTAGAATGTGAGTTTCGTTACATTCTACCACCTTCCCTGGCAGTTTCTTCCACTCATTAAATGAGAACGAACTTCCAGCAAGAAGGGAAGACGTTAGAAGAGAGACAGAGTTTGCCTAGGCAGGGAGTCAGCACGGAAGCACAGTTTTTTAGCACAACAAGAAGACTTCCGTCTGGTCCGTACACCTTCTGAGTATTAAGGCCAAAAAGGGTGGAAAGTATAACCTTGGAAGTGATTATAATGTTGGGCATCAATAGGAGAGAGAGGGGTGGAGAGGGAGGAATAGCACCAGAATCATCCAAAGTGGAGTTTTGTGCGGAAGTGTTAAAGGAGAGTTCAGCTTTGTCAGAGGAAGAAGTGACAGTAGTGCCATCAAGGTGGTAAAGAGAAGGAAAGACGGAGAAGAACAATTGTTGGAGAGGTTTTTGGCTAGATGCCAGAAGGCTTCGGAGGAGCTATAGTTGGATAGTCAGTGCATAAATTATTGATGAAAGAGTGTTTGGCGAATCGAAGAACAGATTTGGGTTGATTCTGGGCAGAAACATAGGAAGTATGAGATTCTTGAGTTTGAAGGAGTTGGTACCGTTTGAAAGCTTTCTCCTTATTGCGGACAGCAGTAAAACAAGTGCGAGTAAACCAAGATTTGTTTGCATTAGAGTGAGAGAAAGAAAAGGGAATGTATGCTTCCATGCCCAAGAGGATTACCTCGGTAACCTCCGAGGGTCCCCAGCCACGGAAGCAGAAGTCATTCCGTGGGAAATCAAAGATGTATTGTCGAAGAGCCTCCCAGTCGGCAGCGCCAAGGTGCCACAAGCGTCGCCGGCTGGGAGGATTGGATGGCCGTACTGGAGAGATAGGACAGGTGACAGAGATGTGTATATGGTCCGAGGAGCCCAAAGGAGAGAAGAGATTTACCTTATAAGGAGAAGGGTTAGAGGTTAGAACTAAGTCAAGAATGTTGGGCCGATCTCCGAAGCGATCTGGGATATGGGCGGGTTGCTGGACTAACTGCTCTAGGTCATATTTCAGGGTAGAACAGATGTAAGCTTGTTCACCAGGTTATGTAACAGTAGTAGAGCACGTTTTTCATCTTCGTTCTTGACTATGAATTTCCCAGTAGAAATATTCACATTCTGCTGGGGGCCTGTTTCCCTAATTCAATGTTATGCAGACCAAGGGTCTGAGTGGTGGGTGGGGAGAAAGCCTTCTGCATTGCTGTCTGTATCTTCCACATTGTAGCAAAATATATGTTAAAATAAAGTTTGGAGTGCTTAGTAGGGACTTAAAGGTCTGTGCAGTGTGTGTATCTATGTAACTCTATATATCTCTCTCTTTTTCTCTCTGAAACGCATATCATGTATCCGTTTTTTCCTCTCACATCCGACGTGCTCACCTCGGGGCATTGTTAAAATGTGCTCTCTCTCTGTCTCTCTCTCGCTCTCTCTCTCGGTATAATTTAGTTAATACATTGTGTTTATTATGGTCAGGCCACACATTATGAAGCGCAAGGTTAGTGTATTACTACATTATTGGTATGAAGGCCATAGATCACTATAATGTGTTATTGTTCAGTTAGTTAATGAGGGCCTACGGTAAGATTTGTGTGTCCTTTGCTTTCATCCTTATAGATTTTAATTATTTTGTGTGTGCATGAACGAGACAAAATTCAAAGCTGCCTGTAACAAGTGTCTCCCCCAAAGTTGAAAGAGTGACAGCCAAACTGCAGGTACGTTAGTTTCATGATGTCTGGCCACACGGAGCTTGAAATAGTTTAAATCAAAGGATAAGGGAAAGACAGATTGAAGGAAAGAGTTCCAAAACTTACTTGTTGAGTAGAAGAAAGACTAGGAAAATCAGTTCACTCTTAGGTTAGAAATGTTGACAGAATAAGAGTGAGAGTGTGTTGAAAGGCGGGTATACCTACCTACCTACCTATGTCACCTATGTGGAGTTCGCCACTCTTGCTAGTGGCACCGAAGAGCGCAGTGCCCTTCGTTGTTGTTTGAGAATTGGTGCAGCAGATGCTCGTCTGGAACTTTTTGTAGTTCGACATCAAGAGCTCTCTTGAAGCTGTCTAACGAGACACCTCTCATGTCTCTCACTCGCCGCAGGAGTTTGTTGAAGAGACGTGCTCCTCTATTGTGATAAATAGCCCTCTCGCAGAGAGCCCATAGCCCCCCGATTTATCATCTTGGGGATCTCGCATTCCCAGCCTCTCCTATCATTGAATTTCATTGCTATTGGTGTATGTAGATTTGGTACAAAACCCTCTGCGATTTTTCAAGTATATATTATTAAGTATCGTTCCCTTCTACGTTCCAACGAATATAGTTTGAGTGATTTTAAGCGATCCCAATAGTGTAACTGTTTTACGGAGTTTATATGCGAGGTGAAGTTCCTTTGTACACTTTCTAAGTCATTAATTTCACCTAATTTGTATGGGGATGTTAATACGTTACAGTATTCTAGCCGCGGTAGCACCAGGGATTTGAAGAGTGTTATCATAGGCAATACACCGCGAGTTCTAAATGTTCGTAGAATCCAACCTGTTAGCCGTTTCGCAGCTGCAACTTTGACCTGGTTATGTTCTTTGAATCCCATATTTTCAGACATTATCACCCCAAGGTCTTTCACATTGTCTTTACGTTCTATTATGCGATTGGATTCTGTTATGTAACTTGTGCTCTCTTTAACGAAATCCTTATATCCGTATCGTATTAATTGAAATTTGTCTTCATTAAATTGCATGTTATTTTCCCTGGTCCACTGGAACACCTTATTTATGTCCTCTTGCAGCCGGCCCGTGTCTTCCTGTGTCTTTACTATCATACTCAGTTTCGTGTCATCCACAAAGGAGGATACTGTACTGTGTCTTGTGTTGGCATCTATGTCACTTATTAGAATGAGGAAAAGAAGGGGCGCTAGTACTGTTCCTTGGGGAACTGAGCTTTTGACGTCTGAAGGCTCAGATGTTACTTGGCTTACTGCTACTGATTGTTTTCGGTTCACGAGGAAGTTGTATATCCACCTTCCGATTTTACCTGTTATCCCTTTTGCTTTAAGTTTGTGTGCAATAATACCGTGATCACATTTATCAAATGCCTTAGCAAAATCGGTGTAGATGACGTCCACGTTTTTCTTTTCTTCTAGGGATTTAAGAATTCTGTCGTAGTGTTCCAATAGTTGCGAGAGACATGATCTTCCTGCTCTGAACCCATGTTGACCAGTGTTGTGTAGTTCATTTTTTCCCATATATGTTGAGATTTTGCCTCGCAGGACTCGCACGAAAATGTTAATGATGTGGGAAGTCAGAGCAACTGGGCGATAGTTTTTTGGTAGTGCTTTACTCCCTCCTTTATGCAAAGGGGCTATTATTGCGTTTTTCAAACTATCCGGTATTTCTCCAGTGTCTAGACTCCTTCTCCACATTATAGCCAGGGGTTTTGAAAGGTTTTCCTTACATTTCTTTATTAGGATTGAACTCCACGAGTCCGGGCCTGGTGCCGAGTGAGATGGCATGTTGGCGATGGCTTCTGCTATATCTTTTGGTCCGAAATTAATGTCCAGAATATGGGGGGTTTCCGTGAGGGGATTATTCATGAAAAATTCATTTTGGTCTCTGATTGCTTTTGTTTCGTCAGGCTTACTGAAGGCTTTTTCATACTGTAGACGTAATAGTTCACTCATTTCCTTTTCATCCCCTGTGAATGACCCATCATCTTTACTTAGTGGGCCGATGTTTGATGTGGTTTTAGTTTTATGTTTAGCGTATGAAAAGAAGTCCCAACGTCCCAAAGCTGCTTGTCAGTACAGCTATTTCTTTAGTAATATAAGGGGACTTCACTCTAACATCAATTCTGTACACCAATTTCTTCAAGCAGAATCCCCTACTCTCCTTTTTTTGACAGAGACTCAAGTAACATCCACATCTGACACATCTAGATTTAATTTTCCAGGTTATCAACTGCTCCAAAATTTCAGACCTAAAGGTGGTGTATGTTGCTTCGCAAAATCTGAAATTGCCCTGGAGGAGGTTAATAGTTTCAATTGTCCCTATTTTGATTATTCTATATACAAATTAATTTCTGCTGGTAAATTTAAATACATATGTTGCATCTACCGTTCCCCAAATACTCCTCCAGAGCAAAGTCTTTTTGATTCTCTGTCCTCACAACTCAGTGTCCTCAACTTAAATGCTTCTTCTGAAATCACTGTGTTGGGTGATTTTAATGTCCATAATGTTGAATGGCTCACTCATTCAGCCAGGACTGATGATGCTGGTCTTGAATGTGAGCTATTTGCAGACTCATTTAATCTCATTCAACTAGTCAACCAACCCACCCGTGTACCAGATAATCCTAATCATAATTCCCACCTACTGGACTTATTTTTAACAACCAATTCAGAAAATTATGATGTTACAGTGAGGTCCCCACTTGGATCTTCTGATCACTGTCTGATACAGGCCACCTGTCTATCACCTACCACACCTTCCCACTCTGAACCTGTTTTGGTGACTAAATGGCATTACGATAGGGCAGACTGGGAGGGTCTTCAAGGTTTCTTTATTGATATTCCCTGGACCTCTTTCTTTTCTAATGATGCACACTCCACCTTGAGCCACATACAAGATTTTGTAAAAATTGGAATGGAAACTTTTATTCCTCATCAAAAGTACAGTAAAAGATCTAATTCACCTAAATGGTTTGACCATAATTGTGCTAGAATGCATTCACGAGATCAAAAACACATGAAGCCTTTAATTACTTTAGAAACATCAGAAATCATGCCAAAACTGTATTAAACCTAACTAAATCAAACTTTCTCCATAAGCAGGCAAATAAACTTCCAAATGATACAAAATATTTTGGTCTACTCTTAACTCATTCAAATCCAACTTCACTACTGCTTCATCCATTCCACCATTAAAATCTCCGACTGGCAATCTTGTAAGTGACCCACGAGGTAAAGCTAACCTTCTTGCGGATATTTTCTCCTCCAACTCAACCTTAGATGAAATAAATCAAGATGTCCCTGTACTTAATTTTAATTCGCCTGAAATTCCCTCACTTAAGATCCACACCAGACATGTCAAAACTATTTTGCAGAATCTCTCAGTAGATAAGGCTCCTGGTCCAGATGAAATTCCTCCAATAGTACTTAAGAATTGCTCCTTGGTGCTCGCTCCTGTATTGGCAAAATTTTTCCGTCTGTGTACTCATACCTCATGCTTCCCAGTACCCTGGAAAGAAGCAAACATCCATCCAGTTCCTAAAAAAGGTGCCTCTTCAGATCCATCAAACTACAGACCAATAGCTATAACTTCCAGTCTTGGCAAAGTTTTTGAAATTATATTAAATAATCACATAATTAAGCATCTGGAGAATAATAAATTAATCAGTGATAGGCAATATGGTTTTAGACGATGTCGATCAACTGCAGACATTCTTTGCCTTCTTACGCATCAAATCAACCAAGCTACAGACCAACATGGTGAAACACATACAATAGCATTGGATATATCAAAGGCATTTGATAGAGTCTGGCATCAATCCTTATTGTCGAAGATGTCACACTACGGCCTTGCATCATTAGTTCCACTAATTTCTTCTTATCTTCATAACAGAAAAATACGTGTAATGATAGATGGCCTTTATTCTCAATTTCACTCAATAAATGCTGGTGTTCCCCAGGGATCAGTTTTGGCCCCAACTCTGTTCCTCATTCATATCAATGATCTCATATCTACCACTCATAATCCAATACATTCCTACGCAGATGACTCAACACTCCACAGTTCCTTCACATTTACCAATTCTTTCACCCAACCCGATCTTATAAATTCAAAAATAAACACTGCAATTTCTCTGAACCAGGACCTTTCTAGAATTAATGAATGGGGACAAGAGAATCTAGTTTCCTTTAATGCACAGAAAACCAAGTACATTCAATTTTCTAACCGACAGAATCTCACTGACTCCCATATATTTTTTAATGATGTAAATATTCCCACTTCCCCTAGTATTGACATTCTCGGTGTAACATTAACTACTAACTTGAGCTGGACACATTATGTTAGAAGCATTGCTAAGAATGCCTCTAAAAAACTGGGACTCCTGTACAGAGTTCGAGAATTCTTCACTGACGAGCAGTTGGCCGTAATATATAAAAGTCATGTGCGCTCTCAGATGGATTACTGTTCACCTCTGTGGGGTGGAAGTGGAGTGGTTGCATTGAGGCAGTTGGACAAAATTCAAAATAAAGCTATTAGATTAATCAATAACCCTGCAATCACACAGGACCTTCCTACATTAGCCATACGAAGAAACGTTGCATCCCTTGCATTATTCTACAGATATTTTCACAGCAATTGTTCCGAGGAACTTGCTTCAATTGTGCCGCCTCTCCACATCTTTCCCCATAGAACTAGGGCAGCCGAGAGCGCCCATGAATTTACACTTTCTCCTCCACAATGCAGAACTTCTGCTTATCAGAATTCATTTATCCCCAGAGCTACTACTCTTTGGAATTCACTTCCCTCGAATTGCTTTCCACAAACTTACAATCTACAAATGTTTAAATCCAGTTGTTACAAACATTTTATGAATGGAGGATGCCTTTAGGCACATGGACCTTTTTGTTTTATCTGTGTTTTTCCTTCCTCCGTTCATTGTCTCTTAAAAAAACAAAAAAAACAAAAAAAGTACTTGGAGTTTTCCTTTATGCTTGCAATAGCTTTGCTCTCCTCTTCTATTTGTTGTAGCTCATAGGAGATTCTTAGTCGTTGTTCAATTTCCACAATTTCTCTATCTATTTGGATCTTTTGTCTTTTCTGTAGACTTTGTTGTGTGCGTCTTTGAGTTAGTAATTTTCTTCTTCTGTAGAGCTTCCTTCTTTCCCGTTCTTGTTTGCTTCTTCGTCTTGTTTGTCTTTCTGGTGTGACGCCTCCCGGCGTTAGCAGAATGGTTGCGTGGGGCATTGCAGCTCACTAGCGCTCTCCAGGATGGGGGGATAGGCTACAGTTGTCCTAGAATGATCTGCTTTATTTCATTAGTGTCGTGTTGCCACAGACAGTCTAGAAATGGTCTTTGTTTTGGTCTGTGACCGCGCCTTATATTTTATATTCGCTATAATATAAATGTTGCTTGTGTGGGAGGCGAGCGAGAGAGTGTGAGGGAGTACACCCGGCAGCGAGGTGAGCTATAACGCGGCTCGCTTGGGTGCTGACGGCGTTGGCGATCGGGTGGTCAACTAGTCCCTTCCCGTCGCTGCCTCGTGTTCTTTACCAGCTCAGAGCTTGCCTGACACGCGTATCGCCTACATCCTTTGCAATTCTGTCCCCCATACTCGCTACTTTGCATACTATTTCTCTCTCTCGACTTCTCCTTTCTCATTCTCTAATCTTTATTAAACTCAACATCCCTTCTGGTTTCAGCATAGACGTTCACCGTCGACCAGTCGTATTGTACGCGAAGCTCTCAGATATTTCCATGTATTAGGTTAAGGAGGTATTATGCTTTATTGAGGTTTAGAGAGACGGACTTTTCCGTATGTGTCCTCTCTCGGGAAGTTTGTAGACAGGTATATGTCTCCCTTGCAAGGTGTTGAGTGATTCTGCTTGGTTATCTAAAGCTAGACTGGGGGTAAGGTTACTGTGTCGTTGTCTCCGATGTGTGCAGTGTTAGCTAAGCTCTGCACGACATCGACAGGTACTGTGGGAGCCTAAGTTGTCTTCGGGTTGGTTTACTTTGCGAGCACAGCGCTGTGGTGTGAGAGGGCCATAGCCTATCCCTCACAACATAGTGCTGCCTCTTTGTGTTGACTTCTGAGGGATCGCCAGGATAGAGCTAGGTACTAGAGACCTAGATTTATCAAGAGAGCATCCCCGTCATATAACGTAATCTTCATTATACCACCCTCGGACAACGTTAGGCTACGAGCCGCAAGCTCGCCCATTGTTGCCCTGTCTTGATACCCCAGCTAGACTTCAGTAACTGAGCAGACACTGGGAAGAGATAAGCCCCATTATTATATGTGTGCAGCATTATTATTCACTGCACTTTTGAGCCGAGGTTGTTGTTGAGTTGCACAACCCGAGTAGGCTGTTGCGTTGTGTCACGAAGCATTTCTTTAGTTGTCAAGCATTACTACCTTTGCGCAGTCTTTATTACTCGCCTGCCTATTATTACTATATGTCCTAGCATTTATTATGACCCGTATTCTGCATTATAATTGTTCAAGACTCTTTACGAACATCTTCCCAGCATCAGACTTATTTCAGAAGTTTCCAGTTGATGTTGCAGGACTAGCATTGCACTTTCTTTAATACAGAAGTGCCAGTTATTTGAGTATCTACCGTAACGTTAATTAATCACGTTAACTATCTTTTCTTTGTGTAACATAATCGAGTAATCTTTTACTGTTTGAGAATAGGCTGATTCATTGAGCGTCAGCCTAGTGTGTGTGCACCAGTTACCGAGTCATAGGATACCTCGTTGTCCAGGCACGACTCAGGGCGGTAATGGCGTTTTGTTTTCCAGTGTTTAAGGCAGGGGTTGGATCTAGTGTTACCGTTGTTGCTTTTTGCCATTATCTAGTCCAATGTTGAAGAGCCCTGTGTCTTTGAGAACCTGGATCGTAACAAATGGCGACCTAGCTCAGGATCTTGTGAACTAAGAGATAATTGCAGGATTGTTGTGGTCATTTGTTTTATTGAGGAATATAGTGGGCACGTTAAATTTTTTTGGCAAAGTAGTATAGCACTTGAGAGTCTTCAGACATTTTTGGCAAGTGAATAGTGCTACATAGGAGCTTGGGTACTTTTTTTTTTTTTTTTATAAACGTGAGAATTTTTGGTGGACACAATGGGAGACGAATCAGATCATACTGAGAGTTCAGGGAATGATGCAGGCTCTGATGGGCAGATGCCAGGGGGTTAGTAACTAGTGAGGAGGCCGCAAAGAAGTTTTTGGAGGTGCCTATAACAGCTGATCGACTAGAGGGAATTAGCAAGTATGGTCTACAGTGTTTGGCTCCCCTCATGGGGCTTAAGGTGGCTCATGGCATCAAGAAGAACGATTTGAGGGCTTGCGTACTGGGGGCGGCTAGTGAGGTCCAGGGTGGAGAGGGTGCTCGGGGACTTCTGCTCGAGCCCCCCCTCCACTCTACTCCCATCGGGACCTCTAGGATGCCGGAGTTTAGTACGTTCCCGCAGGCCGATAGCCGCTGGCAGCGTGGTTTAGGATCGCTGGGTGGGCCTCCAATAGTTGCACCTCCTCCTCAAAGTTTCACTACAGAAATGCTCTTCCAGCTTGAGATGGCTAAGATGCAGGCTGAGCGTGAGGAACGTCCTCGCTAAGGTTAAACAACAGACGGATCTCGAACTCGCTGAGGCTAAACAACAGACGGATCTCGAACTCGCTAAGGCTAAACAACAGACTGATCTCGAACTCGCGAGAATAAAATCCGAGTCGGAGGCTGAGTCTACCAGGTACCGTGCAGATATCGATCTTGAGAAGACTCGGGTGGAAACGACAGGGCAACGTCTCGGTGGTGGGAATTGTGGGCATGATCAGTCTTTGTCGCACCTGTTGAAGCTAGTCCCTGTATTTGATGAGTCGGGTGTCACCGAATTTTTCATGAGATTCGAGAAGAAGTGCCAGGAACACCAGTGGCCTGGGGAGAAGTGGGCAGCCCTTGTTTCCTCTAGACTTGTGGGCAAGGGACTCAGGGCTTATGATGCATTGCCTATAGAGTCTTGTATTATCTATGAGGAACTCAAGGAGGCTGTCCTGAGAGCATACGAACTACAACCAGAGACGTACAGGTTGAAGTTCCGGGGTGTTACCAAGGGTCGGGAGAGCACCTTTTTGGAGCATGCCCGGGAGCTGTCCGATGCTTTTGGGAATTGGCTGAGGTCGGAGAAAGCTACTACGTTTGACGACATTAAACAGTTGGTGCTTTTAGAGCAGTTTTTCAAATGCACGGGCGGCGACCTGACGTTAAACCTGAAAGAAAAGCAACCAAAAACTCTACAGGAGGCAGCTGAGATGGCTGACCTCCGGCTATCACTAATTCGTGTGTGCGGGTCTGCCCAGCGTAGTGAGGCAGGTAACAAGGGGCGTGACGCCCCACCCCCCCGAGTTAGTGATATACCTTATGCAAACAAGTACAAGAGCCATGATACCAAGACTGACCACAAGACTAGCACCGTCCCGTTTAAGAAGGGGCCGGGCCCTTCCCAGTACCAAGGGAAGCCCAAAGGGGAGTTGGAGTGTTATCATTGTCATAAAAAGGGGCACTTTGCAAGAGTCTGTCCTAGCAAACCACCTACAGCAGCTGTGTCTTTGGCCTGCAACATTGGTGTGTCTCCGAAGTCGTCTGAGTTTGCCCGGGGCAGTTCGTCAGAGGCTGAGGCACAGCCAATGCAGAAGCACCTGGGAGGCTTGAACCCTCCTCAGGATGCTTTTTGCGACCATAGAGGGCGGGGTTGCGTGATGTGGGCGGGGCGCAAGTATGGAGTAGAGGTCTTGCGTGATACAGGTGCTTCCCAGACTCTGATGAAAAACTTGACTGGCTACCCTATAAACGCGGCTCGGGTGGTAGTGGTGCAGGGTATTAATGCAACTCGGTCATACCCGCTGGTGCGGTTGGAGTTGGAGGTGGATGGTGTGGCACGTGAATTGGATGTCGGGATTGTGGAGGAACTGCCAGTGGAGGGCGTCGACCTTCTCGGCAACGACTTTGCAATGCCCGCTTCTGAGGTTCTACCCTTAGTCGTTGCCGAGAGGCCGGCCGACGTGAGTAGGGAAGAGCAAGAGTGGGTCGAGCGGTGCCAGACACAACCCATGGCGTGTGTTGTCACCTGAGCTCGGGCAGCTAAAGTGTCACAGCCTAGTCCTCCGTCTTCAGACCAGCGGAGGAACGATCAACAGGAGGAGGCTAAAGCTGGAGTTGGTTTTAAGAGTTTTGACTCGGCGGCTCTCCTGGGTGATTCAGTATTAGCACCATTACTTAATTCTGGAGTAGCCCCTGGGCCTGTCAACGAGAGTGACGAGGCTGGGCATGACGAGTCTCCACGACAGCAACGTTATGTACATCAAGAGAGACAGAGGGAGCAGCCCATTATCGGGCAAGGTCATTCATTGCTCCGGGAGCAGTTAGATCGCTTGGCACCCTCAGATATATGTCGGTTGCAACTAGAGGACCCTGAGCTCCAAACGTGTGCTAATGGAGCTGTAGAGCTCGACGAGGACGGCGATGCACAGCCAGGAGATTTTTTTTTATTTAGAAGGCATCCTCTATAGGCGTTTTCAAGACCCTAAACGTAGTTGGCAAGAGGGGTCCGGAGTAGTGGACCAGTTGGTGGTGCCACGGGAGTGCAGGGATAGCCTACTGAGGTTGGCGCATGACATACCACTGGCAGGACATCTAGGGGTGAGAAAAACGGTGGCGGCTTTAGAAAAATTGTTTTGGTGGCCGGGGTTGAAGGGGCAGGTGGTAACCTGGATAGCAAGGTGTCATACGGGCCAGAGGGTTGGAAAACCTAACCAAACAATTCCGAGAGCCCCGTTGCACCCCATTCCTGTCAGTGGACCGCCCTTCAGTAAGGTCATCATTGATATGGTCGGACCCCTACCCCCTACTAGTGCCGGTAATAAATTTCTATTAACTATCATGGATGTGGCCACTCGTTATCCTGATGCATATCCAATGAGAAATGGCACGGCGAAAACTGTTGTCCGGAACCTGCTCTTGTATTGCTCGCGGTATGGTTACCCGCAAGAGGTGCAATCGGACCAAGGTTCTAATTTTACATCTAATCTGTTCAAACAAACTATGATTCAGCATGGCATCAGCACTGTCGTCTCTTCTGCGTATCACCCGGAGAGTCAAGGGGTGTTGGAGAGGTGGCACTCCACGCTGAAAAGCATGCTTCGATGTTACTGCGCAGAGAACGGAAATGATTGGGACCTTGGTCTGCCGCACGTTTTGTTCGCGGCAAGCGAAGTACCTGGAGAGAGTCTCGGTTTCAGTCCGAATGAGCTTGTTTTCGGGCATCAGGTGAGGGGCCCTCTCCACATGGTGAAGGAGATTTGGGAGGGTACCGCTAAGCCATGTTCTATGTTGAGATACGTCCTCGAGAGCAGAGAGAGAATGCTTAGAAGTCTGGAGCTGGCCGGGCGTAATTTGGTGAGTTCGCAGGCCCATATGAAGGACAGGTAGGATACTAAGGCGAAACTCCGGGAGTTTCAGGTAGGTCAAGAGGTGTTGGTCCTGTTGCCTTAGTCAGGTCATCCTCTGGCTGCCCAGTACGCTGGGCCTTATCGGGTGGTGTCAAAGATCTCCGATCTAGATTACCTCGTTGCCACTCCAGACCGGAAGAAGCGTAACCAACTATGCCACATTAATTTGTTGAAGGAGTATGTGAGGCGCCCACCTGAGTCACTAGCTGTCCCTGTGTTGACCTGCTGCGGTCATGGTGGAGAAGGAGAGGGGGGCAGCAATGATCAGGTGGATGATAACTGGGATTGTCATGTCTCGGCTGATCAGTGGGCGGGGAATTCGAGCCAATGTGCGCACGATGCTCTGGCGCACCTGCCGGAGGAACAGCAGGTGGCAGTGCAGCGCCTGTTCGATTCATACCCCACTGTATTTGCCGAGCACCCAGGCCTCACTACTCAAGCGGTGCATAATGTCGATGTAGGAGAGCACCCCCCCTTCAAGTCGATACCTTATCGGGTGCCACCCATTAAACTCCCAGCGCTCAGGGATGAGCTGGAGTATATGCTGGCGAGAGGCTTGATCGAGAAGGGGGCAGTACGGTGGACTTCTTCTGTCACTCTGCAGCCCAAACCTGATGGAAAAGTTCGGTTCTGCATTGACTTTAGGCGGTTGAACGGGTTGACCCCCACCAATGCATATCCTCTTCCCCGGGTGGATGACAGTGTGGATAAGATCGGGAAAGCAAGGTACTTGACCAAGGTAGACCTCGTCAAAGGCTACTAGCAAGTACCACTGTCTGAGCGGGCTAAAGAGGTGTGCGGGTTTGTGGTGGATGGCAGTACTTACCGTTGCAACGTGATGCCATATGATCTGAAAAATGCACCGGCCACTTTCCAGAGCTTAATGAACGACATCGTAGCAGACATCCCAAACTGTACTGTCTACCTTGATGACGTGATCATTTATGACAACGATTTCCAAAGTCACTGTGAGCACATAGAAGCCTTATTTAGTCAACTTAGTAAAGCAGGCTTGGTGGTTAATCTGGGCAAGTGTGACTTTGTGCAAGCCACGGTGCAGTATCTGGGGTTTGTGGTTGGGTTAGGGCAGGTGAGCCCGCCCCAACAGAAGATACAGGCTATCGACTTGTTCCCCAGGCCGACCACCAAGCGGCAGATCATGAGATTTTTGGGTATGATTGGGTATTACCGCCGCTTTATAAGAGGCTATTCTACTGTGTTAGCTCCTTTGACAGATCTACTAGCCAAAGATAAAAAGTTCCGCTGGGCACCTGAGTGTGAGCAGGCGTTTTGAGTAGTTAAACACCTTTTATGCACTCACCCTATCCTCAGGGCCCCGGACTTTGAACGACCATTTCAGTTGGCGACTGATGCCAGCGGAGTAGGGGCTGGTGCCGTACTTTTGCAGACAGACGAGGAAGGTCTTGAGCATCCAGTCAGTTTCTTTTCAAAGAAATTTAATTCAGCACAGAAAAACTATTCGGTTGTTGAAAAGGAACTGCTGGCAATCGTGTTAGTGCTCAGACACTTTGAGGTCTATGTTCCTGCATATGGGCCAGTCGTGGTAGTGTATACCGACCACCACCCGCTTAAATTCCTCAATCAATTCCACAACCGGAATATGAGGCTGACCAGATGGTCGCTCATGTTGCAAGAGTACAACTTAGACATTCGCCATATTGCCGGTTGTGAGAATGTGATTGCGGACTGTCTGTCGCGGGTGGAGGATCCGGGGTAGGCTACCACAGTATGTTGGTATAGCCTCCTGTCTTGGCTCGCGGTGTATTTTTGCGCTGGTGCTTGTTGGCTCGCGTGTGTAGCATCAGCGTAGGGTCGCAGGGCAGGAGTTGTTGGCTTTGATTAGAAGAAAATTAGGCTACATCTATAGTAGCCGCCAAAAACAACATCAAAATAAAATATGAAAAATTAAATAAAAACCCTTTCTTTTTAATAATTAATTTTAAGATAATGTTGTAGCTGAGTACTGAGTGCAGATGATTTTCCCTCAGTAGGCTATGCTTCTTAAAGCTCGCTCTGGGAGCACAATGTTATGAATTAATGTATTATATTTGGGAAGGGTAATAAGATTTGTTTATATATAAAATTGTTGTTGTATTTTGTTTTGAGGAAACTGAGCTTGCATTCCATGAGAGGCGGAGTGGTTAGGAGTGGCTGATTCTAGTGACATTCTGCCTGTTCATATATGGGCTCATGGTTGAGTTTCCCATATCTTGTGGGGGGGGGGGGTGACGCCTCCCGGCTTTAGCAGAATGGTTGCGTGGGGCATTGCAGCTCGCTAGCGCTCGCCAGGATGGGGGGATAGGCTACAGTTGTCCTAGAATGATCTGCTTTATTTCATTAGTGTCGTGTTGCCACAGACAGTCTAGAAATGGTCTTTGTTTTGGTCTGTGACCGCGCCTTATATTTTATATTCGCTATAATATAAATGTTGCTTGTGTGGGAGGCGAGCGAGAGAGTGTGAGGGAGTACACCCGGCAGCGAGGTGAGCTATGACACGACTCGCTTGGGCGCTGACGGCGTTGGCGGCCGGGTGGTCAACTAGTCCCTTCCCGTCGCTGCCTCGTGTTCTTTACCAGCTCAGAGCTTGCCTGACACGCGTATCGCCTACATCCATTGCATTTCTGTCCCCCATACTCGCTACTTTGCATACTATTTCTCTCTCTCGACTTCTCCTTTCTCATTCTCTAATCTTTATTAAACTCAACATCCCTTCTGGTTTCAGCATAGACGTTCACCGCCGACCAGTCGTATTGTACGCGAAGCTCTCAGATATTTCCATGTATTAGGTTAAGGAGGTATTATGCTTTATTGAGGTTTAGAGAGACGGACTTTTCCGTATGTGTCCTCTCTCGGGAAGGTTGTAGACAGGCATATGTCTCCATTGCAAGGTGTTGAGTGATTCTGCTTGGTTATCTAAAGCTAGACTGTGGGTAAGGTTACTGTGTCGTTGTCTCCGATGTGTGCAGTGTTAGCTAAGCTCTGCACGACATCGACAGGTACTGTGGGAGCCTAAGTTGTCTTCGGGTTGGTTTACTTTGCGAGCACAGCGCTGTGGTGTGAGAGGGCCATAGCCTATCCCTCACAACATAGTGCTGCCTCTTTGTGTTGACTTCTGAGGGATCGCCAGGATAGAGCTAGGTACTAGAGACCTAGATTTATCAAGAGAGCATCCCCGTCATATAACGTAATCTTCATTATACCACCCTCGGACAACGTTAGGCTACGAGCCGCATGCTCGCCCATTGTTGCCCTGCCTTGATACCCCAGCTAGACTTTATTAACTGAGCAGACACTGGTAAGAGATAAGCCCCATTATTATATGTATGCAGCATTATTATTCACTGCACTTTTGAGCCGAGGTTGTTGTTGAGTTGCACAACCCGAGTAGGCTGTTGCGTTGTGTCACGAATAATTTCTTTAGTTGTCGAGCATTACTACCTTTGCGCAGTCTTTATTATTCACCTGCCTATTATTACTATATGTCCTAGCATTTATTGTGACCCGTATTCTGCATTATAATTTTTCAAGATTCTTTACGAACATCTTCCCAGCATCAGACTTATTTCAGAAGTTTCCAGTTGATGTTGCAGGACTAGCATTGCACTTTCTTTAATACAGGAGTGCCAGTTATTTGAGTATCTACCGTAACGTTAATTAATCACGTTAACTATCTTTTCTTTGTGTAACATAATCGAGTAATCTTTTACTGTTTGAGAATAGGCTGTTTCATTGAGCGTCAGCCTAGTGTGTGTGCACCAGTTACCGAGTCATAGGATACCTCGTTGTCCAGGCACGACTCAGCGCGGTAATGGTGTTTTGTTTTCCAGTGTTTAAGGAAGGGGTTGGATCTAGTGTTACCGTTGTTGCTGTTTTGCCATTATCTAGTCCAATGTTGAAGAGCCCTGTGTCTTTGAGAACCTGGATCGTAACACTGGTATGTGGTGGCTACAGATCTGGGTCATGGTTTCCGTTAATAGGACTAGGCATTCTGATGGTGTCCGGTTGTTCATTAAATCTTCCCAGTCTATTTCCTCCATTTCTTGGTTTACCTCTTCCCACCTAATATTTTTACTATTGAAGTTAAATTTGCTGAATGGACCAGTTTTTGGTCTAGTTTCTGAGGTGTTCTGTACACATGCTAGGGTTGTTTTGATCTCAATTAATTTATGATCTGAGTATGTTGTGTCCGATATGTTAACACCGTGTACTAGGTTGTCATTATCAGTGAAGACAAGGTCAAGATATTGTTTTCACATGTGGGTTCGGTAATATGCTGGTTAAGACTAAACAAGTCGCAAAGATTAAATAGTTCTCTTGCATTTGCTTCTCTGGCGTTTATCGACACTACTTGGTCTTCTAGTTGCCTCCACTTGATGGTTGGAAGGTTAAAATCTCCTAACCACATAATATTTGGTGTCGGGTTTCCCAGGGCTTCCACTTCTGATTTTATCATGTTGAGCTGGGTTTTGAATTCTTCTAAGGAAGAGTCAGGAGGTCTGTATGTAACAATAACTGCTAGGTTTAGGGATTCTATTTTAACTCCAAGTATTTCTACTACTTCGTTACTGTTATTTAGAAATTCAGTAGATATCAGCGAGTCATGAATGTACAAGGCTACACCTCCGCGAGTTCTATGTGTTCTGTCCGCCCTATGTAGGTTATAACCAGGAATCCATACTTCACTATCTGCCTGATCCTTAATATGGGTTTCTGTGAGAGCCGCAAATATAGCGTTTCCTTCTTCTAGCAGGCCCCTAATATATGGTACTTTGTTTGTGGTTCTAATTTTAAGACCTTGGATGTTTGCAAATAAGATGGGGGAGGGACTACTATGTGTACCTAGTAGTCCTCGAGGGATATTTGGTGTTGTTCGTAGAGCACATCCTTGTGCCACGCTCGGGAGGACAGGAGGTACTCTAGCTGGGCTATTTGTTCTTCCAATTCTCGCACTTTGTTCATCTTGTTCTGCCATTTCCCATAGTGTCTTCTTCCTCTGTCTCGTCCTCGCAAAACTGGAGATTTTTTTTGGTTAGCATTTGTGTTGTTTCTGGCTATCCTCCAAGTCCCCCTGATATGGATATCTGAGCATTTGTTATCATAACATTTCTTACTCTCTAGTGATGACTGGCAGAGGGGTGGGTGGTGGTATTTGCAGTTTTCACCAAATCTGCATTTGCCATCTCTGATCATATTGTTGCAAATTTTGGGGTGCTCAAATCTGCATTTTACTCCATTAAGTTCACCTTTTGGTCCAAAGTGGCACATTCTTTTTAGGTGATATCTGCATACAGGTGAAGCTGTATTGGTTGTGGTTGGGGCACCCTGTACTGCCGTGGTTGTGGTAGATGGCAGTTGGTTTTTATTTTGAGGGCTATCCCCTTCATTCCTGAGGTAACTTGTGGGGGAGTGGTTGGTTGTGAAGGGCAATGTGGGGGCAATTGAGGTTGAGAGTCACGTGGGGTGGTGTGAGGTTGAGAGTTACGTGGGGGTGTAGGGGGCTGAGAGTTGTGGGTATTGTGCGTGAGGGAAAGTGTGCGCACACAGGTGACAATGTATCACTGTAGTGGGACAGCCAGTAACTAAGATCTTCTATGAATCGTGAGTGTGATGTTAAATTTGTTGGGGACTGTGTTTTGTTGTCAGAATGGGGTGAAATATTTTCATTTAGCAAGGCCATTTGGACTTTCTGGCCAATTTTCTCCATTACATCAGTAAATTCTTCTTGTGGCATAACAGGGGCATCTTTCAGCATGTTCTTGAGTTTAAGCTCATTTAATTCATTGAAGCAATTTACACATGTTAGTCCTTTTTTTTCCTTTGTTGTGCTTGCCCATGCATTGCAGATGAAATAGCAATTTACATTCTTCACATTTGACATTTTGGTCCTCGGACTTTACCTTGCATTTAGTACATGTATTGGTATCCATCTTTGATCGTAGTTTAGCTTATTTTCCATATTTTCTCATTTTCTTTACTGATTTATATAGCGAGGAGGCGAGTGTGGAGTACTGTGATGCAAAAAGCTGTGTGTGGAGGAACCTGAGGGAGCCGGGGTGGTGGCGGTGTGTTGTGTTGGGTGTCAAGGTCACCAGGGGAGGGGTTGGAGGTAGGCAATGTTGTTGGTATTCGTATTTCAACGTACGGTTGTTTAAAATTTATCTTTTAGGCTGTATGATAGTTTTTTTTTTTTTTTTTTTGGGGACCAAAATATATCGACAGGAGGGCTGGGAAGTTTGTCTATTATTTGTGATTCTCACCAGGTATTTGAATGTTTAGTTCGATACTAGTTGGGTCTAGGGAGAGGGTGTCGTGTGGAGAGAGGCACTATGTGGCCGCGCCGGGAGTGTTGGCACTGGGTGGGTGATCGTTTGTATTTTTCACTCTTGATTTTCATTTATTTTCACTTGATCACTTTTAACTTTTTTACATAACTGGATTTCACTTTAAATTTAATTATTGGTACTACTGGATAATCCACTATTGATATACGTTAAGAGGAAACACGTATATATTATTACGATCAACGTTCATGGCAATTCGATTTTCGCCAAGTCAGCCTTTCTTCCTGGCCACCTATTTGAAAAACCGTTGGAACAACACTAAAACAGGTTTTTCTTGACTATCCTGGTCGTAATTTAATATTTGTTGTACTCCATGTATTCACTATGACGAACTAGGTCCGCTTGCGAAGTATTGTCTATTTATCTCCATTATCTCCATGGTAAAATGCCCTATACCGGAGAGCAAAATCGACACTCCCTCCCACAACGCTAATATAGTAGACATAATATTATATGACTTATAGGGGGGTCTTTTCGTATTATTATGTTAGAGAATATTGTTAAATCCAAGCCTACAACCAACGGAGAGACACGGGTAGAGGTAAGTACTCCAATACACACAACACCACCGAGGTAAATCCAGAATATGACTGACTAGAGGACGTAGATGACGGTGGAAGAGACCTCAGGTGTATAGGAGGGTCAGAGAGGAAACTCCACCTAATCCTTGTCAGCGCCCTCTAGGATCCAGGAATCATGAATATAAGTGTAGGTATGAAGTAACAGGTGAAGCGAGACATGCCGGAGACGAGAGCCACGAAGCAGTGGTGAAGCAGGGCAGTGTATGAATCCCCCTCACACGAACCAAGCGAAGCTTCAACAACTCATACAGAGGTTCAGGGCGTAATAATCCTCCCCCACGAAGACCTAGGCAACGGAGCGAAGAGGACTAAGCCGGACCGTCCGGGGACCCCGTCTCTGGAGAATGGTCCCTTGAAAGGGCATCAGCGATGAGGTTGTTTACGCCCCTGATGTGTCTCATCTGAAGATCGTACTCCTGCAGCATGAGAGACCATCTGAGGATGCGTTGATTGGTGTCTTTCATACGTCGAATAAAGGTCAAGGGGTTATGGTCCGTGTAGACATGCAAAGGTGGGTAGTTCTTGTTAATGTAGCATTCAAACTTCTTGATGGCCAGGATCAGGGCAAGAGCTTCTTTCTCAATGGTGGAATAATTACGTTGATGTTTCTTGAGCTTGGCCGAGAAGTATGAAACTGGGTGGAGAATGTCATCTGAACGGCCCTATTGCAGCAACACAGCACCAACCCCTTGGTCACAGGCATCCACTTGGAGATGATAGGGCAGCGAAGGGTAAGGTGACTGCAGTACTGGGTGCGTAGAGAGGAGCTTCTTCAGTTGTCCGAATGCAGCCTCACATGCAGGACTCCAATGAAACCTGGCCTTAGTACTGGTGAGATCCGTGAGTGGAGCCGTGACCGAAGAAAAGTTGGGACAGAACCGACGGTAGAAACCAGCCATCCCGATGAAGCGTAAGAGGGCCTTGCGAGTAGTAGGCCGAGGATACTCTAGGATGGCTTGGATGTTGGCGGCCTTCGGAAGAGTAACTCCTTGTCCCACCTCATGCCCTAAATAGGGGACTGTAGCCTGGCCAAAGCTAGACTTGGCGAGGTTGATGGTGAACCCAGAGTAGGCGAGTCGTCCCAGCAGTCTCTCCAGACGGACAAGGTGGTCACTCCAAGAGGCTGAACATATGATGATGTCGTCTAAGTAAGATTCCACACCTTCTAACCCTTGAATAGTATTAGTTATTATCCTCTGAAAAGTGGCGGGTGCATTGATCATGCCAAAAGGCATAACTTTATATTTGAAAAGGCCACAATGGGTAGTGTAGGCTGATTTTTGCACGTTCTGTTAAACCTATTTGATAGTAGCCTTTTTGTAAATCTATGGTTGACACAAACTGAGCATGCCCTACTGCATCTATCAAGTCATCAATATGAGGCAAAGGATAGGCATCAGGAATCGTGATTGCGTTTACCTTACGATAGTCTGTGCATAAACGACTACTGCCATCTGGCTTGGGCACTAAGATGGAAGGTGAAGCCCAAGGAGAGAAGCTAGGTTCAATTAAGTTCCTTTCTAACATAAAAGCAATTTCCTTCTCAATGATCTGCTTCTGCTGAGGATTTACTCTATAATAGGGTTGTTTAATAGGATGAAGTGTAGATGTTAAGACAACATCATGGAGCTGAGTATGGCAGAACCCAGGGAAATCTGATGTGACAGTTGGATATTGAACTAAGATTTGTTTAAGTTCCTCCCGTTGTGAACTAGTGAGATTGGGAAGAACCCTATCTAGATCATTCAATATTACACTGTTCATAGGGTTACCACTTGCAGAAGGGATTTTAACAGCCTCCGTCACACCAGTCATCCCTGCCTCTGTCAACACACACTCTGGAATATAATTAACATTTAGACAAGAGGAACTCTTCTTTGGTTGGCGTTCAATGTAGAGTTTCATGTGATTTATACGAGTAATTCCAGTGGATTTACGTCTGTCAGGAGTCTTTACTATATAATTGCATGGACTTATTTTTTTTAGAATCTCATAAGGACCTGAGTATTTGCTCTTAACCTGACAAGCGCGATATAGACCTAGGTGCTAGGGTAGTTATTTGTGCATTTCTAGCCCTGGATTCTGACAGAATTCGTTATATTTACAATATTAACCATTATTTGTTTTCGGTATGCTTTTATTTTACATATATGATGTATATATGAACCTTCAAGAGTGCTAAAATAAGTGGGAAAAGCATTTGGGTGGTGAAAAACGAAGATATTGGCCACCCGGTCATAATCTCAGGCGAGAGAGAACCACAGGCAGCCCTCCCCTCTCGCTGTCTGGGAGTCAACTGAGACGAGCGGGGCGGTGTATGCCGGTGTCTGGGTGTTGCATAACGATCTTTTATGCAACCCACTTGTGCTACATTATCGCGGGAGAGAAAAATAACCGATAAATGATGATAATAAGTGGATAAATAGGTGATAATTGAGGAGGAGGGGGAGGGGGGAATAAGGAGGGGAGGGGGAGGGGTGAGAAACACATGGATGAGTACTAGAGGGGAATTATCTCACCTAGAGACAAAATCCTTTGTTTTGATAGGCCCTTTTTTGGGGGGGAAGGCTTTTTTTATGGTCCTGCTTCCGTGAGGCCTATCGCATTCCCTATAGGAAGCCTTCCGTGAGGCCTATCGCGCTTGCCGGGTTAAGAGGAGAACCTGTAATGGGAAGAAACAGCAAGACTTTATCCCCAGCTGAGAAGTTATGTATTTTACTAGAGTTGTCATATAAAGCTTTCATCCTCTGTTGACTCTGTTTTAGGTTATGCAAAGCAAACTCTCTGACCTTTAACAATCATAGTTTCAATTGATTAATATACTCAGAGACAGTACGAGTGGAATGATCAGAAGGGTTTTCAAACCAAGAATCTTTCAAAACTTTCAGTGGCCCCCTTATCTGGCGTCCGTAGAGTAGTTCGAAAGGAGAATACCCGAGGGACTCCTGAGGACACTCACGCACTGCAAAAAGTAAGAAATCAATATCGTTATCCCACTCTTTCTCTGTCTCTAAACAGTACTTTTTTATCATAGACTTGAAACTTTGGTGAAAACACTCCAAGCAACCCTGGGTCTGAGGACGATAGGTCGAGATCTTTTTGGTGACAGCCAGCTCTTTACAAATTTCTGACATTAGATTACTAGTAAAGTTTGTACCTTGATCCGTTTGAATCTCATGAGGAATTCCTACTCTGGTGAACATATGCAATAATTGTTTGGCAACAGTTTTGGCATTTATAGATTTAATGGGAAATGCTTCTGGATACCTAGTAGATGCAGATATTCATTACCTTTCTTGGTCTTAGGTAATGGGCCTACACAATCCACTACAATTTTCTCAAAAGGGTTTGAGGGTACTGGAATGGGGTTTAAGGGAGCTTTAGGAATTACTTCATTCGGTTTGCCCGTTACCTGGCATGAATGACATGAGCTAACGAATTCAGCCACTGCTTTTTTCATACCTGGCCAGAAAAAGTGCTCTAATAGTTTCTTATAGGAGTTCTTTTGACCCAGATGTCCTGCTAAGCCATCATGTGCTAATTCTATGACAGGAGTTCTCACTGAAGAAGGAAGTACTACTTGATGAACTTTGGGCCACACATCTTCATCAGTCTTGTCAGGAGGTTGGTAGGAGCGCATCAAGATACTTTCATGGTAGTAGAAGTTTGGAGTCTTACCTTTTACCTCTTTCTCTTCATCAACATGGCGTATAGCTGGTAGGGAAGGACCTGATTGTTGAGCCTTATGCAATTCATCTCTGGACATTACCTGATTGTATAGACTATCCTTTATGGTCTCCTTCCATTTCTCTTGATCCGAGGTTGTAGATGCAGCCCGAGCCCTGGTAACTGCACACACTGGATACATATGAGGTTGTTCTTCATCTATCTGGGCTGTAGGGCTAGTGGCAAAAGGCTGATCTTTTATGATTAGGTTAGGAATGAGACCACTACCAGCAAGGTCATTACCCAAGAGAAAATGAACATTAGAATCAGAAAGATCACTATCAAGAATAGCTACCTTGAATTCACCAGTTAGCAGATCACTGTTCAATTTTATAATACTCATGTCCACCGTTGAACTAGAACCTAAAGATTTAAGGTTAATAGTGTCTCCTGAGAGTTGTGAAGAGATGTCTAGCAACGCTTTTCTGCAAAGTATACTCTGGGCTGATCCGGTGTCCCGCAGTATGGTCACAGGGAAGGCTTGATCCTGGTTAGGGAGAGACACTGTTCCTCTTAATTTGAAAGCTGAAAAGAGGTCATGATCAGGTTTAGGTACATGGACACAGGACACTGGTCTAGCAGTGGATGGTGGATTGCCTGAATTGGTAGCTACCGTCAATTTGTAAGCAGAAGAGGTCTTACATTTTGGATGATTACAGTTTAAGATGGTATGATCAGTCTTCTTACAGTAAGTACAGAAATCCTTAATACCCTTCCTATCACTAAGAGCTGGACGCACAGACTTACCATCCTCAGAGACAGGGTGTTTGCCAGAGAAGGGCTTTACAAAGTTGGATTTTGGTTTGTCACGAGAGAAGGACTTATGAATTAATGCATATGAATCTGCAAGTTGCGCTGCTTTCTTTATATCTGTTTCTCCCTTTTCTTCTACATAGGCCATGACATTGAATGGCAACCTTCTCTTCCATTCTTCTAGAACTACACAATTCACCAGGTCTTCAAAGTTGTCAATATTAGAAGCATGTAACCACTTCCTGAATAAGCGTAATTTATCTATGGCGAACTCCAGGAAAGTGATTTGATCAGACTTTAAGCGATTCCTAAATTGCCTTCTTTAGTTATCTGGAGTGATGGCGTATGCATCCAGAATGGCATTCTTGACAAAGTCATAATCCTTTATGTTGTCTAAGTAAGTTAAAGTAAGAGCAGCCTTACCCGTTAGTTTAGGTTGAAGAACCCATACCCAGTCTTCCTTCGCCCATTTTAAATGTTCTGCTGTCTTCTCGAAGGTCTCGAAGGACTTCTCAGGTTCACGCTCATGAAAGGTAGGAACCAGCTGAATACCTTTGGCTAGAATAGAGGCTGTGTGAGACTTGTCGAATTCTAGTTTATCTAATTTAATTTTATGAGTGTCCTCGAGCTGCTGTACTTTGCTTATTTCTATCTGTCTATCTTTCTCTCTTTGTTCTAGATCAAGCTGAAGCCTCAGTTGTTCTAACTGGAACTTCTGGTGTTCTAACTGGAGCCTCGGTTGTTCTAACTGTTGTTGCTGCTGGAGCTTCGTTTGTTGTAACTGGTTGTGTAAATGGAGACGTTCTCCCTCAAAAGCTAAGCAAGAAGCATCCCAGACAACAGAATTATCATTACCTGCATCTGCTTGAAGTTGGGACTCATTCATAGAGAGTGACATAGGAGTGAATTCATCTATGGCCTCCGCAGGAAGTTTGGCAAAAAATTTCCGTCTGTGTACTCATACCTCATGCTTCCCAGTACCCTGGAAAGAAGCAAACATCCATCCAGTTCCTAAAAAAGGTGCCTCTTCAGATCCATCAAACTACAGAACAATAGCTATAACTTCCACTCTTGGTAAAGTCTTTGAAATTATATTAAATAATCACATAATTAAGCATCTGGAGAATAATAAATTAATCAGTGATAGGCAATATGGTTTTAGACGATGTCGATCAACTGCAGACATGCTTTGCCTTCTTACACATCAAATCAACCAAGCTACAGACCAACATGGTGAAACACATACAATAGCACTGGATATATCAAAGGCATTTGATAGAGTCTGGCATCAATCCTTATTGTCGAAGATGTCACACTACGGCCTTGCATCATTAGTTCCACTAATTTCTTCTTATCTTCATAACAGAAAAATATGTGTAATGGTAGATGGCCTTTATTCTCAATTTCACTCAATAAATGCTGGTGTTCCCCAGGGATCAGTTTTGGCCCCAATTCTGTTCCTCATTCATATCAATGATCTCATATCTACCACTCATTATCCAATACATTCCTACGCAGATGACTCAACACTCCACAGTTCCTTCACATTTACCAATTCTTTCACCCAACCCGATCTTATAAATTCAAAAATAAACACTGCAATTTCTCTGAACCAGGACCTTTCTAGAATTAATGGATGGGGATAAAAGAATCTAGTTTCCTTTAATGCACAGAAAACCAAATACATTAAATTTTCTAACCGACAGAATCTCACTGACTCCCATATATATTTTAATGATGTAAATATTCCCACTTCCCCTAGTATTGACATTCTCGGTGTAACATTAACTACTAACTTGAGCTGGACACATTATGTTAGAAGCATTGCTAAGAATGCCTCTAAAAAACTGGGACTCCTGTACAGAGTTCGAGAATTCTTCAATGACGAGCAGTTGGCCGTAATATATAAAAGTCATGTGCGCTCTCAGATGGATTACTGTTCACCTCTGTGGGGTGGAAGTGGAGTGGTTGCATTGAGGCAGTTGGACAAAATTCAAAATAAAGCTATTAGATTAATCAATAACCCTGCAATCACACAGGACCTTCCTACATTATCCATACGAAGAAACGTTGCATCCCTTGCATTATTCTACAGATATTTTCACAGCAATTGTTCCGAGGAACTTGCTTCAATTGTGCCGCCTCCACATCTTTCCGCGTAGAACTGGGGCAGCTGAGAGCGCCCATGAATTTACACTTTCTCCTCCACAATGCAGAACTTCTGCTTATCAGAATTAATTTATCCCCAGAGCTACTACTCTTTGGAATTCACTTCCCTCGAATTGCTTTCCACAAACTTACAATCTGCAAATGTTTAAATCCAGTTGTTACAAACATTTTATGAATGGAGGATGCCTTTAGGCACATGGACCTTTTTGTTTTACCTGTGTTTTTCCTTCCTCCGTTCATTGTCTCTTTTAAAAAAAAAAAAAAAAAAAAAAAAAGGGAGACTAGACATTCTAAGGCTATGTTTTGTACTTGCTCTTTAGTATGGCTACTCTCATATGAAATGCTAAAATATTGTGCAATGAACTTCCAGTTGTCCTTGTTGATTACTTCCCCTCTTAATCTACCAAGGGAAGGTTCATTTCAAAATCCCATACAATCAAATGAAGCAGGTATGATTATATATTAAAATTACAGATAACAGATTAAAGATTACCGTTTTAAATTGACCAATGACATAACACTATAAAGGAATAGGATCGTCATGGCTCAATAAACTGACTGGCTGACTATTACTAGTGACTAGGACCCTACAATAGTAGTTGCCTAGGGAGACGTATTACAGAATGAAGAAGGGGAGATACAACACAATTCCAGCCAGATTAATGCTGTATGATTAGAGCAATGGCAGACAGAACACCAATAGAATATCGGCAACTACTGACGTTACCCCACTTCACAATGCAAGACATGAAACACACACCCGATGCAAAATAGGACAAGGGAAGAGGCATTAAGACACTGAACGAAAATTCCAGTAGGATCCTACTTCTATCCTAGTTGCGACTTTATGGCTTGGGTTGAAGAGTTTGAATAGGTTATATACATGAAAGCTAGTCTATTCTGTTATATAATAAGGACACAGTGACTGCTTGAAGCGCAGAAGAGATTACTACTATCACTAAGGATTAATGAAAGACTCTGAAAACTCGCAACCGTCTGTCCTAGTTTTAACGAGCCATGACGAGTCAAAGAGTTATCATATTCTGGATAAGATCTAATGTTGAGAGGTTGAACCACTGTACTTGGACTTAAACTGTAGTATTACCACACCACACAAGACAACTTGAAAGAAGAGATAATTTAAGTAGTAACCGGTAATACTTACAGGCAGACCGCAGCTGTGGGATACAATAATAAATGAACCAATGGATTTAAGTTACAAGAAAGAATGGGCGGGTATGAAATAGGGGAGCTATCCCCCGCCAAAGGCGGCTTTCTAGGGCATTTTCTAGCTGTTGCCGAGAGGATTGGGTTCTAGTCATGTGGTGATGGGCTGGTCTATCAGAGTGAGAACCGAGCGATCTCTGCCATACCCATAGCTTACTCTGACTGTTACTTTTACTTACATATTTTCTAGATCTCAAGTGACAGCGTCTCTTCCGTGGATTGACCTCCTAATCTACCACGATTGGAAGCCAAAGCGTCACATTTTTCCTTTGCCCCTCATCTTTCTCTTCATAATTGCTGAGGGGCGCAGGGCCCTGGGTGGGGCTTTGGTTTCCCGGGCGTTTCCTCACCCTCCTCAGCTCCCCGCCATGGAGTGGCTTCGGTCACCCAGGCTTTATTGTGGTCGGCAGGGAAGGTTCTGTGGGGGCGCTCGGTTATGGCCTTGGCCTTGCTCGGGGCCTTGGGACTGTTCGGCCAGGCAGCTTGGGGAACAGCAACAACAACAACATGGAAGAATGGCTGTACAAATGAAGCACGAACTCGAACTACCCGGTTAAACATCCATATGAAAAAAGAATCCCGGACAGGCCCCCATAATATGTTACGGCCCAGGGTCCAAGAAAAAAACCCAGGCCTAATTATATAGGGGTGGAGGACACCCTGGTAGCAACACATTAAGACAGACTGGGTATGACTTTACAGTTAAATATACACCAAGACATCCAGTGTTATTGATTTTTAACTATGAAAATTGAATTAACCCACTGTACACCAATACTGAGGTATTGAATAATAATTATATTTTCTCCAACTGTACACTAACACCGAGTTGTATTTTACCGGCAGTTCAAACTCCTGACTCATTTATAGGCCTTAAACTAAATGGATCGAGAATAGACAATAATACAATTATTTATTTATTATTCCAAAGAATATGCAAACAAATATGTATTACTGATAACTACTTATTAAATAATGGTAAATTTAAATAATAATAATATTCTTAACAAAATAAACAACAGCAATTAGATATATACATATTCTTATTTAAATTTATATTTACATTTAATTAAACAAAAAGGAAGCAAATATTATAGTATCACCAATTCGGGTCTCCTCCACCTAGTAATCTTCCTGAGATTTGTGAATGATGGAGTACACGAGTAGAAGTTGACACGGGTAGAGGTAAGTACTCCAACACACACAACACCACCGAGGGAAATCCAGAATATGACTGACTAGAGGACGTAGATGACGGTGGAAGAGACCTCGGGTGTATAGGAGGGTCTGAGAGGATACTCCACCAAATCCTTGTCAGCACCCTCTAGGATCCAGGAATCACGAATATAAGTGTAGGTATGAGGTGACAGGTGAAGCGAGACATGCAGGAGACGAGAGCCACGAATTAGAAGCAGGGCAGTGTATGAATCCCCCTCACACGAACCAAGCGAAGCTTCAACAACTCATACAGAGGTTCAGGGCGTAATACTATATATATATATATATATATATATATATATATATATATATATATATATATATATATATATTATGATACTTAAGGTTTTAGGTCAAGGTCAAAGAACAAAAGAAGAGTGTTAATAATATTCTTTAGACTCTTCCTAGACTGTTTAACCCTTTGTGTTCCGGTGATGTCTTTTTTATTGTATTTTAGCTATAATAAGACGATTTTGTGGAGCTTATGAAGGATCTGTGGTATTAAAAAGGGTTAATTAAGATAGTTGAAAGCCTGCTAATTTTATGGAGGCCCTTCATAAACTAAATACAATCGTCTTAATATTCAGTATGAAATGAAACCGACAGAACTGTACTGAACGGGTTACGTATAGTCACCAAATTTTGCTGGCAAATCCGGTTGGTCAATGCAACACTTGGCCATTTGTTTTGTTTTTCTTATTCAAAGTTCAAGGTGAATGGAAAAGGTCACAAATTATGGTCACTATTTCTTTCTTATATATATATTTAAATTGAATTACACCATATGCAAAATGCTACAAACTAGTGTTACGCTTACCTTATTATAGATAAATATTCCAATGGTTAAGATTCAATGTGATTATAAATGTAATTATATATATATATATATATATATATATATATATATATATATATATATATATATATATATATATATACTCCCAGGCAGACATGAACCACCAACAGTCAGGACGAGTGTCTATGCTTTAATCCTCTACACACAAGTATCCTCTATCACGACGTGGTATAGTGGATGGGCACTTGTTCTGACTGTCGGTGGTTCAAGTCCGGCTGTGAGTATACAAACATTTAATATATATACAGTATATATACTGTATATAAACCGATTGTACCTAAGAGATTCAATACTATTTGCTGAATTCTAGGTCGCAGAGTTGCTTATGCATTTTTTTTTCTCGAAAACTGCACACCTACTTTATTATTATTATTATTATTATTATTATTATTATTATTTTTGTTATTATTATTTTAGTATTATAATTAGCGTGACTTTAAACCAATACATTATATGTATATTGAGAGGCAGCCTTGCCAATGTCTGGCAGGTGGGTAGCCGAATGTTGTGCCATCCTATACATAACATTAACGAGTGTACGATGGAATAAGTTAATTGATAATTTAAATAGGTAACGATACATTATTTAATCGTAAAACATATACAGTAGATCGATATAGTGGAAGGGAAAACGACATTTTTTATTGGGACATTTGTAAAAAGTCTTAAAAACAATTTGATAGGCCTATAATAGTTCACCAGCCAGTTGTCGAAGCATTCAAAATATTGGACATACTCGTCTTGGCCTCACATTGACCGTTTGTGATGGCTTTCCAGATCCAGGATTACCAATGGATTATTAGACTATACATTTTAGTACAGGTATACGGTGATAGAAAATATTATTATATCTAATGAATGACAATCCTCATCAGCGACGAGTACCGCAAGACTGCATAGAGTTTCCATACAGGTAACGAAGAAGGAGCGAGTTGAAGAAGACACAAGACAAACATGTAGTCGAGAGCCGTACTGTAGATGGTGAGACATGGACGATATGACAGCCGTAGGCAAGAACCAGGAAACAAAACACTAAAGGAGTGAAGGGAACAGAGTTCGCAAATTAAGGACAGAAATAGACAAGCATTAAGAACTTCAGCATGAGGAGGAGGAGTAAATATGGTTGAAAGGAGAACCCACCCAGGGTTCGTGGTACGGGAGCCACTAGCGAGGAGGGATTCAGCGGTAGAGTCAGGAAGGAAGGCAGGTAAACAAAGACGGTAATAGATGGCCACCAAGTTAATACATGATCCACCAGTATTGACCTCCCCACCGCTCTCTACTATTTCTAACAGAGAAAATAACCCTGTGAAAATTACCACACATACAACTTGAGGGAATGCTAGTAATGTTTTTGTAAATCATGAAACAATATATATTTAATACTACTGGCAAAAGTCTAATTAAACTATTTAAAAAGTTCAATAGTTTACACGTTACCTTGTGAGTGTGTTATATCTATGTGACCAGTGTCCTATGAGGTTTACATCCAAGAGGGATATGTACAAACACTAACAGCGCTGAAGTAGAATGTACACAACACAGTAGCCAAAGGGAGGTATAGTTCTATCCAAACTACACAGGTAATAAGTCCCTGAGGAGCTCGTTAAGGGAATAGCCAGGTATGAAGGTGTTCAGCTTGGTACACAGAGAGGCTATTGGAGAGAGATGGTAGAAAGGAAGGTGGTTACGTGGAAGATGGAAGTATTGAAGTGCATTACGACGAGGCAGAAAGAGAGATGACGGAATAAGAATAAGAGTAAAATTAATTGGAAACAAGAACATATAATGATACAATACTGGGGTGTACTGTATATGGGCAAATACAAATATTTGATTGAATACGTAAACTTGATATTGAGTACAATACAATTGTAAGACGTTAAGATGAAAATAATATCGGATATAAATAACATCGCGGCACCCATTTAAACTCTACCTATGGAATCACACCCCCTCTTGAGTTCTTGATAATCACATACTGTACACAATGGAAACATAGAAGAAACACTTGTTACAGGCAACCTGCCTTTTGTCTCCTTCATACATATAGAAAATAAATGTGTTCACTAACCACATTAGGCCAAACAGAGTGATAAACACTGATACTGAAGTAGGGAACTGGTTGTTTAGTTGAGTGAGACTCAATGAGCTTGAATGGAGTATAATACAGAAAAGGAGCGTGTGTCAGGTAAGTTGACCAAGATAGAAGGTTGAGTTACATGTATTAATGAGTTTTATTGTTGATTAATGAGGTATACTTTGATGGACTGCAGTAGTGATATTATGAGTGGTTTAATGTAAGTTATCGTAGGGTAAATAAGATGATATATAACACAAACATTATCAGTCTATATAAGGTCCCCATAGACAAGCGCACACACATCTTCTAGATGTTTGTACACGAGTCAAGTATGACCTCTCATGTAAAACAATCAAATGACAACTGACACGCATACTAATAATTGCCAATCGCTATATAATATGTGAGCTGCACATGGGATAAGTAAATAAACAACAGGTATAGAAGGAATGTAACAGCGACTAATGTGAGGACACTACAAAGACAATGTCGAAAACTGAAACAAAGTAAAACTACAACCACAAATTTGGTGTGAACCATAATGAAGGAAGCATGGTGAAGGTCAATGAGAGACAAGGATAGTGAAATGAAGGTTGGAAATAAAAGACAATATGACAAGGTGGGTCACTGTTTGGTTTGAGTACATGTGACTAGAGATCCTATAGTTATATACTTACTATCGGATCTCTACATGTGACTGGTCAATACATACACACACGCACACACAACAAGAGAGAGAGAGAGAGAGTCAATTTGTACAAGAAATTCAGTATCGGAAGATAATTAAATACAGTATACTCGATTTAGATAAGGTGCCATCCACTATTGCCTTTTCTAACTAAGGAGGTGACAGTGACACTTGAGAACGTATTTCATCGACAGTCTATTTTACCTTTAAATATTGTGTCTCTATGATGCCTAGTATTGAACATACTCTAACGCAAATAAATGTATGCCACTATTTATATACCGGTATATAGATATATATATATACTGTATACAGTATATACTGTTTTTTTTTGTTTTTTTTTTCTAGATTCCAACTACTTCCTCTCGGGCATAGGCTCAGGAGCGGATCCAGCTCAGGCTTAAGGGGGGGGGGGGAGGGGACTGATATATATACATGAGGGGCGCCATAACTTTATATGTATTGTATTTCAAATAAAATGCAGTATATATCAGATGTAAGGCGCAATTTTGGTCACTAAGGGGGAGGCGGCGGCTGCCCCCCCCCTGGATCCACCACTGCATAGGCTAAAAGCCTGTACGTTCAACTGTTACATGTTGAACGGTGAAGCCCGTGAGGTCTCGTTCCAGTCTAGGGAGTGAGACATGTGAAGCTCTTTTTAGCTGCAACCAGCCCCTCCCATCTTGCCTTCACAGGATGCATAGGGCTTAGTTGCTCACTCACGGTTCGAAGCAGCTCCATCTCTGAAGCTGCCTCGCTCCAGTGCTTCATTGTCTCATCTCCTAGACTCGGACCCTCACTCTCAGAACGCCACCTATTTAGCAATAAACTCACTAGGCATTGTCCCCCTGTAGCCTATTTTGAATATGGTAATATTTATACAGTGCTATTTAATCAGGGAACAATGAGGGTACTTATTTGGCATTTCGGTGGGCTTTGTGGTACCGGTAATACACTGATACTAGGTACAGCACAAATTCCATCCCAATAATATCTTCCCATTGACATATCGGGATTCGAACCCAGGTCCAGTGGATTACCAGTCCAGTGTCATGGCCACTCCACCACACCTAAGGACTCATTATTGTAAATTTCATGTACATAAACAAAACAAATAAATGGTAGATGTAAACAGAAGCTTTCACGTAATGGCACTTTGGATTTACGTAATGATAAGATTAGGATTATTTTCAATACTTATGCATCACATAATTATCTTAACGAAGAACATTCATACGCAGGTATTTTTATATACAGTCTACTTGGATCTTTTGGTGGTTTGATTGGTCCGCAATTCTACAGTAGTTTTTTGCTACAGTTGAACACATAATTTTTTATAATATTTCTTTCGATCCTGAAATGAAAACAAAAAATTGAAATTAATACAATAACATGGCCTAACATTAAGCAATAACTATAGAGGTAGAGTTATAGTTTCCTTTTAGCCATGAGAGATACAAATAATCGAGGAATAGGAAAGAACCCTTTAAAAGAGTGAGGTAAGTTGGAGAATAATGAATGTGTGTTTGGTTAGGGTAATAGTTGGTGTATCAATTATGACGGTGGGAATTGTCCATCAGCGTTCCTTCTCTACAATTCCTCAACCTAACCACTGATGTATAATACTGACCTCTGATCTCACAATTCCCTCTGTCTCTTACTATTTTGTATTTAACTTATCTGTTTGTAAAGTTATAGCATCGTATAAAGTTGTGTTTCTTTATGTCCTATTATCCATTCAATATAATGTGTGTCTGATTAACATTATAATTAATTGAAATTTCCCTTTATGCCGGTCACCAAATATTTTGTGATTTTATTTAGGAAAGACCTTTGAGAATAACAACATTATTGGGGCATATTTGTCCAACTGTTCTGTCTAATAGTCTAATGTGAAATGATAGTGGCATATTGAAGCGATTAAATCAATTGCCTCCATATTTTCCTTCTTCAATTTCACTTAATTAATAATTATTCACAGAGGTGTCTTTGTTGGTTTGCATTGGAGTTAACAACAACCAATGATGTAGTGCCATAACAATAACAGTCTAACAATTGTCAATGACCCAACTTTCATTTTGTATCCATCTCATTCAAAAATATAATATAATGTTGAATTAAACGTACATTGCCATTTAACCTTTCTTTAGTGGGGCCAGACTTAAGTCCGAATAGAGAACACCTGCCCAAAGAGCGGGGCCTGACTTAAGTCTGTGTGCAATTTTGGAGCAATATTGCCTCTGAGAGAGAGACGAGCGGTGGGCGGAGCATAAGTCGGGCTCTGACCATTTGCTCCGGGTCCAGCGGGCCTACTGACGTTTACTCCACACACATCCACCCTCCCTCCCTCACTACACAGGGTATTATGTCAAGCAATTACCGTATTTTAG